>CM029021.1:180612071-180935799 GCA_016801055.1 Panax notoginseng | reverse complement strand
TCTTTAGTGTAAGACCCCGAATTTTATGAAATAAAAGTATTCAATTTTCTTATAATTACTATTCAGTAAATGGTTTAATTGATAAATTTAAAGTTAAGGGTGGTGAATATGAATTTTTTTTTCATAATACACAATGGTTATAAAATAATCATTGTTGTCGGGGAATAATTCGTTTGTCGTGGAATATTCTTTCTGTCAGAGAATATTCGTACGACGGCGCAGCTATTTGTGGGCCCCATAACAAATAACTGTCGGGTGAAAAAAACGACAAATTTAAGTTTTTACAAATAACGGCGTAGTTGTTACCGTTAATACTGTTGAAAATACCCGGTGGTTAAAATACAGTAATACGCGTTATTGCACAGTAGCACACGGTATTGCATAGTATTTTTGAAATTATTGATTCTTACGTAAGAAGGCACTACTCAATAATTGTTACAGTAATTACTGTTCAATATTTTATTTATTGATTCAATAATTGCTACGTTGAAATTTTATATTATTGTTGTTCAATAATTGTTGCTGCACAGTATTTTCCATTATCAGATCAATAATTCATATTATTTGAATAATATTATTAGATAACATTATTGGCAATGTCTAGAAAGTTCTGTCTAAGGAGAGGTT
The DNA here is from genome assembly GCA_016801055.1 of Panax notoginseng. NCBI lineage: Eukaryota > Viridiplantae > Streptophyta > Magnoliopsida > Apiales > Araliaceae > Panax > Panax notoginseng. The sequence continues at coordinate 180,935,172 of CM029021.1, read as the reverse complement.
TGGTCATCTAATTGCGCGCCAGTAAGGAGAAATCCTTATTGGAAAGCCCCCTCTTTCTGGGAACGGCCTGGTTGTCATAAATGTGATTCTGTAATATTATTTGTGAATAATTAATTATTGATTCATATGATAAGAAAATATTTATTTTATGTGGATATAAATGAGGGATATATTTTTGTGGTTAAAAAATGAAGGAGTTAATGTTGAGATTTTTATCCGTATTTTTGTCGGAATGAGGTATTAAAAATCAGGTTTTTGAGATATTTTGCGGGGGTTATAATTTTTAATCCGACCGTTGATCGTGGTAAATTTTGGATATGTTATACATATATAAGTTGAGTATATGCCCACAAATTTTGAACCGTAAAAATGAACGTATGATTTATTATGAATTTTACGAGATGACTGGTTCAGAAATTGTTGAATTTTCGGAGTTATCATTTGGTGGAAAATTCTAGAATTGGTGGGCCCCACTTGTGGTTGGTGAAGAAATGTGCTGAATTATATTTCAAATGTGGTGGGTGGGAATAGTAGCAGGTAAAGCCATCAGGTTGCAGTCAAACCTACCAAAATTTTCCTATAAATAGAGGGCTAAGTTAGAATTGAAAATCACACCAGAAACATAAGCTTTCTCTCTTTCTCTCTCTATATTATGAAGTATATTTTGTGAGTATTTAGATACTTGGTGAGTTGCTATTCATCAGTGCAAGTTTCCTTCAGCCTTATACCGATCAGAAGTACTGCTCTTTTGAGGTAAGGGATAGTAAGGTATATTAAGGGATTTTAAGGGTTGTTATGATTTTCAGTTTCGTAATTTTTCTGATCTTCAAAAATTCTGGAAAAATTTGAAATGATATTTTGATGAGTTTTCTTGATTGTGTCCAAAAATGGTGATTTTTGGATGTATAGATTGAGAGTTATGAATTTTTATGAGAAAAGACTATTTTAAAAGTAACCGCTTATAATTCCTTGTGGTTAACTCCAAAATTGATGAAATTTTATTGGGAGTACATGTGTATGATAGAAGTATACTCTGTAAATTTTAAATTTCAAATTTTTGATAAATGTTTAAATATTCGGCTATTTTGGCCATATGAAAAAATAGTAAATGACTTTTAAAAATTCTGAGAAAAATATATGTTCACTATGGGACTATATTATGCTAAATCCCAGAAAAGAAATATTTTTGGAACTGATTTGGTATTTTTCATGAAAATGGTCTAGTTATGAGTAAATGAATTAAATATGTTTTGTGAAGAAAGAAAATTGAAAAATAGGATTTTATGGCTTGAGAATCCTATATGAGGTATATGCAGATTTTTGATGAGGGTTTTGATTATTGGTGATAAAATCTTATGAGTTTGGTATTTTAGAATGATTAAATGCATTATTTAGTAAAGTGTAAACAATTTAAATAAATTGTTTATAAGCTTAAGAAATATTATTCTTTCAATATCATTATACCGAAATATTGGTATGAATTTTATTGTGGAATTTCTACCTTTTTGTGTCAGTTACTATTCATGAGTTACTATTCACGAGTTACTATTCACGATAAAAATTGGTTTCTTTTTCTAACCAAATTATAGTTGAGTTATGAATATTACTCTTGAGATTAAAACTATGTATTGATTATATTGATTTTATTATCATATATAACATTTTTATAACCCTGATGTTGAAATTCTCTTTCACTAGAGTGTAAAGATGGGTAGATTATTGGTATGATCATGACTAGGGTTCTCTTTGGCCTGTAGTGCAAAGTTGAATTGTGACTGTATGATCATGACCATTGAATTTATAAGTGAATATCTTTAGCTTAAGTGCAAAGGTGAATTGATCAACATGGTTATAATTATTGTTTATATAAATTCTGAAATGATTATATATTTCTTTGAGATATTAATATATTTGGCCTGTAGTGCAAATATGAATTATTGATGAATATCTTTGGCCTGTAGTGCAAAGATGAATTATTGATGAATATCTTTGGCCTGTAGTACAAAGATGAATTGTTGATGAATATCTTTGGCCCGTAGTGCAAAGATGACATGTTGTTGATATCTTTGGCCAGTAGTGCAAAGATGAACAGATGTTGAGATAAACATGACCAACTGTGATACAAATGAATATCTTTGGACGTAGTGCAAAGATAAGTTATTAGTATGATTATGAACAGGAAATGTGATTTGGTGTAACCATGATCTTTGATGTTTCAGGTAAAGATAGGTGATGAAAATTATCATCGTCCTGATGAGAAAGGAATTTAGAACTACAGTTATGATTATGAGTTATTCATATGATTGTGAACCAGAATTGTTGATTGATGTTACAGGGATAAAACATTGTTGGTGGATTTTTAACATGGAGAAGATAATAGACTTTATAGTCTATTTGACTCTTCTAATGGATTGCTCGTTCCGCTGCAACTATGGTTGAAATTTTTATCATTTACCATATGTTCTAAATCTCTGATTTATTATTGATGAAGGCTATTGATAATTTAATTATCTTTAGTCATGATATTCTTTACTGGGCTAGTTGTGCTCACCCTTTTGCTTCACAATTCCTTTCAGGTAATAAGAGTGTAGCTGGGTCGAGCGAGGGTAACGGGAAATAGAACAGTGGTCTCTAGCTGTGGATGTTTCTCCCGAAGCAGTATAGAAAAGTTCATTTAGTAGTTATATTTGGTAAATCCAATAGGGTAAGGTGTACCCAACGTTGGAAGGGTGGTTTGCCACTATCATACAAGATGTCTAACGACATACAACCTCGTGTCATCATAGGACAGGGTTGTGCTCATCCACTTGCTGAGTATATCTATGGGCACTACCTATATAATCTTGGTGTTTGTTTGAAGTATAATTCTCAATTAGAGACAGTGGAGATAATGATAAGTCAAGAGAAGACTCACCATTGGGAAGAATATGATAGTAATCTTCTCGTTTTTCTTTGGGGTCTATTGGGTCAACCAAGGATAATTCTGTGGCCATATGATATCTATCATAACCTAGACGCGTGGCCTCCCATGTACGAAGGTTTCCTTGAGCACTTCCCAAAGATTCTAATTTCTAAAACAGTTTTTGACTATACCTTTATGTAAGGTCTTGTGAAGTGCTGTCCACGATGTTGGAATGTCACATTTGGTATATATTTGTATCCAAACTCACAGCATATGTGTTGTTGTATTTTGCACGACAATTGTTGTAATAAAGTTGTAGTTATTTTCTGTACCATGTATTTGACGACTCAGAATGGGTTGGATGGAATGGACCTATTTTGGGGTTGTCACAGTTGGTATCAGAGCTTAGGGATATGATCTCTGGTGGAGATCGGGGAATATAACTAGGAGGGAGAGATGCGTAAATCCTTCGCTAGTGTGTCCTACCTAAGCTTATTTGTTGGTTAGTCATAATATTGGGATATTATGTGATATGTTAATTTGTTTAATTAACCCTTATTTTATGGCAGTATTTGAGAATGGCAGCTGAGAATGCTAACAATGGAGTGAATGAGACTGTGGGATACCTCTAATCACTAACCATGATAATGTGATGTCAGACGAAGAAGGAATTAGAGATATCTATGTGGTGAGTGAAGAATTGATAGTTGCACCCGAGATAGTCGCAGAGGTAACAGCTGAGACTGAGGAAGAAGAGGAAGAAGAAGTACCAGAGGAGAGTTTATTAGAGGTATTATATGATCAAAATGTAGAATTTCAAAATCGTATTCATGAGTTAGAAGAGCAGGCAGAAGAACGACAGGCGGTCGTGGAACAAAAGGATGCAACAATTCAAGCTTGTGTTACCCGATATGTGATGCTTGAACAGAAGCATTCTTTGGCAGAGTATAAGATGATAAAAATAGAATCTGAGCTGAAAGAAGAAAAAATTGAACGAGTGAGAATAAGTGATGCATGGGCAAAAGCCGCACGACACGTGGATATTGTGGAAAGAGATGTTCGATCTAAGAAGGCTAAAATAGATGATATGAATTTCTCTTTTTGAAAGCAATTGGGAGAACCCAACATCGAGTTTTGAATTACCCTGTACATAGCGGTCAACCTGAATCCGATATGGATCGAAGATTGATGATTCAGATCATGAATGAGGAGTACGAAGAGGCAGTTGAGGGAGGAATATGTCCTATAGAAAGGTATATTCCAACGGTAATGATGACGCCAAATGCTCCAGACAAGTCAAAGCCGAGTAGTTCGAGGGATGGCGGTTGTCATGACTTCCCAACAAATGAGGAACCCAAATGAAGTTATCATGGGAGATGAGCAATGGAGAAATTATGATGACAGGGAAGATGAATCTGAAATGAAAGGCAAGGTATTCTCAATTCTTTGAAATACCAGGTACGTAAATTTCGGGGACGAAATTTCATAAGGAGGGGAGATTGTAAGACCCCGAATTTTATGAAATAAAAGTATTCAATTTTTCTTATAATTACTATTCAGTAAATGGTTAAATTGATAAAGTTTAAAGTTAAGGGTGAAATATGAATTTTTTTCAAAATAAGCACAAGTGGTTATAAAATAATCATTGTTGTCGGGGAATATTCGTTTGGTCGTGGAATATTCTTTCTGTCGGAGAATATTCGTACGACGGCGCAGATATTTGTGGGCCCCATAACAGAATAACTGTCGGGTGAAAAAACGACAAATTTAAGTTTTTACAAATAACGGCGTAGTTGTTACCGTTAATACTGTTGGAATACCCGGTGGTTAAAATACAGTAATACGCGTTATTGCACAGTAGCACACGGTATTGCATAGTATTTTTGAAATTATTGATTCTTACGTAAGAAGGCACTACTCAATAATTGTTACAGTAATTACTGTTCAATATTTTATTTTATTGATTCAATAATTGCTACGTTGAAATTTTATATTATTGTTGTTCAATAATTGTCACTGCACAGTATTTTCCATTATCAGATCAATAATTCATATTATTTGAATAATATTATTAGATAACATTATTGACAATGTCTAGAAAGTTCTGTCTAAGGAGAGGTTTGGTCATCTAATTGCGCGCCAGTAAGGAGAAATCCTTATTGGAAAGCCCCCTCTTTCCTGGGAACGGCCTGGTTGTCATAAATGTGATTCTGTAATATTATTTGTGAATAATTAATTATTGATTCATATGATAAGAAAATATTTATTTTATGTGGATATAAATGAGGGATATATTTTTGTGGTTAAAAATGAAGGAGTTAATGTTGAGATTTTTATCCGTATTTTTGTCGGAATGGAGGTATTAAAAATCAGGGTTTTTGAGATATTTTGCGGGGGTTATAATTTTTAATCCGACCGTTGGATCGTGGTAATTTTTGGATATGTTATACATATATAAGTTGAGTATATGCCCACAAATTTTGAACCGTTAAAAATGAACGTATGATTTATTATGAATTTTACGAGATGACTGGTTCAGAAATTGTTGAATTTTCGGAGTTTATCATTTTGGTGGAAAATTCTAGAATTGGTGGGCCCCACTTGTGGTTGGTGAAAAAATGTGCTGAATTATATTTCAAATGTGGTGGGTGGGAATAGTAGCAGGTAAAGCCATCAGGTTGCAGGTCAAACCTACCAAAATTTTCCTATAAATAGAGGGCTAAGTTAGAATTGAAAATCACACCAGAAACATAAGCTTTCTCTCTTTCTCTCTCTATATTATGAAGTATATTTTGTGAGTATTTAGATACTTGGTGAGTTGCTATTCATCAGTGCAAGTTTCCTTCAGCCTTATACCGATCAGAAGTACTGCTCTTTTGAGGTAAGGGATAGTAAGGGATATTAAGGGATTTTAAGGGTTGTTATGATTTTCAGTTTCGTAATTTTTCTGATCTTCAAAAATTCTGGAAAAATTTGAAATGATATTTTGATGAGTTTTCTTGATTGTGTCCAAAAATGGTGATTTTTGGATGTATAGATTGAGATTTATGAATTTTATGAGAAAAGACTATTTTAAAAGTAACCGCTTATAATTCCTTGTGGTTAACTCCAAAATTGATGAAATTTTTATTGGGAGTACATGTATGATAGAAGTATACTCTGTAAATTTCAGAATTTTTAGATAAAAGTATAATTTTTGATAAATGTCTAAATATTCGGCTATTTTGGCCATATGAAAAATAGTAAATGACTTTTAAAAATTCTGAGAAAAATATATGTTCACTATGGGACTATATTATGCTAAATTTCAGAAAAGAAATATTTTTGGAACTGATTTGGTATTTTTCATGAAAATGGTCTAGTTATGAGTAAATGAATTAAATATGTTTTGTGAAGAAAGAAAATTGAAAAATAGGATTTTATGGCTTGAGAATCCTATATGAGGTATATGCAGATTTTTGATGAGGGTTTTGATTATTGGTGATAAAATCTTATGAGTTTGGTATTTTAGAATGATTAAATGCATTATTTAGTAAAGTGTAAACAATTTAAATAAATTGTTTATAAGCTTAAGAAATATTATTCTTTCAATATCATTATACCGAAATATTGGTATGAATTTTATTGTGGAATTTCTACCTTTTTGTGTCGAGTTACTATTCATGAGTTACTATTCACGAGTTACTATTCACGATAAAAATTGGTTTCTTTTTCTAACCAAATTATAGTTGATTTATGAATATTACTCTTGAGATTAAATCTAGATGTATTGATTATATTGATTTTATTATCATATATAACATTTTTATAACCTGATGTTGAAATTCTCTTTCACTTGAGTGTAAAGATGGGTAGATTATTGGTATGATCATGACTAGGGTTCTCTTTGGCCTGTAGTGCAAAGTTGAATTGTGACTGGTATGATCATGACCATTGAATTTATAAGTGAATATCTTTAGCTTAAGTGCAAAGGTGAATTGATCAACATGGTTATAATTATTGTTTATATAAATTCTGAAATGATTATATATTTCTTTGAGATATTAATATATTTGGCCTGTAGTGCAAATATGAATTGTTGATGAATATCTTTGGCCTGTAGTGCAAAGATGAATTATTGATGAATATCTTTGGCCTGTAGTGCAAAGATGAATTGTTGATGAATATCTTTGGCCCGTAGTGCAAAGATGACATGTTGTTGAATATCTTTGGCCAGTAGTGCAAAGATGAACAGATGTTGAGATAAACATGACCAACTGGTGATACAAATGAATATCTTTGGACGTAGTGCAAAGATGAAGTTATTAGTATGATTATGAACAGGAAATGTGATTTGGTGTAACCATGATCTTTGATGTTTCAGGTAAAGATAGGTGATGAAAATTATCTTCGTCCTGGATGAGAAGAGGAATTTAGAACTACAGTTATGATTATGAGTTATTCATATGATTGTGAACCAGAATTGTTGATTGATGTTACAGGGATAAAACATTGTTGGTGGATTTTTAACATGGAGAAGATAATAGACTTTATAGTCTATTTGACTCTTCTAATGGATTGCTCGTTCCGCTGCAACTATGGTTGAAATTTTTATCATTTACCATATGTTCTAAATCTCTGATTTATTATTGATGAAGGCTATTGATAATTTAATTATCTTTAGTCATGATATTCTTTACTGGGCTAGTTGTGCTCACCCTTTTGCTTCACAATTCCTTTCAGGTAATAAGAGTGTAGCTGGGTCGAGCGAGGGTAACGGGGAAATAGAACAGTGGTCTCTAGCTGTGGATGTTCTCCCGAAGCAGTATAGAAAAGTTCATTTAGTAGTTATATTTGGTGAATCCAATAGGGTAAGGTGTACCCAACGTTGGAAGGGTGGTTTGCCACTATCATACAAGATGTCTAACGACATACAACCTCGTGTCATCATAAGACAGGGTTGTGCTCATCCACTTGCTGAGTATATCTATGGGCACTACCTATATAATCTTGGTGTTTGTTTGAAGTATAATTCTCAATTAGAGACAGTGGAGATAATGATAAGTCAAGAGAAGACTCACCATTGGGAAGAATATGATAGTAATCTTCTCGTTTTTCTTTGGGGTCTATTGGGTCAACCAAGGATAATTCTGTGGCCATATGATATCTATCATAACCTAGACGCGTGGCCTCCCATGTACGAAGGTTTCCTTGAGCACTTCCCAAAGATTCTAATTTCTAGAACAGTTTTTGACTATACCTTTATGTAAGGTACCTTTGTGAAGTGCTGATACATGATGGTGTCTAATGTCACATTTGGTATATATTTGTATCCAAACTCACAGCATATGTGTTGTTGTATTTTGCACGACAATTGTTGTAATAAAGTTGTAGTTATTTTCTGTACCATGTATTTGACGACTCAGAATGGGTTGGATGGAATGGACCTATTTTGGGGTTGTCACAGTTGGTATCAGAGCTTAGGGATATGATCTCTGGTGGAGATCGGGGAATATAACTAGGAGGGGAGAGATGCGTAAATCCTTCGCTAGTGTGTCCTACCTAAGCTTATTTGTTGGTTAGTCATAATATTGGGATATTATGTGATATGTTAATTTGTTTAATTAACCCTTATTTTATGGCAGTATTTGAGAATGGCAGCTGAGAATGCTAACAATGGAGTGAATGAGACTGTGGGGATACCTCTAATCACTAACCATGATAATGTGATGTCAGACGAAGAAGGAATTAGAGATATCTATGTGGTGAGTGAAGAATTGATAGTTGCACCCGAGATAGTCGCAGAGGTAACAGTTGAGACTGAGGAAGAAGAGGAAGAAGAAGTACCAGAGGAGAGTTTATTAGAGGTATTATATGATCAAAATGTAGAATTTCAAAATCGTATTCATGAGTTAGAAGAGCAGGCAGAAGAACGACAGGCGGTCGTGGAACAAAAGGATGCAACAATTCAAGCTTGTGTTACCCGATATGTGATGCTTGAACAGAAGCATTCTTTGGCAGAGTATAAGATGATAAAAATGGAATCTGAGCTGAAAGAAGAAAAAATTGAACGAGTGAGAATAAGTGATGCATGGGCAAAAGCCGCACGACACGTGGATATTGTGGAAAGAGATGTTCGATCTAAGAAGGCTAAAATAGATGATATGAATTTCTCTTTTTGGAAAGCAATTGGGAGAACCCAACATCGAGTTTTGAATTACCCTGTACATAGCGGTCAACCTGAATCCGATATGGATCGAAGATTAATGATTCAGATCATGAATGAGGAGTACGAAGAGGCAGTTGAGGGAGGAATATGTCCTATAGAAAGGTATATTCCAACGGTAATGATGACGCCAAATGCTCCAGACAAGTCAAAGCCGAGTAGTTCGAGGGATGGCGGTTGTCATGACTTCCCAACAAATGAGGAACCCAAATGAAGTTATCATGGGAGATGAGCAATGGAGAAATTATGATGACAGGGAAGATGGAATCTGAAATGAAAGGAAGGTATTCTCAATTGTTTGAAATACCAGGTACGTAAATTTCGGGGACGAAATTTCATAAGGAGGGGAGATTGTAAGACCCCGAATTTTATGAAATAAAAGTTTTCAATTTTTCTTATAATTACTATTCAGTAAATGGTTTAATTGATAAATGTTAAAGTTAAGGGTGATATATGAATTTTTTTCAAAATACACAAGTGGTTATAAAATAATCATTGTTGTCGGGGAATATTCGTTTGGTCGTGGAATATTCTTTCTGTCAGAGAATATTCGTACGATAACGCAGATATTTGTGGGCCCCATAACAGAATAACTGTCGGGTGAAAAAAACGATAAAATTAAGTTTTTACAAATAACGGCGTAGTTGTTACCGTTAATACTGTTAAAATATCCGGTGGTTAAAATACAGTAATACGCGTTATTGCACAGTAGCACACGGTATTGCATAGTATTTTTGAAATTATTGATTCTTACGTAAGAAGGCACTACTCAATAATTGTTACAGTAATTACTGTTCAATATTTTATTTTATTGATTCAATAATTGCTACGTTGAAATTTTATATTATTGTTGTTCAATAATTGTCACTGCACAGTATTTTCCATTATCAGATCAATAATTCATATTATTTGAATAATATTATTAGATAACATTATTGACAATGTCTAGAAAGTTCTGTCTAAGGAGAGGTTTGGTCATCTAATTGCGCGCCAGTAAGGAGAAATCCTTATTGGAAAGCCCCCTCTTTTCTGGGAACGGCCTGGTTGTCATAAATGTGATTCTGTAATATTATTTGTGAATAATTAATTATTGATTCATATGATAAGAAAATATTTATTTTATGTGGATATAAATGAGGGATATATTTTTGTGGTTAAAAAATGAAGGAGTTAATGTTGAGATTTTTATCCGTATTTTTGTCGGAATGGAGGTATTAAAAATCAGGGTTTTTGAGATATTTTGCGGGGGTTATAATTTTTAATCCGACCGTTGGATCGTGGTAATTTTTGGATATGTTATACATATATAAGTTGAGTATATGCCCACAAATTTTGAACCGTTAAAAATGAACGTATGATTTATTATGAATTTTACGAGATGACTGGTTCAGAAATTGTTGAATTTTCGGAGTTTATCATTTTGGTGGAAAATTCTAGAATTGGTGGGCCCCACTTGTGGTTGGTGAAAAAATATGCTGAATTATATTTCAAATGTGGTGGATGGGAATAGTAGCAGGTAAAGCCATCAGGTTGCAGGTCAAACCTACCAAAATTTTCCTATAAATAGAGGACTAAGTTAGAATTGAAAATCACACCAGAAACATAAGCTTTCTCTCTTTCTCTCTCTATATTATGAAGTATATTTTGTGAGTATTTAGATACTTGGTGAGTTGCTATTCATCAGTGCAAGTTTCCTTCAGCCTTATACCGATCAGAAGTACTGCTCTTTTGAGGTAAGGGATAGTAAGGGATATTAAGGGATTTTAAGGGTTGTTATGATTTTCAGTTTCGTAATTTTTCTGATCTTCAAAAATTCTAGAAAAATTTGAAATGATATTTTGATGAGTTTTCTTGATTGTGTCCAAAAATGGTGATTTTTGGATGTATAGATTGAGAGTTATGAATTTTATGAGAAAAGACTATTTTAAAAGTAACCGCTTATAATTCCTTGTGGTTAACTCCAAAATTGATGAAATTTTTATTGGGAGTACATGTGTATGATAGAAGTATACTCTGTAAATTTCAAAATTTTTAGATAATAGTATAATTTTTGATAAATGTTTAAATATTCGGCTATTTTGGCCATATGAAAAATAGTAAATGACTTTTAAAAATTCTGAGAAAAATATATGTTCACTATGGGACTATATTATGCTAAATTCCAGAAAAGAAATATTTTTGGAATTGATTTGGTATTTTTCATGAAAATGGTCTAGTTATGAGTAAATGAATTAAATATGTTTTGTGAAGAAAGAAAATTGAAAAATAGGATTTTATGGCTTGAGAATCCTATATGAGGTATATGCAGATTTTTGATGAGGGTTTTGATTATTGGTGATAAAATCTTATGAGTTTGGTATTTTAGAATGATTAAATGCATTATTTAGTAAAGTGTAAACAATTTAAATAAATTGTTTATAAGCTTAAGAAATATTATTCTTTCAATATCATTATACCGAAATACTGGTATGAATTTTATTGTGGAATTTCTACCTTTTTGTGTCGAGTTACTATTCATGAGTTACTATTCACGAGTTACTATTCACGATAAAAATTGGTTTCTTTTTCTAACCAAATTATAGTTGAGTTATGAATATTACTCTTGAGATTAAAACTATGTATTGATTATATTGATTTTATTATCATATATAACATTTTTATAACCCTGATGTTGAAATTCTCTTTCACTAGAGTGTAAAGATGGGTAGATTATTGGTATGATCATGACTAGGGTTCTCTTTGGCCTGTAGTGCAAAGTTGAATTGTGACTGGTATGATCATGACCATTGAATTTATAAGTGAATATCTTTAGCTTAAGTGCAAAGGTGAATTGATCAACATGGTTATAATTATTGTTTATATAAATTCTGAAATGATTATATATTTCTTTGAGATATTAATATATTTGGCCTGTAGTGCAAATATGAATTATTGATGAATATCTTTGGCCTGTAGTGCAAAGATGAATTATTGATGAATATCTTTGGCCTGTAGTACAAAGATGAATTGTTGATGAATATCTTTGGCCCGTAGTGCAAAGATGACATGTTGTTGAATATCTTTGGCCAGTAGTGCAAAGATGAACAGATGTTGAGATAAACATGACCAACTGGTGATACAAATGAATATCTTTGGACGTAGTGCAAAGATGAAGTTATTAGTATGATTATGAACAGGAAATGTGATTTGGTGTAACCATGATCTTTGATGTTTCAGGTAAAGATAGGTGATGAAAATTATCATCGTCCTGGATGAGAAGAGGAATTTAGAACTACAGTTATGATTATGAGTTATTCATATGATTGTGAACCAGAATTATTGATTGATGTTACAGGGATAAAACATTGTTGGTGGATTTTTAACATGGAGAAGATAATAGACTTTATAGTCTATTTGACTCTTCTAATGGATTGCTCGTTCCGTTGCAACTATGGTTGAAATTTTTATCATTTACCATATGTTCTAAATCTCTGATTTATTATTGATGAAGGCTATTGATAATTTAATTATCTTTAGTCATGATATTCTTTACTGGGCTAGTTGTGCTCACCCTTTTGCTTCACAATTCCTTTCAGGTAATAAGAGTGTAGCTGGGTCGAGCGAGGGTAACGGGGAAATAGAACAGTGGTCTCTAGCTGTGGATGTTCTCCCGAAGCAGTATAGAAAAGTTCATTTAGTAGTTATATTTGGTAAATCCAATAGGGTAAGGTGTACCCAACGTTGGAAGGGTGGTTTGCCACTATCATACAAGATGTCTAACGACATACAACCTCGTGTCATCATAGGACAGGGTTGTGCTCATCCACTTGCTGAGTATATCTATGGGCACTACCTATATAATCTTGGTGTTTGTTTGAAGTATAATTCTCAATTAGAGACAGTGGAGATAATGATAAGTCAAGAGAAGACTCACCATTGGGAAGAATATGATAGTAATCTTCTCGTTTTTCTTTGGGGTCTATTGGGTCAACCAAGGATAATTCTGTGGCCATATGATATCTATCATAACCTAGACGCGTGGCCTCCCATGTACGAAGGTTTCCTTGAGCACTTCCCAAAGATTCTAATTTCTAGAACAGTTTTTGACTATACCTTTATGTAAGGTACCTTTGTGAAGTGCTGATACATGATGGTGTCTAATGTCACATTTGGTATATATTTGTATCCAAACTCACAGCATATGTGTTGTTGTATTTTGCACGACAATTGTTGTAATAAAGTTGTAGTTATTTTCTGTACCATGTATTTGACGACTCAGAATGGGTTGGATGGAATGGACCTATTTTGGGGTCGTTACATTTAGGACCTACGTAAATGCTGCACAATTTCAGGAATATGATTTTTATTTTTCAATAATGTGAGGTTCAACATTAGGTGGTGGCTCAGGATTAGAAACATAAAACTTGTTTTCTTCAAGATCAATTTTTCTAGGCTCACCACTCCCACTTAAATCACCATTATCTAAAACTCTGCATGCCTAGTCTCAATAATTCTAGTGGTATGCGAGGGACAGTAAAATCGAAAACCCTTAGATCTCTCAGGATATCCAATAAATGGCAACTAATGGTTTTAGAGTCAAGTTTCTTTATTTGTGGATTAAAAAATTTAGCCTCGGCTGGACAGCCCCACACCCGTAAGTATTTAAAACTAGGTTTCCTACCTATCCAAATTTCATAAGGAGTGTTAGGGATAGATTTGCTAGAAATCCGGTTTATAATATGAACAGCTGTCTTTAATGCCTCAGTCCACAAAAACGCAAGTAAGCTAGAATTTCATAATATACTACATACCATATTCATAAGGGTACGATTTTGCCTCTCAGTTACACCATTCTGCTGCGGTGTACCAGGCATTGTATACTGAGTGACGATTCTATTTTCTTGACAAAATAAGGCAAATGTGCCAGGACTATAACCTGTATCGGAGTGTTTACCATAATACTCTCCGCCTTTATCTGATTCTGCTTTGAAAACTTTAAACATATTTAGTGATTCAGATTTTTCATTAATCAGGTACCCATAAGTATAACTAGAATAGTCATCAATGAACGTAATGAAAGATTTGTGTCCACCAATTCTTGGAGAAAATGGTCTACATATATCAGTGTTAATCACCTCAAGATGTTCACTACTTCTTGTTGTTCCTTTCTTAATACCTTTCACAAATTTTTTTCTTTTATACATTCAATACAATGGTCAAAATCAGAAAAATCTCGTGAATGAAGAATTCCATCATTTATAAGACGTTGCATTCTGTCTTTTGAAATATGGCCTAAGCGTTAATGCCACAATTTTGAAGAATTCTCATTATCTAGTTTTTTCTCTCATTTCCATTTTTAGAGGTACTTTATGTCACATTCATTGTTAACAAGGATTCATCAAAGACATTATCAAAATTTATCTTATAGAGGTTTCCCTCTAAAGAGCCAGAACCAATAACATAAGAGTAATGATAAATAATTATTTTATTATTTCCAAACTTAAACGAAAATTCATCAACGTCAAGTTAGATACAGAAATTAAATTTCGTGTCATATTGGGAACATAAAGAGTATCATATAAATACAAGGTGAAAACCACTCTCCAAAACTAAAGGAAGAGTTCCTACAGTTTCAACTTCTATAAACTCTTCATTGCCAACTTTATTGGTTCTTTCCCCTTTTTTAGAGTGTCTTCTTTGAAAGGAATTCATGCAATGAATTAGTAATGTGAACCATAGCACCAGTGTCAAGCCACCATGTATTAGAAGAAATATCAATTAGAAAGGATTCATAAGTTACATAATTGATGTACGATTTACCTTTCTTTTCAAGTCATTCTCTTAATTTAGGACATTCTTTCTGAATATGTCCTTGCTTTTTACAGAAGTGACATTTAGAACATGTCTAAGAGTTGTTACCTGAATACTTTGTCTTATTTATTTTTGTAAAAATTGGTTTATCCTTATTCTTAAAACCTTTGACATTTTTATAAGTCTTCTTCTTATAGGATCCAATGGTAGTCAAATGAGCAACATTAGGTTTTTCAACCTTAAGCCTTTCTTCATCTTGGAAGCACGTCGAGATTAACTTGCTCATCTTCCACTTTTTTTCTTTCTGCGTGTTATAATTGATCTTAAATGGATCAAACTTTGCAGGAAGAGAAGTCATAATGAAGTGAATAAGAAAACCCTCAAAATTCGTCATGTCCATACCCTTTAATTTAAAAGTCATGTCGTTCATCATCATAATGTGCTCGCGCACCCCACTATAACCCCATCATACCTGCTAATAAGCATTTTCAAAATAAGGGTACTTGTATGATTTTTAGAAGAACCCTTAAATTATTACTCGAATGAAGTTAAGTACTCTTTAACATTCTCAAAGTCAGGAATGACTCCTCGAATGACTGTCGTGATAGAGTTTTTCATAATCATAAGGAACATGCAGTTGGATCGCTCCCACTTTCATAAATATCCTTTTGCTCAATTGAGCAAGTAGTTGTAAGTGGAGCAAGATGATCTACTCGTAGTGCATAGTCCAAAATCATAGTGCCGAGAATAATTTTCACTTACACTTTTCAAGCAGTAAAATTAATTTCATTCAAGATTTAAATTCCAGAGAGATACCCAAAAATACTAGTTGGAGTCAATGCTGAAATACAATCAAGCTCATAAGCATGCTTACAAAAAAATTAAAAGAAATCCACAATGTACAACAATAACTAATAATTAATCATAATAAAAAATCAACTATAGGGCAAGCAGTTAGTTACATAAAATCTATTTACAACACCCAAAAATAAATTTTAATGATATGTTGGTGCATAATTATTAATCTTTCGTTGGTCCAATTAATAATATGCTAATAACATCCCCATAATATAATACAAAACATATTTATTCACGCATCACCGTTGGACAGAAACGAAATAAATATGTTACTTATACAATAAAATTTCATTTAATAAATTCTAATTCTAATTTTTCGTTGGGTAAAATTAAAATATTCATTTATTAAATGTAACATTATGTGACTTTTCTTAATCTTTAATTGTTTCAATTAATAACCCTCCGTTGGGTTGATTATTAATTTTAACAATAAAAGAGTCACGCATACGTGTAAATTATTATAATCAAACTTATTTTTCTTTAAACATATTAATCAAGTTTGAAAATTAACATTATTTAAAATTTACATATAACATCTTAAAAGCCCTAATAATATATCACATCATATTCTATAATCTTAAATTAAGATATGCAATTATGCACACGAATTAGTTATAAAATATTAACATAAAGTATACCTTAAAACATGATGACATTAAATAAAATAATAATATTTGAACTAATTAGTAAATGTCCTTAATCGTAATTAAAACAATAACCATAATCATAATCAAGTGGCTGAATTTCGTACAATGATAATAAGTGGGCATAGCCCATAGGGCAGTAGCCTTAATACTTATAACATGGAATCATAATCTGCAAATATTTAAACTAAATACAAGTCCAGCAATCCATAAAAAGTCGTCATTCATATATGCTATATATATTTTTTAATCGAAACTTACAGAAGACTTAATAAGAAAAGTAATCGGCAAAACATTCTCCGAAACAACATAATTTAATTATTATGCGATATTAAAATTTGTAACATAATAACATAAATAATTTATTCTATACAATAACATAACTATGGCTTTGATACCAGATGTTGAATAAATTATACAGGAACGTGTTATTGTATAGAATCAATAGAATTAATTAATCATAATATTAAGTACTTACATGAATTGAGAGAAGTCATCTCTTATATATTACGCTTCCGCTGCGCTTAAGGGTGAAGGTCTTCAATTGTCTCTCTCAATCTTAGGATGAATGTATAGGTGTGTATAAAGTTCTTGAGACGACAATTGGGACCAAACCCTAACTGTTTTATTTATAGAATAACTAAGGGTCAAAATCGTTCATCAAGATTATGAAACCCTAGGGCCCATTATGCCAAATAGTCAAATACTATTAGGAATATTATTTATAGGCCATATTATTAATTACTAAACCCATAAATAAAGTTATTAAATTAATATAATATATAAGCCCAACAATTACATAAATAGTAAATACCACGTAAGGAATAAAATATTCTAAGATTAAGTAGTCATGTTGGTTGTTGCTGCTACTGTAGCATTGATGAAGAAGGAGGAGCTGAAACAAGTAAGATAAAAGAATGGACATTTATGTCATTTGCTTAATTAATGACATTTGTAGCATTTATGTTATTTGTTTAACTAATTTATGCTAATTGTATCAATTTTTTTATTTTATGTTAATTATGTACTTACCTTTTTTATATCATTAAAATATATATTAGTATTAATTTTTAAAATAAAAATAATTATTAAAAGAAAGAAAAAGAAATAAGTAAAAGAATACAAATAAAGAAAATGAATTAAAATATTTATTTTAATTTTATTATTATTTTAATTATTTTTTGCCAAATCAAGGTTTATGAGAATAGAGTTTTAATATTAAAAAGTTTTAATATTATTTCAAAAAACTTTTTAATAACTAAACATAAAAACAAAAAACAAATTTTATTATTTATTTTAATTATTTTTTGCCACGTAATACAAATAAAGGAAAAGAATACAAATAAAGAAAAAGAATACAAATAAAACATACATATTATGAATATTATAATATTAAATTTTATTAATATTATACATATTATAAATATTTAGGTAAAGAAAAAGAAAGAAAATAAAACATAAAAAAATTTTAAAACCACAATGCGCCAATTGTATTTTTTTTAAAGTGCAGTGGCTCAATAGTATTAGGAATTTGGCTGATTGGCTTGCCACGTAGGAAATAACTTGTTTTATTTTTTTTTTCAAAAGCCACTAAGAAAAATTGGCCCAATTTTTTAACGTCCGTCCAAGAAATTGAACGAAATTGCTTAATTGAACATTTTTAAAAAGTACAGTGGGCTAATTGAATATTTTAAAAGCACAGTAACTAATTGCTTAAAACACTACAACCACAGTGTGGTAAAAATGCTTTTTCCTTAATTCAAATATAAAGCTTGTAGAATTAGAACATAATAGTAGTAGTGTTATTTATATACTTTTAACATTTATAATTGAATTATATAAAACTAACTTAATTTATATTAATTACAAAATATTTTTAAAAGTCAATATTAGCAGTATATCTTGAAGTGAAAGAAATACTTTCTCCGTCCCAAAATTAAAAATATAATTTGACTTTTGAGATTGACGACATATTAAATTTTACAATTGATATGACTCATCAAAATTTAGAATAAAATAAATTTTGTAATTAATAATTTTTATTATATATCATACAATTATAATAATTATATTAATTAAAATTAAATAAAGTTAAATCAATTACTTTAAAATTTAATATATCGTCATTTAATTTTAAAAATTAAATTATATTTCTAATTTTGAAAAGGATAGAGTGTATATTATTACATACAAAGTTAGAATGACATAACATTAAACATTGTGAATAGATAATTTATTTAAAATATAAAATTTTAAATTTTATAATAAAATAAATCAAAATAGGATGGCCCGCCTTATAAATTAAATTATTATTATTACTATAAGTAATTAAATGAGTTTGGCACCCAAACTATTGTTTTCCGTCCATTTCCTTGAGATTTTGGACTAAGGTGGTGTTTGTTTACCACTTATTACCTCTGAAAACTCTTCATCTTTTTTGTTCAGACCCAAATAATTGTTTGATAAAAATCTGTAACATCTGTAAGCCTCTATTTCGGTAAGACATGGAATCAAGTCTGGATGAAAGAGAGGAACATCTGAACTCTTTATTACAAAAATACCCTCACAAATTTAAAGAAATTATCTCATTTGTCTTTCTTCATCTCTCCTCTGTTCTTGCAGCCCACCAAGTCGCCGGTGATAAAGCTCCATAGATTCCGGCGAAGATCAATTAATGGAAAGCTCCGGGCTCTATGAACCGATCCAAAGCTATAGCTGTAAAACAACACCATAACTGCTCACAATGAAGATAAATAAAAACCAAATCACATCTACATCTCAGAATTTGTGCAATTTTAAAAAAAAATAAAACCTGGATGCAACAACTTTACCGATTGGGTCTTGGTATAGGAAGAAGCTCTACCCGTTTGTGATAGCTTCATGATTCAGTAATGTACTTGTAGCTTGAAAATCCCATTTTGTTTGTGCTTGGAACTGCTTATAAACACGCGTTGGGTTTAGCTTCTGTAATTCATTTGGTTTATTGCTCATATTCCTCCTAGTGATGACCCAGGGATCAAAAGGTTTTCTACAGTGAGCCCGTGTATGGTCCCCTTCTATAGAATTGTTGAAATTTGTCCCACATTTTTGTTTGTAATCCTCGGGGCATTTGTTTCTCCATTTACCATTTATGTACAAAAATTTATTTATGTCCCACATATTTGGTTTGTACGCTTTTTTATTTTATTTTATTTTATCATATTGTGGTCAAAATATTATAAATATGTATTTAAAATACTATTCAAAGCTTTTGATTATCAAACATGTTTTGTTTAAACTGTTCAGAGGGTTAAAATGGTAAAATACCGTTATTCAGACATTTTAAAAAAATTAATTATCAAACATTATTTTTTCATTCAGACACAATTCTATTCAAATATTCTATATTATTCAGATGTCTAAACTGTTCAGATCTTAACACTCAATTTTATCATACACCGCCTAAAACAAGATTTGGTAATGTATCCCTTTTGCTTTTGTAATCATTGCATTTATCTTTTCTTGTCCATGCAATTAAACATAGGAAATATATAAATCAGATATTGACAATTACTCTTATTTCATCCAAAAGTAGCCTTAAATTTTTTAAGTGTTTCATTTGGACATCTATTATATTCCATGTTACTTACTACTCCTAACTCTTAATTTTTTTTATCCATCTTATTAAAAGTTATTTTCCTCCAACAAAAGATTTTACTGTCTGTACTTTCACGACGAGTTAAGGGATGTTTATTTAATTCTGAATGTCTGAATCGGTCATCTATTAAATGCGCAATTCTATTTTTTACATGTATCGAAATGACACCTAAATCACTGATTCTGTAAAAATTTTAATTCTAATAAATATTATAAATTATTTAAGAGTCATAAAAAAAAATCCCTTGTGCCCAAAACGACGTGCTTAGTTTTTCATACCCTATCAAGAAACATTACTGTGGAAGCCACCCTTCACTTAATTCATTTGAAATTAGTTTTTATATAATTAATTAATTATCTCTGTTTAAAATTTAATATGTAAAAATATAATAATTCATCAGTTCAATTTAACTTTTGTTTAAACAAAATATTATAAGTAAGGTTGTGTGTTTTATCAAAGTGGTATTTAATATTATGTGATATTAAATTGTTAATTTAAATTACATAAAATTTTGTTATTTCAATTAATTTTAAAATCGAAATCGTACTAAATAAAACTGCACTAAACGATTTAAAATTACATTACACCAATCACAAATAATTTTATATGCGATTTTAAAATTCTAAAATCCAATCTAAACGATTTGGAATTCAAACTACAACAAACCACATGATGCTCACTCTTACTAATGCGAGTACTTTGCCTTATAAGTGATTTTCTAAATTGGTGATGAATTATGAAATTATTATTTCTCGTGCTGAAATTGGAAATGCCATATTACTCCTACTAGTCACCCGACAAAGCTCAGTCATAAGTGTTGACTATATTTCAAGAGTCAATTCCATTGGTGATTGGCCATCACTCGTGGGCCCCAGCTATATGAACTCTGTTGACAAACCTTAAAGTTCATTGGTAGACTCTACACACGCTCTTCACCCAGCACGTGTGGAGTACTGCCTACTTCTTCTCGGACCAGAATAAAAAAGTTGTCACATTATATATGATGGTTTTTCCCCATTCTTTTCCTCTCTCCGTCCCAAAAGTACCAACTCCCTCTTCTATGGTTCTGCATTTATCTGTTCTCAGACATATCTTCATTTATGCAATTCATCAAACAGTTGAAGTCCTCATTGTCAACTCCGGAAGATTTCTCGTGTTACCGGATAGATCGCCGGTTTCCAGCATGGAAATCTGTCACCACCCAAAGCCCACGTCGCCGGCAGAGAATTTCCCCGGTTAGATGCTGAAAAAGACCAATAAAAACCTAGCACTACCGTCAAATATCTTAAAACTGGCCTAAAACAAGCTAAACAACAACAACTACATACCAAAAATCTCTGATTCTTTCAAATAAACACCAAAGTCTCTGAAACCCAATTTCCATTTCTCTTTTTCTTTCTCTTCAATGGCTAACGCTAACTCAACCCAAATTGACATCTCTTCGGCTATATCGTCAGCTGAAGACATAGCTGTAAAATCTGTGAAGAAGCGATACGAAGGCTTAGTAACTGTTCGTGCAAAGGCCATTAAAGGCAAAGGGGCTTGGTTTTGGGCACATCTGCAGCCCATTTTAATCAGGCACCCTGAGACAAACCAGCCTAAAACCGTAAAACTCAAGTGCAATTTATGTGACGCTGCGTTTTCAGCATCAAACCCATCTAGAACTGCTTCTGAACATCTAAAGAGAGGTACTTGCCCCAATTTCAGCTCCATGTTAAAACCCATTTTACAGTATCCAATGACACCTGTAGTCTCACCTTCTATGCATAATCATAGGAAGCGAAATTCACAACAAGTTGGCCCTTCATTATTGGTAGATTCATCACATTTTTGCCGTGAAATTGGTTACCCCCCGGAAATAATGCCTTCAAAGAAACAGAATTTAGTGTTATCTGGTGGTAAAGAAGATTTGGGTGCATTGGCAATGTTGGAGGACAGTGTTAAAAAGCTCAAAAGCCCGAAAGCTTCACCGGGTTTTTTGCTGAGCAAGGACCAAGTTGATTCATCATTAGACTTGCTTGCAGATTGGTTCTTTGAATCTTGTGGGTCTGTGTCGCTTTTGAGCCTTGAACACCCCAAGTTTAAAGCCTTTCTTAACCAGGTTGGCTTGCCTGTTTTGTCAAAGAGGGAAATTACGGGTGCAAGGCTCGAGTCCAAGTATGAAGAAGTGAAAATGGAGTCAGATGCTAGAATTAAGGAAGCAATGTTCTTTCAAATTGCTTCTGACGGGTGGAAGAGCGAGAATTGTGGGTATGGAGAAGAGAATTTGATTAAGTTTGTGGTTAATCTTCCAAATGGGACGAGTGTGTTTCAAAAGGCATTTTTTACGGGTGGTTTGGTACCGTCAAAGTATGCGGAGGAGGTTTTGTGGGAGACGACTATCGGTGTATGTGGCAACTCTGTGCAAAGATGTGTTGGTATAGTTGCAGATAAGTATAATGGTAAGGCATTGAAGCATTTAGAATTTCAGAATCATTGGATGGTTAATTTGTGTTGTCAGCTTCAAGGTTTTACTAGTTTGATCAAAGATTTTAGGAAAGAGCTTCCACTTTTTAAGATAGTAACTGATAATTGCAAGAAAATTGTGAATTTTTTTAATAGCAAGTCTGAGATTAGAAATAATTTTCGCAAGTTTCAGTCACATGGGTTTGAGGGGTACGATTTACTTAGAGTTCCTCTGCCCAAGTGTGATAACATGAAGGATTTCTCTCCTCTTATTGCAATGTTGGAGGATATATTGAGCTGTGCTCGGGTTCTACAAGTTGCTGTGATGGATGATTCCTTTAAACTCCTATTTGTGGAGGACCCTGTTGCTAGAGAGGTTGCAGAGATGATTCAAGATGTTGGTTTTTGGAACGAGTTGGAGGCGATATATTCACTGTTGAAGCTGATCACAGGGATGGCTGAAGAGATTGAGGCTGAGAGGCCACTAGTTGGGCAATGTCTTCCGCTTTGGGAAGAGTTGAGAACAAAAGTGAAAGATTGGTGTGCCAAATTCAGCATTGCTGAAGGACCCATTGAGAAGATAGTTGAAAGGCGATATAAGAAAAACTACCATCCAGCATGGTCAGCTGCATATATTCTTGATCCATTGTATTTGATTAGGGATGCAAGCGGAAAGTACCTTCCACCATTTAAATGCTTGACACAGGATCAGGAGAAGGATGTGGATAAGCTCATAATGCGGCTAGTTTCAAGAGAGGAAGCTCATATTGCTTTGATGGAGCTTATGAAATGGAGGTCAGAAGGGTTAGATCCACTATATGCCCAAGCTGTTCAGGTTAAGCAGAGAGACCATGTGACAGGAAAGATGAGAATTGCAAACCCTCAGAGCAGTAGACTTGTGTGGGAGACATGCCTAAAAGAGTTCAAGTCACTGGGTAGAGTTGCAGTAAGGCTTCTCTTCCTTCATGCAACCTCCAGTAGGTTTAAGTGCAATCGGTCCTTCATGAGATATGTTTGTGGCCAAGGGCAGTCAAGGGTTGGTCAGGACAGGGCTCAGAAGATGATTTATATTGCAGCACATGCAAAGCTTGAGAGACGGGATTTTTGTAGTGAGGAAGAGAAGGATACAGAGCTATTTGCCATGGCAAGTGGACCAAGTGGCATGGATGAGATGCTTGATGAGGTCTTTGCAGCACCCTCAGTGTAATGCTTTTTCCTTTTTTTTTTTTTTTTTGGCTAAATAATGCTTTTTCCTTTTAACTCCTGTAGAATTCCAAATTACAGAATTATAAATTCT
Organism: Panax notoginseng; assembly: GCA_016801055.1. Lineage (NCBI taxonomy): Eukaryota > Viridiplantae > Streptophyta > Magnoliopsida > Apiales > Araliaceae > Panax > Panax notoginseng. The sequence goes on along the minus strand of CM029021.1, from coordinate 180,911,394 downwards.
TTCTACTTCTGTATTCTTGATCCTTGTTTATTTCTAGAAGAAGATTTTGGAGGTTTGTTAAGAGACAGGAGAGTGAATTGAACGTTGCATGTAATTTTAGAAACTGCATAGCTACATGATCTGTGTTATCACGAGGCAGGCTCGAACAGAACAGAACTTATTCCTGTTTTCACTGTTAAAATGGTTCAGGACAGATCAAGAACACTGTAATATCTTGTATGATAGAGAAATGTGACTTATTTTTTCAAAGTTTCCTCAAATTTTAGATTCAAAAATTGGGTTCAAGCATTTGCCAAGTATTTCGTTTAGAATCTTCTCTGTCTGAGTTATTCAACGTGATGTACTTTAGCTCAATTATACAGTATGGTGCAGGGACTTCTCCTAAGGATGAAGTACCTTATTAATCACTAACCTCTGAAGTCTCACACTCTCACTTGTTGGGACTATTTCTATATTTACACCATGTTATTTAGTCGAATTCAAAGATATTAAATGAATTCCTCCATAACAATTTCATGCACTGCATATTATTCTTGGATTTACGAACAGTTCCTTCACTTGCTGCAGCTGTATATCCAAGGACGCTTTTAAGTGGCAGGTTTCTCTTTCATGAGGGGGAGTTGCCCAGCACATACTCGAACCTGAAAATGATTATTAATGGTGTCCAACGAACAACTTTATTTTTTGTGTGTGTGTGTGTGTGTGTGTGTGTGTGAGAGAGAGAGAGAGAGAGAGGGAGGGAGCATGTTGCAGAGAGTGTTGAAATTTCTCATCATCAAGCAAGTTTATTGTACTTTAATTTGCCTGAGTATGAACATCATATCTTTTGAAAAAAGGTGGACTTGATTACCTTATATATATATCTGTCTTGTTTCTAAAGATGATGGACTTATATCATGTTTGCCATTTCAGATTTTTAGATCTTGATCTGGTTTGTAAGAGAAATCCTCGCTTAGTATTTTATTACCCATGTTTTTACAACAAATGAAATGTAATTAGAGGTGAAGTGCGAGTGCGACTATCTTCACTTGATTATATATCGGTGGAACCCAGTCAACTTGTTTATATTTGCCAACATGTATATGCTCATTTCAAATATGGTTCCCTCTTCACCATTACAAGCTGTGACCAAATCATGGCCCACAGCTCCAACCTCCCTAACTGTTCATTAATTATATAGTTATGCATGCGACGTATATGGAAAATCTGCATTGTTGTACTTATTGTATAACAACTAATTGTATATCTGAATTCACCACAGAATAAAGGTTCTCTAAAATATCCACCATTTCGTTGGTATTACTTTTTTTGTTGCACTCCCAGGGCTTCATTTTATCAATGTGAAAATTCATAATAAAAACTTAATGCTATAAGCATTAGTTTGCACGGCCACTACATACTTGAGGTATACTTCTATGGCATTCATCGTTGAACCATGCAACCTTAATTTGTTGAGTTTGCTTGAGAAAGAAGATGCAAAATGAAATGTTTGTTCGAATTTTTAAAGTATCTTTTTCAGTAGGGTTAGCTGGATGAAAAACCAACTATATATATATATATATTTCTCCTGGAGGGGAGTGTCTGGCTAGGAGATATTGAATTGACGGACGGAGTCGTATACAAGGAGTGGATGTCCACCTCCTGCTTTGATTGTCATTTTCAAAGAAAGGTGATGACGATTAAAGGCAACTGGCAATTCTTTCTCACCACATTTCTCCACTAATTTAATTAATTTATGTTTGCTATATGGTTCGGTCCTTTTAACTTTTCGTAACTTGTGTTCTAAACATCCTATCTTTCTCTGATCAGTTCGGGCCCTCTGTAAACTTTTCATCAATCACTGTAAGAATTAATGGAGTTTTGCATAGTCGTCATTATATATTTAGGCTAGCTTGCCATGATCATCAGTCTTTTGAGCAAACTAGAAGCAAGGGAGGCTGTCGGCTGTGGGCTGAGTTGTGACTTGTGCACAAGATGGCTGAAAGAGATTTGGTAACGAACTTGAACTGATTTTACAAGTTCTACTTTTTAATCACCAAATATTGTTGACTATATTTTAGCAGGTGGGTTGGTGGAGCTATTATTATTATCTTTCTTACTAGATCTCCATGTGTTGCATATATGCACGCATAATGTTACATACACTTGGCTTGGACTAATTGATTCACCCAACTGCGTACCAAATCTGAGAACTAGAACATTCTACAGAGGGTATTGAGTTTCAAACTTCCAATAGCAAAATAAGGAATTCAATATTAAGGTTGGTTGGGAGTCTATACACCAGTCGTTCTTAGATTAATCTTATTTAAAAGAGGTACTTAACATCTAGTATGATTTTCATTTGAAGTACTTTGGACACTGAAATTAATACTGGCCGCCGGCCTGTAAAGACTCCTAATACATGCATGACATGTTAATTGTTCATGTTCCATGCAAAAAATAAAATTGGGTGCGAGGGATGGGAATTTGGAAGATACAGTCAGCATGCATGCTTTATGGGAGTTTTTATCATGTATTGCTCATTATTCACGGATTAGCGAGGATCCTCTCCATTTTAAAAAAATTAAATAGAGAGTCTCGATTTGATGATCCAAATTTAAAATGTACTGAAATGTCACAACTTTTAGCTAGAATTTTTTGCTTCTTGTTTTTGGTATTTCTGACTTTTTATTTTGCAACTTGAGATGGTATGATATCCGTGTAGAAATATCCTGGAACCAAACCCATTATACTCCCGCCATTCCAAATTATATGATCCATATTAATTTTTAAAAAGTCATATTCAAACTCAAAATTAACATGAATTCATTTAGTTTATGTTAATATAGTTATACAAATAAATGGTGTCAATTTTAAATTTAAAAAAAAAAGTAATATTCTAATTTGAGTATTTAATTTCTAATAGTAGAACCCCGGCCGGCCCATGAAATAGTTGGAACTATGCCTTCCAACCCAACTCTCCATGCATTTCTCTCCATCACTATTGAGCTGCATGTAAAAATTAGAAGTTACAAAGTGGGTATGTGAGTGAGGAAAGGAAAACTAAACTCTCTTCTATTCTTGGGGGTACATATTCTCTCGACTGAGTACTACACATACTAGCTTGGCTACATTCAATCTAGTGTTGTTAATTTTACATTTGGTTTAATTATGTCGTCATTTTTGTGGTTAGACAGACGAGGCTGTCGGCAGGGCTAATAATTAGTAAATACCTACTTCTCTTTATTTGTTCATTCTCTACTCTTCTCTTTATCACAATACTCCATCTTTACCCTTCAATTAATGTTCCTTCATAATTACTCCCTCGTCTTTATCGTTATCCCATACCTTTTTGTATTTCAACTTGTTCAGGCAAAGACTTGAATCTTGTCGATCATTAATTCCTTGTTTTTTCTATTGAAAATGAAAACTATAGCACTTTTGGAAAAAATGAATTCTACTTCCCTTTTTTTTAATTTTTATTGAGAAATTTAGATTTCTATGATTTTTTAAATTATTTATCCGACGAGTGCATTATTATATAAATAAAATTTTAATGCACAACTATGTATTATTTTGGAGTGTGCATATGTCAATACCTTTTTTAAACAAGGCCGAAATGCATCTCTCATCATCATCTGGTATTAGAAATGTATCCATACTTGCCATTAGGTAATAACTCAACGTCATTTGGTAACATTTGAATTTTGAGCCATCCACTTTTACACTAATAATCACCGGTTATAGCCTATAAAGTAAACAGAATTCACATGTATTTTTTATTATACGAGTGGGTCACAACTTTATATATAAAAAAATTATGTGAAAATATCAAAAATATATATGAAAATAATATTTTATAAAGTAAATTGTATTAAATCATATTTCTCCTTTACGTTTTCAAGATTATGAAAAAAATATGGGAGCCCGGTTCCTAATATATTTTCTTTAAAATGATATTAAAATTAAAAATATATGTTTACTAATGGGACGGGACGGGACGAGACAATAATCGCTTAATTACATTCCTATGTCAAAAAAGAGAATAGAGAGAGGCCAATTAATACTCTGTTTATTTCAAAATATAAAATTATTATTAATTTTTTAAAATCAATACAATAATGAATATCATAAAACTTCTCAAAAAATACTAATTGTAATATTTATTTTTTCATAATTTTTAATAAATTATCTTAATTTTGAATATTAAATTAACTTTACAAAAATTAATAATAATTTTAAAATTTAAAACACGGAGGAGGTTGTCAATGCCTAAAGAATCATAGAATACTACTGGCTAGTGGAGATATTCCTTCATATATTTAGATGAATATAATATCTACTATTTGATCACATGCTACACTACTTTATGCTACGAACTTTTTGTATATATTAACCAGAAAAGTCTCTACATCCAAACTTCAAACCTCCACCAAACTGCGGCTTAATTGGCGATATGTTTAGTTGATTTGAATGCATTTTTAATAATAATTATAATAATTATTATTATTAGTCGAAACTTTAATTAAACTTTAATTAGTGTGATTTGCAGGATTGGTCTTTGTCAACCCTGCTCTTATATTTTTTGTAATCATAAAAGTTTCTTCATATTATGTAATAGAAAATAACAACATATATCTTCGGATGAAGTGTCACGATGTATTGTAAAATTAGACTTTTTTTACAATATTTGTTAAGAATCAGTCCTCATACAATATATATATATATATATATATATATATATATATATATATATATATATATATATATTAAATTCTCTATTAATTTCAAATTATAAATTAATATTAATTTTATAATGTCAATATTTAAGATATTTTTTAAGTTCAAAATAAATGTTCTTCAACATATTATAATTTTGATTTTAGTATATTCCAATCATTTTATTTTAAAAAATAAATAAATGATACATCCATCAACTAGAAGTAGTTGCTTTGTAATGATTGGTCATATCAACAAATAATCATATTATTCCCATCAAATCCTTCTTTAATTATCATTGTCATCCAAATATGGAGTAATTACTAGCACTAGTAAAACGGTTACTCTCTCTCTCTCTCTCTCTCTCACTCACTCATAGTACCGAATTCTTTAATTACAATATGTAGGGCGAAGTAACGGCCACGTAGTAGTATTTTATTGTGGAGTAATGTATTAAATTGATGATCTAACTAGTTTATGAAATTGGGACCATTCTACTAAACTCAAATGATGTGGTCTTCTTTATTACTAACAGAGATTAGTACTTAGACCATTAAGTACCTGGTTTAACTTCTAATTTATTTCCTTTTTCTGCAAAAGATATTCTTCATAATCATTGGCAATCTTCAATATTAAAATGTGTCTTGGAATCGAGTGTCACATTTTAGTATGTTTAAAATAAAATAAAATTATGTATGTGGATATACTCCTTCATATTAATGTATTTGTTTATGAATTAAAATTCTATGCACAGTCAATATAAACATAAGGACGGTTAAGATAATAAGCATCTCATTAATAAATTATTTAAGTTGAATATCATTATTTTTATTTTAATAACCTGTCATAATCTTAATATCGTTTATATATACACTGTCAATGTAATGATTTAAACTCTCTTTTTATTTGGTTTTTCTCTCGAACAAGTCAATCTAATTGACCTCGAATCACTCTTTAGTAATACCAATAAGAACATATTTTAATTGTTCTTATCTACTAATTTCCAAAGCAAGAGAAGAAAATTGACAATTTCTTTTAGTGTAAATAATTTCATAAAACCTTTTTAACATCCAAATTTACCTTTTAAAATATTTGAGTTGTTAATTTTTAAACTCAAAAACTTTTATTTTCTCTCTATCCATAAAGGATTATGAACCCCAATTATATTTCTTTAAAAATAATTTTAATTACAGACAAAGTGTGTACCAGGAACACTAGTATGCATGAGTTGGGTTTCAGGTATGTCTTTTTCCTTTTTGGGCTGGTGGGAGGGTACGTGAGGAGTCTTCTTAGAGGCCCATATGATTGTTCACTGAACCAGACCAGGTCTGCTGTTGATAAAGCCTCTCGATGTATTTCAGCTTATATATCCATGGATCGTTGGGCGGCTATCGGAGCTTTATAATCCCTCCATCCTAAATTATCTACTGTTTTAAAAGCATCAAAATAATTGAAATTTATTCTTTTCCAAGACAATTAAAGTGGTTATATTACAAATTTAATTTATTTATTTATTCTTTCTCCTCATAAGTGTATAATCTCCAAATTACATAATTATACTTCAAATATTTCTTCCGTTCCTTAATATAAATCGTTTTAAAAAAATATTTTTATCTTCTCACGAGGGAGTAATAAAAAACCACGGTCCAGCTGCGAAAATCTTCACTATAAATTTTAAGCAGTTGAGCGAATCGTTTCAATGACATGACATGAGCTTGGGCCTGTTTTAGGGGATCTTTAGGGATTTGACAGCGTTAAGCTTTTAATGAACCAGACTTTTATTGCACTTGTCGACCGCAATAACCCACTATAGACCTAACCATTTGATCAAAAAGCTAAAAATCTATTGGGAGTTGAATATTTATAATAAGGGCATATTTGTTTAAAATGATACTATAGGAGTAATATTATGAATTTTAAATTTTTATTTCAAAACATGATATTAAATACTTTAATAACAATTTATGATATAGTCAATTGTATGAAATTTACCCGACTAATGTTATAATAAAATATATATAATATTTTTTTTTTCTTCCCGAAAAATAATATTTTTTGATATCCATCTAAAGTGATTAGATATTTACATTCTGGAAGTACATATTATAATCATAAATGTTGATAATTATTCTTTTTTACTTCTCAATAGTAATTTAGATTAGGAAAATATTGTTATAAAGGAATATATATATATATATATATATATATATATATATATATATATATATATATATATATCATCTCAACCTTCCGTTTAAATAAGCAACGGAAGGATAAAGAATCTGGGCTGTCCGTCCACTAGAAATACTAGCGGACACAATTAAATAATTTTCTAGACCATTATACCCCAAACAGGTCAAGTTAGCAAACAAAAAATTCACTAAAACAGGGGCAAAACAGCAGCACAACCTTCAGTAAAAGCATCCAGGCGATCGAGATGATTTCGAGCTCAAAACCCTTCAATTCGCAACACTTCAAAATTTTCATACAAGCGTGTTCGATTTCTGTTATTCATCAACTTAATCAACGTTTAATCGGTGAGTTTTTCGAATTAGAAGGTTAAGAATTGAAAACTTTGCATAATTGGGAACCCATCTATGGTTGTCTAAAAAATGGGTACCGTGATTGTTTGAATCACATAAAAGGGTAGAATTTATGTAATAAGGAATTAGGGCTTTTGAATACTATTTGTATTTTGGATGTTAGGTTTATTGAAATTGAAAAGTTTAAGGCTTTAGGACATTATAGTTTCAGTTTTATGATGTTATGATGTTAAATACTATGTGTAATACTCTATTTTATTTTTTTGATTCATCTATTAATTTCTCATCTTAATTAATGTTCTATACTCTGTTCTACAACTCTTTTGGTCTAGAGATTGCTCAAGTTTTGGCCAAATACAGGTAATCCCCATTCTATGTATATATAGTATTTATATAGTTATTCGTCCATATTTATGTCTTGATAAAGTAAACATGTAGATCTATATTTTGTTTTTCAATTCTTTTAGCTTATGTTTGCTTTTGGCTCTTAATGTTGGTTATTGTTTAGTTACTTTATATCCTTTCCTTTAGTTTAATATTATATGTTAAAGTTTTGATTTAGGAAAAATTATTGGAGTTTATTGATACCAATCTGGGATTTAGTTGAAATTTTGAAGCTATTGTTTGTTGTTAAGTTGTGATGTGTATATGCATATGTGATTGTGGAAATAATACTAAATCCAATATTATAGAATTTTGTTAGTTGAGGCTTTTTGGTAGCAAATCCCTCAAAGGCTAAATTTCAATATTCATCTTTATTAATGAATCTTACTGAAGTAGATAAAAAGTCATTTGCTAAAGGATTCAAGGACAGGAATTTCTGGGGGATAGAGCAAGTTTAAAAAGGGAGAAGATGCTAATAGTCACATGTATTGTATCATTCAAATATTATAAAGTGAATAGCTTATGTGCTCTGCTTTATTGTTGGTTAAATTTCCTCAATGGGCTACACCCCGTATGCATATCCTTGCATTATTGTAGGAGTTATGACTTAACTTTTATGTGACAAGTGATGCTACTGAACTGCAACTGATGTTATTTTGTTAAGTATTATTGCTCTCGTTTTTGCTTCTATCTTTAGTAAATGTCTGCTGCTAGAGTGCAAGAGATATTAATTTGTTTTTTGGGTGCGTAGTGGTTTTGAGAATTGTTTTGCTAATATATTTTCTTGCTGTAGATTTGGGAGATGGAATCTTTACATCAAGATTAGCGTGTAGATTCTTGGATTAGGGGCTTGGGGTTTGGTGTTGATTAATTCTCCTTTTTGTTGGGGAACAAGGCAGGAGTGGTCTCTAAATTTTGTAATGCTCACTTTATAGAGAATATGAATCAAAATATTACTATTGTGTTCTAGAACTGCGCAATACTACAATTTCTCTAGTTTTGCTCTATGTTTATTTATGATGCAGATTTACGATTTGAAAAAATGTCACGAGCAGAATAACTTGTATTCCTTGTATTCTCTGCCCTAAAAGTATAGTCTGCTTATATGGTATTAACATCCATTTCAAATATTTCTTTTACTTGATTGTATTATGAATTTCATTACAGTTGAAACATGGTGGCTCTATTCTTGCAAAATGGAAGAAAGTTAATTTTTACAGATTTTATACTAACAGATTACTAAATGTTAATTTTGAGGCTTGTTAGTGTTTTTGAATAATTTACAAATTGCTTAATTAAAAATATTTATTTATTTATAAATAGTATTTTAGTAGTGGATTATTTAGTTTATTTACCATATAATTGAAAATTTAATTATGAGTTGGCTGATTGTTATTAAAACATGAACATGAGCTGCTGGTTGTTTTTAAAAACATAAGCTGTTATTAAAATATGAACAAAAGTTGATGGCAGTTTTTAAAAACGGCTATTTTTAAAAATATAAGTTGGTATTAATACATGAACATAAACTGTTGGCTATTTTAAAAACATGAACATAGTGCTGGAAGTAGTCCGCTAGTCATTCTAGCGGACCAGTTAAAAATCCTGTTTTTGCTTCCTTGACTTAGGCAAAATTAATTTTAAACCAGTCCGCCAGTTATACTAGCGGACGGCGTGATTTGATTTTAAATCCCATCCGTTGCTCTTTGATTTGGAAGATTGAGCCAAATTTTAATTTTTACTATGGATCATTGTCCTATATATATATATATACGGATAGTCTCTAAAACGAATCTTAAAGAACAAATCAAAGACGAACCGTCGTCTTTAGTATCTATGACGACGGTTCAATCCGTCGTCTTTAAGGTTCGCTCTTTATATATATATGTCCCATGGGCCATGTAGACATTCAAGAACGTAAATTAGAGTTACAAAAATTTAACTTTGACTCTCCTTTTTCTTTTTTACCGAGTTGAATTTTCTGATTTATATAGTTAACCAAAGTCTCTCCAAAAAAAGAGAGAAGCTCAAATAAAGGATACGACAAAATCTCAATATGGATCGGACGTCACAGAGGCCCTAACCTATCAAGCCCACGAATAAGTAAAATCAAAATAGGGCACCACCTCCTCGCTCTCGGTGATTTTTTCCTGCATACCGGAAATTATGCGAACGGCGAAACGAAAAGCTTTGGCGAAGGCAAACAAAAGGACGCCGAAATCGAAACAATCTGAAGTTGAATCGAGTACTCTTGCCGATGAGAAGACCACACTGTCCGAGTTTGAATCCAAAACTGAAGAATCAACACAATTGGAAGAGACGGTTGTTACTGAATTGGGAGATGAATCAGTGGCCGCACAACCAGTAGTTGGAATGGTCGAAATCAAACTCGAAATTGAATCTATCACGAACGAGAATTCTGATCAAGACGGTAAATTGACTTGCGGCGGCAGTAGCTCTAGCGCGGTTAAGGAGGAATTGGTTGAGGGGGAGAAAGATACTGATAATGTAATGGTTCCTCATAACACGGAGAAGAGTCTGGGAATGGAGGTTGAAATCCATACTTGTGATGAGAATATAATTGTTACGGAGGAGAAAGATGAGAATGCGAGCGATGAGAAAGAAAGTTCTAGCTGTAATGATGGATTCCATTCGGAGATTGTTCCAGGTACTGATACTGTGACGGAGGATCACAATACGGAGGAGATAGTGGAAATGGAGGTTGAGAACCATAAAAAATGTGAGGAGAATATTATTATTACGGAGAATAAAGGTGAGAATGTGCCTGGGGAGAGTGAAGGGGCTGGCGGTAATGATGGATTACAATTGCCAAGTGTTCCAGGTACTGCAAATGATATGGTTTAGTTGATTGATTCATTCGAAAATTGAATTCTATTGCTTACTAATGGATTAACTGCATACGGTTATTGTTGATTGAGTTGAATACTATTCTTTGACAATTTGTTGATATTTGAATATAACCTGACTGAGATATTAGTAGGCAGTGAAGACCTGAAAGAATGCTTAAGATTTTAATGTGAAAGAACTTTAGTGGTTTTGCTATTTCAGCATTTCATAACTATACAGATGCAGAAGGTTAGGGATTAGATCAAGAAAGGAAAAAGTAACTGAGTGATGAACTGATGATTCTTTTCTGGAAAGAATAAAGACAGAAGCTTTATGGCAAAAATAAAATAAAAATTAACTTGCATTAACCTTATAATTCCTGCACTTGTTAACACTCAGCTACCTCTTATACCTTGAACTTCATATGTGTTTGCTCAAGATAAAACAGAGTTTGACTTCAAGAAAAGCCTGATTAATATGAGTTGAGGTAGTAGATTTTTTAATTTACCGGAATGCAGTTTAGATCTTTTTTTCGAATACAAATATGTTTTCTTTTCTTATTTTTTTATTTTTGTAGTGCTGGTTTAATATTTGTTTAGATGCACAGTAGGCAGTATTTCTTTATTATAGTTGTTTGTTAAGGGCCTAAGGGGGTATGCCTCTTTTGGCTATCGGCAGTGTTACGCAGGCCTGCTTTGAGTTGTATATAGGCTATACTTGTTTATAACAGTTGGTGTTTGTGAGCTAATCATGGAGGTCTGCGCATCTTCAATTTTGTAAATCAGTTTTATATACATACATACATATTTATACACACATACATATATATACACATTAGAAAACTTCCTGCATATCTCTAATATGAGTGTAGTTTTGTGCTAAATTTCTCACTTCTTCTTGCATCAGAAGATGTAGAACTTCTGGATTGTTTGATGAGGTTTGGGGTAATCAATGTTGATAAACATATGTTTCTTTATAGTTGCAGAATTTCACTCAGCTGAAGAAGAGAATGTTGCTGTTCAAATTAATATTGATGAGGCATTTGGTGACGATGATAACCCTGTTGTTGTCCATGAAGGTAGTAATGAGAAAGGTGAGGCTGGGGACTACGGGGAAGATGAGGGACATGATAAGAATAGTGATTACAATAAAGATGATGAAAACCCATGTGTATCCACTCATGATCTTCTCACTGACAGGAGTAAGGAAAAGAATATAGACATTTTTATTGGAAGGTTGGACAATGAGGTAGTTGAGGATGATCTGGTCAAAGTATTTGGTACATTCGGGGAAATAACATCCACAAGGATAATAAGGAATACAACTTCAAAGAAGAGCAAAGGATTTGCATTTATTCAATATGCAACGAATGAGCAAGCAAAAACTGCTCTTTCTAAGTTGAAGGATGGACTTGAGGTTTTAATGTTTCTTTTTAATCTCTCTGTGTGTATATAGACTTGAGGTTTAAAATTACTTTTGAATCTCTCTCAGTGTGTGTGTGTGTGTATTCTCTTACATAAAGACATAAGCACTTAAGTTATTCGTAATATCATTATGTAAAAGCAATAACACAGTTTTCTCTTCTGACAAGGTGAGGGGCAAGCGTGTTAAGGTATCAGCAAGACAGGACAAACATACGCTCTACGTTGGCAACATTTGCAAAACATGGACAAAGGAACTTGTAAGCTTTTGATGCGCTACTGTAACCCATCGTTTTTCCTGTTCATTTTAAAAATATAGCTACATGATGTTACTGACTGCAGTATTAATTTGATGTTGTGCATTATTTTCCTTATTTTATCTCTTTCCCAGAAGGGAAAAAATGCCTTGTATTGATGTTATTACTTCCTCATCATTAACATACAACTATGTGTTTCCTTCTACTTTTTTCCCTCTTAAGGTGTTGGAGATGTTGAAACACTATGGTATTGATAAAATGGAGGAGATACATGTGCCGGATTATCCAAAGAAGGTAGGAAGGATTAAAGGCTTTGCTCTTCTGGAGTTCAGCACTCACTCTGATGCAATGGCAGCATTACAACGACTAGGAAAACCAGATGCTGTTTTTGGCCGTGATATAAGCGCTAAGGTTGCTTTTGCACAACCCCCTTTGCATCCGAGTGAGAAATTATTGTCTCAGGTCAGGAGTGCATGCTCTCCCCTTGCTGGGTAAACATTGTTTATATAAAATAAAGAGCTATATAAATTATCTCTACCACCTGGTGATGTATTACATTAAAGTTGTGCAAATAGATGATGAACCTGAAGCTTTCTTTCAACCAACTGATGACCTGCGAGTAATCTTTTTTAACAAATTTGAAAATTGGGTTAGCTTGTCTATACATGCATTTTAATTCGTGGGAAATGATAGGGGCAGATCTACTCGGGTGGGCCATGGTCCCTTCCATAAGTTTTTAAACTCAGTTTTACTAGGCTTTTTACTCATATGAGCTTTGACTCTATATCTGCCCATCCTAACTTTGCTAATGGCTTAAATTAATTTTCTCATATATAAATAATGTAGATACTAAATATTATGTTATTTAAATTGTAGCTATTAATAGGCCTTTAGATTTCAGTAGCAACTTCGTATTGTCTTCCTCAAATAAATTTAAATTAGGCAAATGATATCTCCAGAAGGCACCATTCAAAGAATAGTTAGTTGAACCCATGTTCATGTGAGAGAGACCCTGAAATATTGTTGAAATAACAATTCCCTAAAATATTGTTTAGACCTTTACTTACAGAGACGTATATAGATTAATTAATATTTAATGCAAAGAGCTAACAAACAAATTATTTTTTAAACCCTAAAGTAAATGAACATGCAAAAAGAACAAATCACTCAAGGTGTCAACTTAGTTCTGTATCAAGTAAAAAATAATGGTAAACAAATTAGTAGTACTTTTTAGATAAAATATGGTAGTCTTCTTAAGCGTAGAAAATGCAGACTGTGTGATGAGTCCAACAAATAATATCTTATTGTTAGAAGTCTAAAAGAAGTGCATATTTTCATTCTCCCTGCTCTAGATCAATAGAGTGTATATCGAAATCGAAGGCATTACAGATGCTTGGAATGAAGAAAAGGTGAAAGAGATCTGTAAACAATATGGTGAGATTGTCGAATTTCAGTTGTGTCAGTATCCTGATGGCAAGCGCAAATGTTTTGGGTTTATCACCTTCTCTTCTCAAGAAAGTACTCTAGCTTGTGTGGATGGGATCAATAATGCTCAGACTCTAGAAGGAGAAGTTAAGGTAATAAGGTTGTCTTCTCCTTCATTTTTACTTATGAAAGCAGCATATGAAGTGTCATATTATGTCTCAGATCAAAGCCAGCATTGCGAAACCTCAAAATAAGGGTGGACTTCAAAAGCAAGGGTTTCGTGGGGTATTCAAGGTGAAACAAATCAATGAAGTGTCTCCATCTAAAAAAGGGAATGAAATGAGTAAACAATCTAGTTCATTGTCTGGGAAAGGTCTTTCTCAGTCCAAACGCAGAAAAAGAAAGGGAAAGGCCAAGGTTGAAGAGAAGGGGGAGACTCTCTCTGAGTCGAGAATTGTTGATGGTGGTAAGCTTGATAAGGCTCGAAGTTGCACTGGAGGACGAAGCGCTGAACCTACATCCAAGTTGGAAAGAACAAATAACAAAAGAAAAACTATATCTACAAAGGTTGAAGATCGTGGAATTGGGGGTGGAGGCATTGAACATGGTGATAGTAAAAGGCCATCAAAGAAAGCACGAGGTACTTGTAGAATGTAGTTTCTGAAAACTAGTACGTATAACCTTGGAATTGATGTCTATTCCCTGATTATGTAGGCAACACACGAGGAAGGGCAATTAATAATAATAGGAACATAAAGAGAGATCCTCACGTCAGAAAATGGCCCGACTATGGTGCACATTATGCACTGGAAAATGATGCAACCACTGCTTATTATAAGGGTCACGGTCGCAGTTCAATTTCTGCAGCTATACGTCGGAATACAGATATGGTAACATATTCTTTCTTAATCATCAGATGCAAAGTTTCAGTGACTTGCTGGTGTTATACATAAATGGTACTTTCCAGGAGCCCCATGCTGGATACATTATACCTACTGCTGTGAAGCAAGGTCAACCCAACATGGGATACTTTGATCCCGCTGTTAGAACAAAGGTTCAACCTCATGCAGGCTACCAGCCTACTGCTGGAACAAGAGGCCAACCTTATGTAGGATACCTTGAACCTGATGTAGGTTTTCAAGGCCGACATGTAAGATACGTTGACGTTGAAACAAGTGTAAGTGTAATAGGCCAAACTCATGGAGGATACCTTGAACCGGCAGTTCCGACATATGGTCAACCTCATGCAGGATATGTTCAACCTGCAGTCGCAGAACATGGCCACGATCTATATGATCCTCGATGGGGAAGGTTCTGTTATATTCTATTAATTTGTGACTTTTAACTTCTTATTTTACTCTGGTCAATATGCTCAACACTCCTTTTCTCAGGAGAGTTGGTGGACCTGATGGCCAAGGCAGCCGTGACTATGATTATGGGGGAGGTATGTATCTCTCTCTACCCAGCCAAATGCCCCATGAGGAAAAGATGGAACAGTAAATCGAAAAGGAAATAGATCCTATTTTATGTGATACTGGATCAGATTGTATTTGTGTGAAAGTGCTAACCTACAGATTTTCTGCCCGTCGTCGTTCAGTAATACCATTACTTTATATTCCCCTCCCAAATAGAATTTTTTAATACTTGCATCACACTAAATATCAAACGGAATTTCTTTAGTCATGTAAGAGTAGAGAAAATCGTTGTGTTATGGAACACTTAAGTTGACCAACAGTGATCTCTTTCCGCTTAAAATTACTTTCCAGAGCTGTACTACAGGTATCAATGACATAGTAGCGTAACCTGTAAAAGAAATTTTGTTCTACACCCTTTTGTTTCAATGCTTGGTAGGAAGTGAGATACTTCTTTTTTAGTGTTATGAGATTATACTTGGTCTTTTAATATGCATTATTCCTCTCTTGTTCTCTTTTTCTGTAGGAAGTTACGAAAACCTAATACTTATCTTTCCCAAACATCTCTTGCTTTCTTTTTCTGTAGGAATTTACAATGTTAATATGTACCTGACTATAAGTTGCAAACATGCTTTCTGTTTTGGAGGAATCCTTCTACGGCGACGGGGGGTTCCGACCGGGGCAGTGATCGGCCGGATTTTTATTTTATTTTGCTTTTGACTACCAAATAATTAATGTAATTTATTGGAACTGAAATTTTTACAAAATGCAGTGATTTAAGTGTCATTTAGAAACATGTAAAAAACAGAGTTGCACAGACTGTATAACTCTATTTTTTACATGTATTCAAATGACAACTAAATTACTGCATTTAATTTCAGTTCCAATAAATCACATTAATTATTTGATAGTAAAAAAAAATAAAAAATCCGACCGGTCATTACCCAGGTTGGAACCCACTGGTCGCTATAGACTTATTGTTTTTGGAGTGCTACTTTAGGCATGCATGTTATTTAAGGCTCTTTTCCGAACATTCTCACTTTCTTTTTGAAACTGGTAGTGAATTTCTTTAATTATTTTTTGTATTATAGCAGGTTCATCGCTTCCACTATCATATGCCCCAAGTTACTCGAGATATGCTAGATATGAGGTCCATCTCTCTCTCTCTCTCTCACACACACACACACTATCTCTCTTTCTCTCACACACACAGTCACTATCTGTCTATCTCTCTCATTGACTATCTCTCTCTTTATATATGTGTGTGTGTAAAAATAGTCTACCTGGCAAACAAGAAATGAAATTAAAAATAATAATGAAACTAAAAGAAAGTTAAAAAGTAATTGGATGTGGGTTCTAAAAAAGGAGGTGGGAATAATAAAGAGATAAACGGTGGATAAAGATAGCTAGGACCTTATAATTTTTTTAAGGGAATTGTTAAATCCACAACAGAAATTATTATTTCCACAACAAAAATGTCGTTATATATTCTATACCGTCGCTATATATCTGCAGCGACACTTTTGTTGTGGAAATAACAAAAAGTGTTGTGGATTTAACAATTACTTTTTCTAAAAAAAAGAGTGATTGACAGATCAAGAGACCAAACCCCTCCTATCTCGGTTCATTATTGACTTTTTAAAGTCAACTTAATAGATTTTTAAACTCAAAATTGACATAGATTCTTTTAATTTTAATCAAAACAAGGATGAATATTGTAAACTATCCAAAAAGTATTCTTCATTGTAAGTTATATTGTTTCATAATTTTTAATGAGACGTCTCAATTTTAAGTTTGAAAATGTGTCAAATTGACTTTCAAAAGTCAATAATAATCATATAATTTAGAACGAAAGGAATACTAGTCTACATGCACGCATGCATCGCGTGTGTTAATAACTCCAAGTGGTCACTTCCAATAGCTGCATCTTATGTTTCAATAAATGATCATTTAAATGTAGGGTGGCAAACTGCATGCAAGTAGTAAATGTAACTTTAATAAGAATTTTAAAAATAAGAATAGAGACAGAGAGTCAAACTCCCCTTACCTCCCTTTATGTAATAGATATGTGTATATACATGCATGTGGCATCTCTAATACAAGTCAAATCATCTGCTGCTACATTTTGATTGCAGGGCTCTAGTGCTGGTGGTTATTATTATCAAAGGGGTGCAGCTTACCCTCCTGGAAGAGCATACCGTCAAACCAAGTACTAAGAACAACTAAACATTTTGCCCTCTGTTGGGGGGTTCCTCTGGGGAAAGGGGCAACTATAATGAATGCAGCTCTTTGATGCACTGTCATTATTATAAATAGTAAATGATAAAACCTTTAGAATTGGTGGAGTTACCATAAGCTATGATATTCTTGCACTACAGTCTAGATATGAATCATGATTCATGAGGTCATCTTGCTCTTTATCAACTGTTTTTAATCTTTTTTGACAATTTGCATTCCGTGCCCATTGCTGAATCCCTTTATTTTCATTGACCGTTTGATATAATTGGCATAAAATAGTCTGAATACTTGATCCTGCGTGCAATGCATATGAAATTGTACAAAATTCATACCACTTTGAATACACTCCCAAGTGTTTATTGAATAGACATATTGTTAACATTTAAAATATTAAGGTGTCTATTTCTAGCTTGCGTGTTCATCTTTTCTGGAGCTGAGCGTTAGTTCCCTTCTTAAATTTTCAACAATTGGAAAGAAGTTAACTGCATAACAATTTGCAGGCTCCTAGTCCCTTTATTAGATTTTACACGATTAAAAATATGTACAATTTCACATCTCGCTTATTTATATTCAAAGTATAAAAATTTCTCAATTCTAACTATGCAGACATTATTTATCAGCTTCTCCGCTTTAATGAGGTTGTAAAATTCCATCTTTGCTGGAAGAGTCGTCTCAAAATAATTCTCAGGGAGATCAATATAGTATGCCTGTTTAATCGCCATTCACTAAATCCATGCAAAGATAATAAACTGCACTAAAAAAATGCATTTTTTATCAGGCCTTGGCCTAAATCCTAACTATTTCCAAATTGGTTACACCTTAAGAAGAGTATCATCCATTGAAAATTTGCCAATCGCCATTTAAAAACAGATAAGAAACAAATGATTCATCAAATTGGGATCACCACCCAAATTATCCATCCACCTGTAGTTATTCTCAAATGGGGGAGGAAAAAAACACGTAAGCCGTTGCCATTACTGAAAAAATAAATGTCTAGACAACTACTTTCAAGAATAAAAAAAATTAATGCAAGTTGCCACACAGCAATTAAAAAAATTAAGCATCAATTAACTTGTTACGAGCATTGTGTAGACACTACTTTAGTCTGCTTTCAGTTTTGTTCTTTCTCAAAACTTCATTTTCAAGTTTAAACTAAACAAACTTGTATTGAAAGAAATACCGTATAAGGCAGATATTTTCAGATAAGGTTTCACAGAATTGCGGATTTAAACCCCATTGATATGAGCGCTACCTGCCTCCATCATCCCATTTCGTATCTGATCACTGATGTCCCTGACATGACCTGGACCGTGGGGTAAGAAAACAGTCGTATTCTTTGACGAGTTCCCAAGGTCTTTGATCGTGTCAAAATACTGAGTGATCATGATAAGATCCATGACCTCCTTAGCTGAGGTGCCCTCCACCTTGTGAGAGAAGTTTAATATGTTCTCTCTCAAGCCATCTGTAATTGCCTGTCGCTGCCTGGCAACACCAACACCACCAAGGTACTTAGAATCTGCATCTGCTTCTGCCCTTTTAACTAGGAGAATCTTTTCTGCTTCCCCCTTGTAGACACTAGCAAGCTGCATTCTTTGAGCTGTACACAAAATAAACACAGCATCTTTTCAGATGTATACAGGCTAGAGATAAATTACTGAACCCTTCTCAATTGCAGCCTGAGAGTCAAGTAGGAAGCTAAAGAAGCTGACACCTAGACCTGGCAAAATATATGATTATGGTTCCATTTAAGAACTAAAACAATCTATTTTTTAATATGGGTTGTGTGGGTTGGGTCTAAATGGTTATTGGTCCAATCCAAGTCGACCTATATTAACCAAATGTACTATTTTTTAACCCCAACAAAAACTTGCGGCTCAACAATTAAATGGAATTGATCTCCTTAATTCTGTTTTAAAAAATAATTAAATGGAATTCAAGCGCATAAAACTACAGACAAAAATTATTTTTCAGTAGTTTTTTTGTTGGATTATTTTCTGTTTTGATCCTTTGAACAATTCCATTAATGGACTAATTCATCTGCTGTGCTACTTTTTGTCATTGCCTGCCCTTCTCGTAAATATATGACTCATGCTTTTTAAGAAAATTAGTAATCCTTTTAGGAAAACAGAGGCAGTATAAAGAGTGAACCCATTCCATGTTTAATTTAACGACATTTACTCCCTCCGTGCACCCACCTCACTTTGCTCTTCTTTATTGTTGATTAATATGTTTCAAAACTAGTTTCGACCCATAATTTTATTCATAAATTGGTCCAAAACAACCCAATAAAACCAAGCGATTTTAGTTAACTATATGGTTCTTGATCTAAATTGCCAGGTCTACTGACACCTCAGACCTGAATCTGAAGTAGGTACTTCTGGTCTATACTCTATATTACCCATATATTAGTATTCAGTAAAGTTCAAAGAGTAAAATTTTGTACAGAAAGAGTAATAGCAACAACAAATTAAAAGTCACCATCACCTGCATTTATCTCATTCATTGCTTTGCGCACTGAGGTATCAGGAATGATGTCAACCATCAGTATGTGCTCTATGTTGTATCCATATGCTCCCATCACCTGATCCATGTATGGTTCACAATCCAATAAGAACTAATGATCAGAGAACAAATTATATTGGCCTAGTAGGTTACGGCTTTACATCAGTAAAACCATGGAGCACAACATTACACAAATTAACCACAATAGTATATACAGATGTTAAAATAAAAAGTAAACTCTAAAAATAAAATACTATAAAATATAAAAGAAGAGAGAGAACAGGCAAGTTAACATAATGGAATAGAAGCTTGTGATCAATGTTGCTGTAAATAGTTAATGTTCCATCAAACTGCAACCAAGTCATCTACAGTATAACAGAATAAAGTTCCTTCTTGAATGTCTTAATATGTACTGATCTAGGTTTCTCATTAAATAAATTTCTTGACAAACATAATATTTAGTAATTGTAGCAATTAATGTTTATATAATCCTCCATCTGACAAGGAAAAATAGACAAAATAAATGCATTTCATTGAATAACCTACATAAATTGATTTAACTGTACTCCATAAGAAAAGAACAACATTAAACAACTTATAATAATCTATAACAGTAACAACTTACCTTCTCAAGTTCCTCCAAGACGGCTTTAGCAACATCACCCTTCTGCTCAAAAAGCTCATCTAGCGTCATTCTTGGCACCTGAGCTCGAACAACTTATAGACAAATAAAAGGAATTATACAAAGAGAGGAACTTCCTTAATAGTGGCATATATCCTAAGCCAAAATAAACATGGTACGGTGAAATTTACCATCAAATACATAAGCTTGAATCTGCTCCTTGGGATTTTGCAATTCATAAAAAGCATCATCAGCATTTTCCTTTATAACTCGGTATTGAATCGAGCAAATCATTTGCACAAAGACATTGTCCTGCAAAATAAAAATCACTTGTAATTCTTCCTACATAATAGCAATTGTCATACCTAAAAGATGATGCTTTATTTGTATTAAAGAAGAACTTTATTAGAACAGAGGTACATCAATGAAGGACAAGAAGTCCACCAACAAAATCAAACAACATAAAATGAAATACAGCTCCATAATGAAGGACTACACCCCATTCCCTATGAAATACAGCTCCCATCCATGGTTCAAAGTCGTAGTAGCGGCTTATGTTTCGGAAGGTCATTTTTTGACTAGTATTGGTTTCGGTATAGGTATCGGCAATACGCACCGTTAGTTAGTTAGAAGCTTTAAAAACAGTAAAAAAGTTATGACAAAATTCTAAATAATAAAAATAATAAAAGGAATTAATTAAGCTCAAAAAATATTATCTAGTGCACACAACATTGTCCAAATTATAAAACAGCCGCCTCGCAAATATGTTTAATCAATTTTATATTTGAATAAAGTAAATATTTATGTTGTCTTATTAGCTCAAATGCTTGAGCACACATGATCTGCATAATTTAAGTACAATTTAAGTGCAATTTTTTTTAAAATTGTACTTAAGTAGTATCTATACAGGAACAATTTAATCATAATTTAAGTATAATTTAGCTTAATTAATTATATGTTAAGTACATTTTTAAGGCATACTTAACTAAATACTACATAGGTATAATTTATAGAGAAAAGTTCATTCTCTTTTGTTGTCTCCCTTTATAGTTTTTAGCATATTTGATTTTCTTTTTTTTCTGGTGTTTCTCCCCTTTACACCGTGATTTCTCCTTTATCCGAAAACTGCTACATTATGCTGAGTTACCAAAACTTTGTCGAAAATTACCCTTTACAAGAATACTTCTTAATTTTGCGATTCTTTTCAAGGTTGCGGTTCGGCACAGACCAATACCTAACCAATACGCCGCTATTTCGATATAACGGCCGATACTTTGAAGTTTGAACCATGCTCCCATCACAAAAGCCTAAAGGGAAGCCAGAAGACATCCTCGTCCAAAAGGAAGGAGATAAGTGCAAAAAGTAATGCTATCGACAACAATACCAAAATGTGAAACAGATTACTACTACAACTAGGTGTTACAATCAAGAAGATTGAGTGCATTGTACTTTACAAAATCAATACTAATTTAAAAAATAAAAATACAAGACACATGTCAATGCCATGAGTTCAGATATATAATTGTGACAAAGTACAAGATATGATTCTTTTTTGAGAAGTGGTAGATTTGGTTATACATGTAGTAAATTTTCTCATGATCACACACAGTACATACAAGTAGAGAGAACTAGCTCTTTCTTCACATCCACTAGCAAATTTAAGCCATATTATAGTTCTATGTGGGAATTTAAACAAACTTCCAACTTAAAAATTATGACATCACACCAATTAAATCTGGTAGGCGGCTCTCACATAACCATAACAAAATGCACTTGTTTCCTTAAGGGACTGAACATGATTCTGCGGTCCATATATCTACTCACATTACAATATAAGTGTACCAAAAAAGTTGATTATGATAAAATCCTCAAACTTTTTATACCATACCCCTATAGAAATTTTCTGATAATTTAACTTTTAGAGAATATCTTACCCAGGTATCTTCAACTAAAGTAACAGACTTCTTTTGAATTCCATGAAGAAAGGGTATCAAGTTTAGGCAGAAAAAAATTGAAGCCGAATAATTGTAGAAGAAATGAATCACATGGCTTGAAGCCCACTTGTTTTGTACAAACACAGCTTGAAGCCCACTTGTTTCGTACACACATGGTGCATTAAGGAACAAAAATGTTACCGTGAAAACTATTATGAAATTAAATAGTTTTGCAACATGCATTACTTCTTTTCATTAAGGAAAATGTACAACACAGATCCCTCCGCTATGATGTTCGTAATGAACTCAATCTACCCACCTACCATAACAACTGATGTGTGCTATACATGGGCCACATGGCAAACAGCCATGCATACATGTTATAAGATGCTATTAAAGAAAGTTTTGATAAATATGTCCAACTTTAATACTACAAACAATTTTTTTTTCAAGGCTATGTCAATTGGTGGCAATTTTGATGGCTTATCCAAGGGTGCCAGTGAGCTAATTCTTACCATTATATGTGACAATCACTATACCTTTTCAGTTACAAGATGTCTACTTGCCCAATAAAAGTAAAAGTGAGCCGTAATCATTGTCAAAGTATCCAACATATATTCTGACAGAGCCTAATAGTTTGTATTGCTCAAATCTTCAAATTGATCATTATTATTGTAAATTAACCCCAAAGGGAGGAGGGAGGGGGATGTGTTAAATAAAACCGGGATCAACTTTTGATGCCTACACTGGGACCCCACTTACAAGTTGGTACCCGACTTAAAAAAAATAATAAACTGGTGTTGTACTAGAAAAAATTTATAAGTTGCTGATTGTACTTGAATATTTATGTAAAATCGTTAAATTTAACTAACGAACATAACGGAAAAGTCTTAGTAGCCTAACAAATCCTACGTGGATAATGACATTTGTATCTTGGACCCATCAGAGGTCAAAAAAGAATGAAGATAAGGGAAATAGTAGTTGCCTCCTTCATCTTCACGTGAGTCACGTGCAGTAACTAGATGTAATACTCGGTAAATAAATATATATATATATATATATATATATAAAATATATTGATCGGACTTTGTCATTTATTTGGGTCAAACTAGTTATTAATTTATGTGGGTTAATAAGTATTAATAAGATATGGATAAATTAATTTGGTAAAATTGAGCCTTAAAACTAATTGGGTTTAATTTATGTGTGGGTAATACTAAAGCATATTATATATTAATAAGAAAATAAATAATTAAAAACCTAATCTCGTCTCTTGGTATGCAACTGAGGAAAGGAGAATAGGCGCATCATAATCTGGTGAGGGAGAAAGCGGCAATATGAAGGCTTTCGATATCGAGAAGAAGGGAATTCAATCAACAAAGGTGGGATAAAACTCTCAAATTAATTGTAAAGATAATATATGTATGTGTAAAACTTTTATCGTCATATATAAAAAAAACAAATGTGAAAATTTTGTGTTTAATAATGGAATAAGTTTTAGTGTTATTGATTATACTACATAATATTATGTAATAAATTTATTATAATATATGTATTCTAATGATTAAAGATAATAATGTTCTGAAAACTTCAACATTATTGTATAATATGCTTTTTGGAAGTTTGTTTTTATCATACGCAACATGGTCAAGCATGTAAAAGTAATTAGCTAATAACTTATTTTGGTGAAATTGATTTTTAATCAAATATTATAAAACTAGGTATTTGCATGATATTTAATGTATTATTCAACTACAGATTAATGTAAGTATATTCAATAATCCCTATCAATTATTGATTAAATAATTGTTATATATAGTTAATGCAAAATCATAATAATTAAAAAAAATTATATTTTTATAATACCACTTATAAATGTATTATTTTGGTGATTAGTTCAGACATAAGGAGTTTAACGAGTCATATAAAAATACATTCTGGGTATTACATTACCTAATCTAAGTACGGATTCCGTATTCCTTTAGCAATAATCCTTTTAAATTTTGATTTGTTCGTTTAAAAGTTAGTTACTGTTTCACCTAATTGTTCATTCTCAAATTCATGTGATAGTTTCGTCTTGGCATTGATACTTATAACCCGTATATGTATTCTTTGAACTAGTTTATCATGTTTAATATTTATTTCGATATTTGTAAAAAAGTATATGTTAATATATTTTTGGAGAATTTGTGTTGATAATTCGTATCGGTTTAACATGTACGAATTAGAACCCCTTGTTTCGATATTGTGTTGTATTTGTTGTAACATTATATCTTTATTAGAATGTACCGTAAGGTATACCTGAGCTTTAACTACCTGTGGGGATACCACAAACGTGTCCTCATAGCACTGAGGCATGACACCTTTCGTGGCGGTGTGATTAGTTCACGGCGTCTCCGTTTTGTGCTCCGATATGGGAGTTGACCATATGGTGATTTTGTTGTGGGAGTCATAGTTTTATGTTCTGTTATGCGAATTGGTGATGTTTGTGTTAAACATGCCTTCCGATTTTGCATGCATCTGGATTCAACAGTCTGATGTGTGATTGCATGTGTGACA
Organism: Panax notoginseng; assembly: GCA_016801055.1. NCBI lineage: Eukaryota > Viridiplantae > Streptophyta > Magnoliopsida > Apiales > Araliaceae > Panax > Panax notoginseng. The sequence goes on along the minus strand of CM029021.1, from coordinate 180,886,552 downwards.
TTATTTGACTTGCCTGTGTGGCAACTGGCAAGGTATATTTCTGTTTAATTCCGAGCTCAATATAAAATAACACTCGGCCATTTGATTCAGCATATTATTTCGTTGTGTTAGTTTTGTTCATTTCAATTCGGTTCAATTAATTGAGTTAGTTATTTTAGTTTATTATTTATGTACTCTATATTCGTACTGGACATTTGGTTCATGCTATATTTTTCCTTCCGACATGTAATCAAGAGGATCAAGGACAAGTGTGACGAGAGCTCCCTCCCTTTTATCCAAATGGTTTAAATATTTTGTTTAGGCTTTAATAATTTGATTTGTGTTATGGAGTTAGTTAGTTATTGGAGTTGTAATAAACATCTTATATTGTGCTTTGAGCCGGTTAGGCATTTATTATGGTCTGACTTGTGGCATTTATCAATTATTAGTATATTCATTTTGTGTGGCATAGAGCTCTCGATTTGTTTTGTAAATTTTGTTATGTTTTGTGTAAACTCTCTTCCTATTTCGAAAAAAGGATGTTACACTATGAGGGACCTCTTATGGGTCCCAAATACAAAAGTCATTATCCCCGTAGGATTTATTAGCCTACCAATACAAGCACCAAAAGTTGATTTATCCCTATTAAAAACTGTGAGTTCTGTGCACCTAGGCCTGTGTATGGGTGAAGTAGGGTTTTCTATAGACACGGACCCCATGCAATTAATCTAGCGGTTAGGCATAATTTTCGTCCATCAACAACCAAATTCATCACAATCGCCTTTATGAACAATTATTATATACATATACACAGACGAATGGTGATTAATATCAAGCAAGTATTGAAGTGTCTCAGTTTCATTCACAATTCGGAGCCTAATACAAGGCATTGTAATACTCCCTCCGACCCTTAATATAAAACGTTTTAGAGAAGTATTTTTGTCCATAGTTTGAGAATTTGAAGCGTTAATTGTTAGTTTCCAATATTAACCAAGTATTAAATATAACTATGGTTGTGTGACTATTTTTTGCTCAATGAATAACACTTTCTAATATAAGGTCAATATAGACAATTAATATTTATTTAATGCTATACAATCATTTCCTTAATACTTGCTATTAATTGATCTACGCGGGGCAGAGAGGTAAGTGCAAGTGATGTTTAAACTAAGAAATAGGTGCAGAGTTTAAGAAATTTTAGTCCATATAGAGACAGATATAGATGTATAGGGCATAAAACCTTGGTTTTGGTTTCAATTTTGACATCCAGAGAGTTGATTCTAGTGGAAAGAATGCCGGCGATGCATTCACCGGCGAAAGGATTGAAGAAGTTAAGGCCTGGTTGAGCCAGTTTCTCGAATCGACCCCACTTCTCCACCACTCCGACGTTCGCTTGCCCTATGCATCCACAAAAAATACAAAACACGTTCCCCATTCTCTCTCTCTCTAAAAATCTCTATCTGAATCTCTGCATCTAAATAAAAAGTAGTAGTATGATTTTACACCGATCTACCTTGGGCCCTTGGCGGAGCTCAGTATAAATTTATATATTTATTTTAAGCAAATAATTGCTGGTAATTCTCCCTCCGTCCCATGTTACTATTTTGGACTTAAATGTCTTTTTCCTTTAATAACTAAATTTTTATATATATTTACTTATTATACCCATAATATTAAATATCTCATATTTTTTTTATTTTAATTCTCTCTTCATATTTAATAACAATAATATGAATAATTTTGTTATTTTATTTATCTTCTTAATATGTGTAGAAAATTTACCAAAATTTTTATTCTGGGAGGAGGGAGTATATAATTACGAATACTGACTTTCTCTTCTTTTATCTTTCCTTTTTTTTTAATTCGTATACTTGGTAAAATGAGGACTGAATCACAATCACCCTCGTATAGAAAAGGCCAGACAAAAATAGTAATAGTAATAATAAAGTTGTTTTTTCCTTGTGTATTACTCCTTCCTGTTCAGATTAAATGACGTTTTAGGAAATTTAATTTTATTTTATATAAGTGTCGTTTTGAAATTTCTATGCAATATTGCACTATTTTTTCCTAATTTACCCCTCTATTTAATATGCTTAATAAATGTAATTGTCTTCATCTTTGTGGAGAGAGAAATAATTAATTAGGGATACAAAAGATATTTTATGTTATTTTTTAATAAGTGTGCTTAATTCTAAAACGTCATTTAATCTTAATAGGAGGGAGTATTAGTTACTCAAAATGCAAAGAAACTTTTGGAGGCTCGAAATCTATTGTTAACCACCACGAGCTGATATACTAAATTTGGATACAAGGTGATTTAAATCCCACTTTGTGTTTCTAAATTGAATTTGGTTGTTTTAGTTAACATGAATGATTTTGCTGGAATTGAATTTGTTATTCGAGATAATCGAGGGAAAGTTTGTGATTCTAATTTAGATAGTGGTGGAAATGTTGACATAGGCAGTGGGTGCCTAGACTATAGCGAGAAAGTCATACGTGTGGTTGCTACGAAATTTAATTTTTTAAATTGCCTAATGCTAAAATTTATTAGTTAAAAAATATTGTACACGATTGGTATAAACCTACATAAACCTTAAGTTATCGCTAAAAAATTAGATCAAATAACTAACTTTTCAAACTAAATAAATTTAAAATTATCAGTAAAATATTGGTTGTTATATGAATCATTTTTTTAATTTTATTTATACTTATCTAACTAAATAAAACTGATTTTAATTTTTTTAATAAATTATTTATACCGTCCAAAATTTAAAATAAAAATCACAAGACATAACTAATATATATATATATATAGTCACATTAACGTGGATTAAAATTATTAAGAAATCATTTAATTTGTGAACCCGGTTCGTAGCAAACTAGCAATCACCATCGTGAAATCTGAATACAAATATGAATAGATTTGATCTTCTGTCATAAAAATAAAATAAATAATTGATCTTAATTACCCAAAGCTCGATTAAGCACGGCCCATTCACGATTTACGGGGCCCTACTTACTAAACACGCAACATCGAGGAAGGAGTGATATAGCCGTTGCCCGAGTAACCAAAAAACCGTGTAATCGAACCAAGAGGGAGAGCACTCTCGCCGGTCGCAGAGCCAGATCGGATGCTCGGTCGCAAAATTCACCTGAGGCTTGTTGCACCAACAGCTTATTCAGAGGTACGTATTTGTAGTTGTAATAGTTTATCATGTTTTCGGCAATGCTTGGGTAGTGCATGTTTAGATTTGTTTTGAGAAATTGCTGATTTGATTGAATATCTCCATGTTTGTTAAGGCCGTACATGTGAATTTATTTTACTTTTTGAATTTTAGGATTTTGCAAATTGACTAGGAAACAAAATCGGGTGGAGTATATGTTGGTTGTGATTGCATTTTGTTTGGGCATACTAATAGGTAGAAGTAACATCTTCAGAACATATTAGTTTAGTGGAAGCTCCAATACGGTTAGCTTGAGTCACCTGATTATAGAGCGCTGCAATTCAACAGTTTTATCTTTTTACTTGTGTGATAAATATTTTCCGCACTTTAGACTTTAGAGCTTAATTTACAGATTCCTAATCTTGCCTAAATATATATTCAGTTTGAAGTACTATTTATTAGGTTACTGTGGTACCGTATACGCTGTCGCACTTGTAAAACTGGCAGTGGCGGAACCAAACGATTTTGTAGGGGGTCAAAATTTTTAAACCAAGCGAACCGAAATTATTAATACCACTACTTGCAGAATTTAGGACGTTGGCTTTGCTTAATTCTTAATTTTTAGCGAAAACAGTCCTAAGAGGACTTTTAGCGAACATGTTATGTGCGTCACTTTAACAATCAGATTTCTTAGTCATTTCTTTGTGTTCCAACCCGAATTCGCTATCATTATTACTCTGCACACTAACAACTATACTCCATGTCACTAATTCAGTCAAAAACTAACTGATTTGTACCATAAAAGCATACATAATCTATCTATCAATTAATGAATCCACATACTACTAACTAACTTTATATAAATTATGTTCATTGGGTTTTTATAACTTTCATCGTATTAGAAATTCAATTCTATAATTGTTCCATACATATAAGTCAAAAACAGCCCCTTTAATCAAAACAACCCCTCAATCTCTTAATCACAAGGGTTAGAACATTATGTACTTGATATATACTATATATTCATAATTTAAAAACTTGCATACTAGGTATCATTATTTCCAAAATAGGCTTCCACAGCATTTTGTCAAAACTAACTATTTCAGTTCAAAGTGGTATAACACAGCATACCAGTCCAGTCCTATTGCACTAACAGTTAGTATAGCACAAGGATGTTGCTCACAGCCAGTCAACACATCAACATAGCACATCAGCAATATATCATAGCAGTCATTTTGGCACACAACAATTAATATAGCAAATTTTAAAGTCCAGGATAGTCTTTTATGCCCATTTCAAGCCTTTTTGGTAAGGTATAATACTAAGTTGCCAAAACAGTCTTTAAGCTTCCAACACAAGGATTAGGCTTGACTGCACTCCCTTTTTAAGACAGTTATTATCAACAGTTCTCACAAGCATTTTATCAAACATATAAAGTGCAGTTTATATATACTTATACCTAATACACAAATCTTAGGGAGAGAAGAGGAAAAGGGACGGTGAAAGAAGTAGTCCATTACCTTTCGTGAAAAACGCTGGCCATCAACCCCACGGCAACCGGAATGGCCGGCGCTCAGTGCCTCAGTCTGTCATCGCCTTCAAGCAATCCGACGGAAGGCCCGGAACAGTGGCTGGCTGGCTGCTCCCCCTCCCCCGCCCTCCCCCTTGGACAGCCGCTGCTACCGGGGGCAGATGCCCCCCCCGCCCCCCCTAGTTCCACCTCTGAAGACTGGTTTATGCCAAGGTATTCCTTGTGGTTGTTGATATTCTGACTGTTGTAGTCGTACATATTATCATGTATCACTCTTATAGTCTCCATCTCAAAAAATAGTTTGTACATTTAATTATGAATGCAATGTTGTCCAATGGTGCCTAATGACTGTTTGAAAATGTAGATATCCATGTTGTTCTTGATTGCAATTATTATTAGTATTTCTTTAAGGCTGTTTAGCTATTTGTAGTCAGTCTGAAGAATAGCCAAGTTTACCTGTTATACTTTTGACTGTAGGTTTCAAATATATGTTTAGCAACCAAGTAGTTTCTTTTCTCATCTATGTATGGAGGTCATGTGACCGTTCCTGCCAACAGTCCTCATCTACGAAAGTCTGGAAGCAGAACTGTGGTCTCTGATCTTGGTAAGAAAAACCTCTCGACTGCGAAGGGCTAATTTATTGTTGCCATATGTTTTATGTCCTCAGTGGTTATAATGGGTAACTCTAATAGTTGTGGAATGTCTGTTAGGTACCAGTGACCTTGGAAATAGTTCTGAAGAAAATTTGTTGCACTTAGTAGAGTCAAATGAGATGAAGGGTGTGACCACACCATTGACTAGTGCGGCCATAATGCCTTCTCCTATTTTACTATGGAGTCTTAAGGTATCAATTACATGACATCCTGAATTTTCGTTGTTGCTGTAATAAATGCCAAATGCTAAAGTGTCTCAGAAGACCTTACTTAATCACATGTTAAACAAGTATAATGGAGATTTGGTGTTGAAGTTTCTGGCAATGGAAATGTTGTTCTATTGATCTCTCTTTTCTCATTCCTCTATGTGCTTGGTTATGGTGATGCAAAATTTTCATTTATTTAATATTTTAATTCCTCCTATTTGTTGAAGTTTCTACCCCATTTTTTGGTTGGAGAAGTTCAGTTTGAAAGGTCCGAGCAGGGTCCAAATATGAGGACATCCACTTGCTTGTAAGTAAATGCAGGGAAATTTTTACCCAGTTCAGCCCACAGCTACCTTTTTGGACAAGATACAAACTGGGTGAAGGTCTTTTGGATTTCTTTTTCTATTTGCGACTGGTAAATGAAAGGGCATGCATTTATGCAGAGATTTTGATATTAGACATCAACAATTATTAGTAACTTTTTGTTATTCTTGTGTGGTCTGCTTTTTATGGTGTTCTGGCCTTTGGTTATAGTCAGATCTTAGGTTCGTTTAACTATTGAGCTTGTTTTAGTACAGATTCTTGCATATCTTTACAAGAGTTTGATCTAAGTTGATTCCAGGTATTACTGTTCTTCATCTGGGGTTTCAGTTGTTGCAAGGTGTGTTCTATATCTTTGATTTTGATATTTATATTAATTTTCATCTAAACTAGCGTTTTCAGTTGGAAAGAAGTTGGTATTAATATGTAGTTCATAAAATTTACAGATTGGATGGGATTCTGTGATGAGAATGAGCGCTGACCTGAGGGATTTATTTCTATATGAGGCCTTTCTATATTATAATCCTCTACTTATTGTGGTTAGTGAAGTTCGTAATATTAGTTTGCTTTACCCATTATATATTATTTTAAGCATATACTACTTTAATGTCTATTCTTCTTTTCTTATCTTACACATTTAGTCTTGGTATTGATGTTGCAGACTATGATGGTTTGGTTTTGGGGAATAAATTTGTGGGTCTTTGTACAAGCCAACGTCAGTTATGCTAAGATTTTTGACCTTGATTAAAATCACCTTACCCACAGAGAAATATGGAAGGTATATTTAAAGATAGAGATATATATTTTTAAAGTTAGAGCATTGCACCCAGGTCAAGTAACACGTGGTTTAATCAAGATATGATCAACACTTTTGCTATTGAGACAGATTTTACACTGTCCTCTAGTTGAACTTCGTTAAACCATGGCTTCAAGCCTGATATTCTTCTCAAGGTGGCTATACCTATTTTTGTTTATTTTACAAGCAATTCATAAACAACAATCTTTTTTTTCCTTCTCAACCTCCAATAAAATAAAATGATGCTGTTTTTGTTTTGTGAAAAATTCTTTGTATTTTTCATTTAGCATTTCGTGGATTTTGCTATTATAGTGTGTGGATATTATAAATGAAGTTCTGGCCTGTTGCCTCTCTTTGTTAATTTCTGAATTCTACTTCTTCCATACAAAGATATGTGGCCACGGTGGAATTCCATTTTCCCTTCTCTCTGTGTGTGCAGTGAATAGTTTAATTCTTACTTACTAGATGTACGTGCCAGAGTTAGTTACAATTTTCAATTTTTTTGCAGTGTGCCACCTGGATGACAATCATTGTTCCAACTAGCATGACAGCTTATCTTTATCTTTATTCTCATGGAGAAGTGTCCTTGGCTGCAGTCCAACCAGTGTAATAGACGCCTCCTCTTTGTTTAGATGATTAAAATGCTTTTGTTTACTCAATATATTGGTTGTACCACTAACTATGTACATTCACCTTATATTACTTTATGTATATGGACATAAAATTGACTTCTAAATATATACTAAAAGTCACCCCACAGATATACCTTATAGACAAAACAACTAACATGTATTGGAATGATTTTTGTGAATATTCTGTTCTTCCATTTCATGTATCCTGCAAAACAAATTCTAAAAAAAGAAATATTTATGTACATTTCATTTCTTTATTTTTGGCTTCTGGGAATCAATCAGTATTATTCCATTCTCAAGAAAAAGAGTACAGCATACCTGACCTCTTCTGTTATTGCACTGTGTTTTTATCTTTATTTATAAGGATAATAGTAAAATGAATGTTTATGAGGGATGCAATCAACGTACTCATGATGCATTCACAACGCAAATGAGAAAAAAAAATGATCCTAGGGCATACCCATACTTCCTTTGTTTTAGAAATTCTACTAAAAGAAGCCACAGAAAAGGAATCACTCCCTTTTAGCCGAACTGTACGATAGTCTAGAAAGACATTATCAACTAATAGTGTTATCTCTTCTTCTGTAAGCGAGTACCTGTGTGTTATCTCACTCCCCAGTACCATATAATAGGCATAGCTGATCGGTTACCTGCACCTACCTTACCAGAATTACTATTCAAAATCCTGATGGTTTAGCTTTGGAATATTTGGTGAAACCCAAACAAGGAGCAGAGGAGATAATTGAGGTCTCTAGGCACGACTTTATGTAAAGAAAGATGATTTACCATCTCTGCAACTTTTCTGACCTTTGCACACGCCAGATTTCTACTTGTTGATCTCTTACTTAATGCTTCTGTCCACTCTATGAAAGCTGTATCTCTCAACACGTTATTAAATCAATAACCAAGGTGCATTCCAAGGAAAACCAGGATGTTTAACACCTCTCGAATAAAAAAAATAGTTGACTTCATACATCTCCTTTCTAGATAACATCGATCTCTAGAGTTTCACATCTCCTTTAATGAAAGATCTATAAGGTAAGCTAAAAGATTGGTTCACCTTATTTAACCAGCCTTGGTAGGCCCTGCAACCTACATGACCCTGTTCTTTGACAATTCTATCCCCTTTTGGAATAAGGGAACTAGGGAAGCGTATTATTTCTTTATATTGATGTCTATTCTAGAAGCAATGTTTTTGATAAAGCTTCTTTCTTCATCCCAAGAGCTTGATAATTATGTCCTAAAAGACATACTAGACAACTTCTGTGTTGCAATTTTTCGGTTTTACGTTGGTGATGGTCAAATTATTATTATTATTATTAGTAGTAGTAGTACTGTTACTGTTATTATTGTTATTTATATCTCTATATTAAATTTGCGCCCATGCTTATCTCTTTAACTTTGTTTATAGTTTCATGATCTCTCTTTAACTTTGTTTATAGTTTCATGAAGTCGAAAGATAACTTCTACTTGTTAGTTGATTAGTCCATATGCGTGTTGTCATACTAACACCCAAATTTGTAAAATGTTACTTATGATCAACTGCAGGTGCTCTTGTATGCTGCTGTTGCAATGGTTCTGATATTCCCATTTGATATTTTCTATTTGTCGTCTCCCTACTTCTTGTTGAGCACTCTTTGGCGGATAGTGTTCCCGTTACAGGCAAGTTTATAATGCCGCAACACTTGACATATGGTACTAAATGGGAGTCTCTAACTCACTTGGCATTTTGGTAATGACCTTAAGAGACAAAAATGAAATTTGTGTTAACTCGTCCAATTTCACAAGTTTGTTATGATTTACCTAAATGTTGAATGGCAAAATTACTAAATCCCTCAATAGGGTTTGCACACTGAATAGGGTTTCCATGCAAATGTGGGTGTGCACACTGAATAGGGTTTCCATGCAAATGTGGGTGCCCGCACTGACTATAAGGGTTAAAGAATTTTGTGAGATTTGATACCATATACTCGGGATTCCTTAATCCCATTGATCTCATTGGGGCTTGGAATTTGCAATGTTACTGGTGAATGTCTTATGGTCTTGCGTAAATGTTCTTATTTTATGCCTTATTTGATGTTTACAGGCAATTACGTTCCCTGACTTTTTTGTGGCTGATATATTGACTTCTATGTCAAAGGTACTATTATGTTGTCTTTTGTAGTGATTTGTATCAAATTAATATTCTATTAAGTAACATGTAATGTTTGTCACATTCACATGGTAATAAAAATTTCTTTATTGTGCAAGAACCATGATAGTGAAAACAGTTTATGAATCACGAACCCAATGGTTTCTCTTGAAGTTGATCAATTTGTTGCAGCTATATATAGAATAGGGTCAGCCTCAAACTTCACTTAACCTGGCTAGGTTTTTACTTGATAGTAATTTAGATCCTATCCGTTAACAGAATTTAAGTAAAGCCAAGATATCTTATGGTATTAATGCCTATGAATTAGAATTGTGTCTTCAATATGCTTGAACTAACTTGAGCTTCTAAAAATCATCCTAGTTAAATTTTTACTTGATAGGAGTTTCGATACTACCGTTTTACTAAAGTTAAATGAATCCAAGTTATCTGATGGTATCTTAACCTAGGAGTTAATTGTTGCCTGTTGTCTTTATGCCTAAACTCCTCAAGTTCATCATGATGGAGTGATAGGGACCCATGAATGGAATTTAACCACTCAATTATCTGTTTCAAGGCTAAATGCAGTTGAATTTAACACTAAATAGAATCCCAAAAGCTCTGATGATGCAGCAGGCTGTTAAAAAGAATCTTGACAAATTTATTATTCCTTTGTTGTCTAGGAATTGGACATTATATTTAATATTCTAACTTAAGCTAAAATATGTTAATTGAAAAATAATTATGTCTAAATTTGTCCGCTGGGAAAACTTAATATCTGTGAAAAACCATCAAATGGGACTCTCATTTACGGATGAGGTGGTAAAATTTTGTAGTAATTGTGTTAAAGATCTAGCGACATATCGTTGTTGGGATCCTACAATAGATTTAGTGGCTACCGTGTATAACATCTTCTAACACAATTTAAAAGAAAAGCATTGAGCTTTACTTTTTAAACTCTATATAGTAAAAGGATACAATTTTGGTGGTTGTGTAGAAGCTTATTTTTGTAGGTTTTGAAGCTTGAAGTGAAAAGGCTAATTACTATGACTAAATATTTGTGGATGAATTCATGTCATAAGCTTTTTTAGTGCAATTTTAATCTTCAGTTCTTTACAGGTTTTTTCAGATTTGGAGCGTTCTGTTTGTCGAATGTCGACAGGTTTATGTTTCTTTCTTTATACAAGTTGTCACCATGTAGAAGAAGACTAAATATAATCAACTTCGTCATTTTGATTTTGTTAATCCTCTCTTCTTGCTAGTGAGAAAATTGGAAAAATATCAGCATTTTTTTTTCTTAATTAGCATAAGCTTATAAAGAACAAATTTAATTACTTTCCCTACAATTTTGAAATTTTTATGAAAAGGTCCACTTACGATTCATATAATAATGAAAAGCACTGGATTTTAGGAAGGGGTAATTATAAGAATATTTGACAAGTCCAAGAATTTGAAGAGATTACCATCAATTTTTTTATATAAAAAAAATTAAAAGTTTGAGAATTAGGTTGTGGTGAAGAATATCCTCCAAAGATTCAATGAAGTAATGACACTTCTGAACTCTAGGGTGGGTATTAACAATGATATATATATATAGAGAGAGAGGGTCCGGTTCCTACCCGGACTCTCGCATTTTCTTAAAATGCAGACTTTTTTTTTTGTTTTTTTTTTTAAAAACAACTAATTTTTTTTTTTTAATATTTTATGGAACTGGAATTTTTTCATAATATAGTATTTTGAGTGTGATTTGGATACATATAACAAAACAGGTCTGTATAGACTGTGCATACATATTTTGTTATATGAATCCAAATCATACTCCAAAACACTGTATTATGAAAAAATTTCAGTTCCATAAAATATTAAACTTTTTTTTAGTTATTTTTTTAAAAAAATGATTTGGAGGTTAAGCCAGTCCGGACTCCCGGACTGGATCCCCTATATATATATATATATATATATATATATATATATATATATTGGGGTTGGGGGATGGGTAGAGAATGGTTGACAAGCCCTAAAAAGCTATATTACATGGATTCTTCTGAAGTGTTCGACACAAAGACAATGTTATAGGTACTGTATTTTATACTAAAAAATTGACAAAATTAAGGATTATTCATGTCGGACTCTTTAAAGTATACCCTCTCTGACAGATACTCCATCGGAGTCCATGTAACCTAGCTAAAATGTGAAGGTATTATATTAAACATTTTTTGGAATACTAATAGGTAGAACATTTAGGGGTTGGGGGAAGGGGTTAGAGTTTGAGGGCTTGCTAGTCGTAAAATTGATTTTTTTTAATATTTTTTTTTGTAAAAAAAGTCATATTTTTTTGTTAATTAGCATAAGCTTATAAAGAAACATGCTAATTACTATGCCTTTTCTTTTGTAATCATAAATGTCCTCTAAAGATCCACTCTAATTATGAATAGTATTACTAAGTACTAGGAAGGAGGGGTATTAATGTGGGAGAATATATGTTATATAAATAAAAAAATAAAAATATATATACACGTATTGTTGGGTGGAAAAGGGTTTGCAAGCCCTAGAATTTGAAGGAATTTGAAGCGTTTTAAAAAAATTAATATGTAGGAAAATTAGGGCTCATCTTCAACGTTTCTCTAGAACAAAAACTGAAACTCTGAAACTTTTTGAAAACTTCTCCAAAACGTGATTTCGGGCTTCTTGAATTTTTTTAAAAATTACTAGGAAACTAAATGTAGGGTTTCACGGTTGGGATATAATATACGTGTTGTGGCAAAAATTAGTGGTGATAATTGAAAGGAATTTAATTTTTTAATGATATAAGTGTTTTATATGTATATATATATATATATATATATACTAAAAAATCTCTTCGATGGACTGGTCGTCGCCATAGCCAGTTCGATAACGAACCAGACCGTTGGAGATATATAACTATTATAAAAATATTTAAAACTTTCATGATTTTTCATATCCTATATTTTTTGAAATAGATTTTTCTATGTTTATGTTTAGTTTTGTGCTTGTTTCCCGTTTTCGCTCTGATGCAACTTTAATTATTTGTTGTGCCCATTCTACACCTATAATTCCCTTTAATTGGATTTAATGCATGCCAAATTATATATATATATATATATATATATATATATATATATATATATGGGAAATGATCCATATAATACGTTAGCTCTGGGCACTGTTTCAACTAACTGTTATCCAGCCGTCCAAAATTTGAGTGAATGGATGAGATGAGGTCCCAGCCACTAGAGGGAGTAGCGGCCAGTCAAAACGTTGTCGTTTTGACTGACCGCTACCCCCTCTAGCGGCCAACATAGAAAATTAATCAAATTAAGGGTTGTTTGGGGATTTAGCCCAGCCGCTAAAGGGATTAACGGCCAAGCGATTTTCAGATCTATACTAAGTGATGTATACTGCTCGCGTTTGCTGCTACAGAGAGACGGCGCTGAACAAAGAGAAGGGTTTGCTGCTGCGATTGCTTCGAATTTGTTACATCAATCTCAACTTCAACCGGTTAATCGATTCTAATGTAAAGTAAAGTAAGTGTCTTTCAACTTAATATGTTTTTGTAAATATCTTGAAAATTATTGCTATATTAAAGCATGGTATATAAGTGACAAATTTAGTATTATTACATGTATGTATACAAATTGGGTGGTAGGTACGTATCTATGTATACAAATTATGTGAATAAATTAGTATTTTCTATATGTAAAATATTAGTATGTATATTTTTGAGAATTATATATGCATAAATTGTGTTAAATGTTTTATTATTGTTGTTGGTTATTTTTTCGCAAAAATTGTCATTTTGTTATAAAATGTAAATAGACTTGCATGTATGAAATATTATTGTTGTTGTTTTGTATTATTTTTGGTCAGTTATATATTTAGACATTGAATGATAGTTTTATTGTTATTGATATTTTTAGGTAAATATGAACAATTGGCTGTTGGACCCATTGATCGCAGTGTCCTTTATACTCAAGAAAAGCATGTATCGAAGGATGAGGATGTGTGGAATGGGATTGAAAGGGTACACTGATATCAAGCCAATCTATTTCAATTATATATGATAAATGGGAACTGACCAGCCTACAAAAAAAATTATTAGAGGCGTGGGGGTTTAAGGGGTTTAGTTATCCGGCAGTAGTAACCAAAACATATGTCTGTCTTATATCTGCCCTAATTGAGAGATGGCGGCTAGAGACAAATACATTTCATATGAAATGTGGTGAAATAACAGTAACATTGAAGAATGTCCATTTCATTTTTCGTTTGCCAGTATTGGATAAGCTCTTAACTTGTCCTTCATTTGATGCTCCATTAAGTTATTTTAGGAAAATTTTTAGGGATGAATGGGCTGGGGAATGGAATAATGTCAAAAAAAGAAGTGGTATTTCCTTAGTTTGGTTGCATCAAAAAAATTTTAACTGTCCAGACAATGCAAGTAGATATGTGGTTGGTATGTATACTAAGGCATATGTCCTTTGGCTATGCGGGGGGTTTTATTTCCCACAAGGTCAAAAAATACTGTACACCCTAGGTATATGTATTTTATTTATGATTCAAATAAGACTGCCACGTATGCATGGGGTGCCGCATGTTTGTTATATTTATATCGGGGTCTGTACACAACATCTATGAAAGAGAGTAATTATGTCAATGGTTGTGTGACCTTGTTACAAATTTGGGCATACGAGCGTTTTTTGGTTGGAAGGCCTAACCCTAGGACAAATTATTTATTTTGGGTCCCTAGAGCAACATGGGCGTACTCCGCCAAACATCAATATGGTGATAGGCGAAACGATCCCCATCACCATCTATCTTTCTACGGGGACGAATTTGATAGGCAACCTCAATGGGAGGTCGTATGGCGGCCATACCAGCGATGGGATTATGATTGGAGGTACTAGATTTGCAGGATCCGGTCGGGTCCCGTTGATTCATTTTGATATTGTCGAGTATCAAATGCCCAATCGGGTAATGAGGCAATATGGGTATATCCAAGGCAATTTCGTCCCCAGCTGAGAAAAATGATGCTTTGAGACAACCATGGAACAGTCATTTGAGCCACCGGATTACATACAAATGAGAAGCAAATACATTGATGAGTGGGAGTTATATATGGAAAGTTTCGAGGGAGAAGTTTAGGAGGTTGCAAAAACTATCCCTATGGAAACGTACTTCAAGTGGTACAAAAAAATTACCCGACGACACTTGCACCGCCCTCGACGCGAAGGAGATCCCAACACTACCTACGAGCCTCGTTCTGTATATAATCAACATCGTATGGTTAGCATGGTAAGCAAGTTAAAGTTTTACAAATTATTCAATTAATATAATATATTACTTGTTTATTTGATATAATTTGTTGTATTCTTCAATACTAATTTGTTTTGTTTGTTTTCTTATTTTATGTTATTTTTTGTATAGTTTGAGGGCGCAAAATCTCTCCTCGACAAAATTTTCAAGTTCAAGCAAGACTTTCCTCCCGAATACAATCACATGAAAAAAGGTTAGGATCAACTGTATGAGTTGTATGATGCCTATGTCAGGGGTGGGGAGGAGTATATGCGGGGTGAGCAGACAGAGAGTCCCACCCCTGCGCTTGATCTCGATGTGTACATCCCTACCACCCACCATATACTCCTCCCCCACCACTGACATAGGCATCATACAACTAATACAGTTGATCCCAACCTTCTTTCATGTGATTGTATTCGGGAGGAAAGTCTTGCTTGAACTTGAAAATTTTGTCGATAAGAGATTTTGCGCCCTTTTAATCTATGCAAAAAATAACATAAAATAAGAAAACAAACAAACAAATTAGTATCGAAGAATACAACAAATTATATCAAATAAACAAGCAATATATTATATTAATTGAATAATTTGTAAAACTTTAACTTGCTTACCATGCTAACCATATGATGTTGATTATATACAGAACGAGGCTCGTAGGTAGTGTTGGGATCTCCTTCGCGTCAAGGGCGGTGCAAGTGTCGTCGGGTAATTTTTTTGTACCACTTGAAGTACGTATTCA
This sequence comes from Panax notoginseng, assembly GCA_016801055.1. Lineage (NCBI taxonomy): Eukaryota > Viridiplantae > Streptophyta > Magnoliopsida > Apiales > Araliaceae > Panax > Panax notoginseng. Next base: position 180,871,090 of record CM029021.1, on the reverse strand, counting down.
TAAGGATAGTTTTTGCAACCTCCTGAACTTCTCCCTCGAAACTTTCCATATATAACTCCCACTCATCAATGTATTTTCTTCTCATTTGTATGTAATCCGATGGCTCAAATGACTGTTCCATGGGTTGTCTCAAAGCATCATTTCTCTCAGCTAGGGACGGAATGCCTTGGATATACTCATATTGCCTCATTACCCGGTCGGGCATTTGATACTCGACAATATCAAATTGAATCAATAGGACCCGACCGGATCCCACTGAGGTTTCCTATCAAATTCTCCCCGGTAGAAAGATAGATGGTGATGGGGATCGTTTCGCCTATCACCATATTGATGTTTGGCGGAGTACACCCATGCAGTTGCTCTAGGGAACCAAAATAAATAATTTGTCCTAGGGCAAAAAACGCTCGAATGCCCAAATTTGTAACAAGGTCACACAACCATTGACATAATTACCCTCTTTCATAGATGTTGTGTACAAACCCCGATATAAATATGACAAACATGCGGCACCCCATGCATATGTGGCAGTCTTATTTGAATCATAAATAAAATACATATACCTAGGGTGTACAATATTTTTTTGACCTTGTGGGAAATAAAACCCCCGCATAGCCAAAGGACATATGCCTTTGTATACATACCAACCACATATCTACTTGCATTGTCTGGACACTTAGAAAAATCTTGATGCAACCAAACTAAAGAGATACCACGTCTTTTTTTGACATTATTCCATTCCCCAGCCCATTCATTCCCAAAAATTTCCCTACTTAATGAAGGACAAGTTAAGGGCTTACCCAATACTGGCAAACGAAAAATGAAATGGACATCCTCTAGTGTTACTGTTATTTCATCACATTTCATATGAAATGTATTTGTCTCTGACCGCCATCTCTCAATTAGGGCAGATATAAGACTGACATCTGTTCTGGTTACTACTGCCGGATAACTAAACCCCCACCCCCACGCCTCTAATATTTTTTTTTGTAGGCTGGTCAGTTCCCATTTATCATATATAATTGAAGTAGAAGTAGAATTGAAAGTCTTATCTAGTAGTATCAACACTACCTGGTATTATAAGTGAGCTGGATTGCTGTTTGTGTAAGAAATGAACCACTTACAAGAACAATTTATAGGTTCAAGTTTCAATAGAGTTTAATCCTGACTTGCACTTGCTTAACAAAGATTAATGGATTAGTTGAATACAAAAAGGAAGCTAAGCTAACAAATGACCAAAATTAGTATTAACCAAGTACTAGCAGTATGCTAATACTTGGTTAAAACTAAAACTGAGCAGAAACTGTTTGTGGGAATGTTTGTAATCAGTTCAGATGATATGTGATGAGTAACTATGATGAAATAAGGCTCAAACAATGAAAAACTTGCAAACCCATTAAGAAAAATATGCAGAAAATATAAATTTATGCCGAAACAATAAATTTTTGGGGATTTAAGATAATAAAAGAAGAGAACAAGCTAATTAAGTGTTGTAAATGTTTGGGCTACATAATTTATACTTAAAACAAGTCATGGGTAACATAACTATACCTCAAATAATCATAGGAAGTGATTATAATTCTCAGTTGCAGGTGTTGTCGCGAAAACAGAGCATCGACAGCTCGATCTTTTGATCCATGTGTTTGCTTGCTTTTGGGTTGTTTTGGTTGATTGATTGAGCTGCGTTTGATGTTGTTTGGACTGTAAATGATGGGATTTGAGTAATGGTGTTTTTAGGGGTTTTATGAAGATTTTAGGTGTTGGAATAAAAACAGAGTCACGAAATTTGGGTTTTTTTTCCTGCAGAAATAGAGGAGTTACAGAGAGGTTTGAGATGAAGGAAAGTGAGAGGAGGAAGAAGATGGTGTCAGGCTTGACCGAGCTCTGATACCAAATTTGTCAGGCCACACTTTGTCCTGACTTTGAACCACAGAGTTAAGATAGAGAGAATTGGGAGGAGAGAGAGAAAGACTGATGGAATTCAGTAGGAGGGAGATAGGGTTGAGAACAAATGCTACTAATTTTCACATATTTCTATACTTGTCAATGTAAAAGCTATTACAACTATTTATAGGAAGACATTACTTTCACAGAAATAAAGCTAATCCTACATCATATTTTTTATCCTTCTCTACAAAATAACTAACTGTGACATGTGCTCACATGCACACTTCATTGCCACTAGCTACTTTTTATTCTATATTCTCTAAAATAACCTTAGCTTGACATCGTCAGTGCAAATAAGTTCTTGAACCCTTTCTTTTGTGTCTTGGCTATAGTCTGGTAACTTTATCAATACAAGGTATACAAGCCGTAACAAAATTTTGATTGATGAAACCCTCACACTCATAACTCCATCAAGGCATCAGTCCAAGTCATCAGTCATTTGTACTGCTAGCGTTGCTAGCGAGTTTTTGTATAGGTTTGTTTCCTCGCTATTGTCTATACCCAAAATGACCACCTGTCTTCATAGATATAATACATAAACATGTGCATGTTGCCACCATAGCATGGTTTGAAGCTGACTCTGTTTGTGGCAGTCACGCTGTTGCAATCCCTATAGTTCTTGTTCTGCCTTATATTTTTCGTCTCTTTCAATGTCTCCGGCAATACAAGGATACTGGGGGAAAAACCACTTTACTGAATGGTAAGATCTCTTTGTAAATCCTGCTTCTTCTTTTTTAATTGTTGTTTCCAGGTTGATATATGTTTAAAATTCTCTAGCATTGGATGGACATTATGCTGATTTGCTCCCCAAGTTTTATTGTAGAGTTATTGTAGAGTATGTGGTTACTCACTGGACTAGGAAAACATGCTGAGAAATCAGTAGAATTTGTACGAGAAAAGCCTAATTTGTTGGTCAATCTATAGTTACAAGATTCTTATTTTCTTCTATTTTCCTAACTTCATGTTAACTAATTGGACCACTAATTGTTTGTATTATTGCTGGATTATTTTCAGGTAAACAAGTTCACATAACATTAATTTTAACTATGATTTTACCTGTGCTGTTGACATATCATTTTTGTTGTAGTTCACTACAAGTCTACAACCATCAATTTGGTGTGTGTGTTACTGCCCAAGTGTATGTAGATGATGGTGGCAATGTTGTAATTTATTCCACTTTTTGGTGTCACCCGCAAATTTAATAGGAGTATCAAAGTAGTTATGCTTGATTTTATACCACTATGTATTTCCCAGTCACACACTTGGCACTTGTTGGAAATAAAATATATTCTGGTTATATGTGGGCGTGTGTGTGTGTGTGTGTGTGTGTGCTGGTCAGCATCCACTCTTCAATGCTGCCTCATCCTAAAGCAAATATAAAGATATGGCATTATTTGCCAATATTCTGAGGAAGAACAGAAAAGGAGAAATTGTGTGTTAGGAGGAAAACAGAAAAGAATTAAACACGTGAAGACAGCTTAAAAGATTTTATTGATTGTAATTAAGCAAGATATTACTATTATTAGTTCTGTTTTGATCAATTGAACTTGTGGTTTACTTAGATCTAACCGTGGCTAAGATGTTTGCTAGGTTCCTCTGTTGCGAATTAGTTGCTCCTTGAATTTTTATTTTTGGTTGTAAAATCTCGAACTTTCTGTTCTATTTTTTATTTACTCTTAACATATCATCCCTCTACCATTAACTTTTATCTATTTATGTTTCAGCTTTAAAATACTCGACTGCAGTACCAGTGATTTTTCTTTCAGCCCTCAAGTATCATGTCTTCCCTGATAAGTGGACAAACATGTATCGTCCTCTGTGGCTTCTCTCAAGTTTTTTGAACTCTTTGTATTCTTTTTACTGGGATGTGACCAGGGATTGGGACATGAGGTAAGTCGGGATGTCTGTTTCATCAATTTCTGGTTTTCATATGTCAAATGTCATGGTTTTAACTGATACCTGATTAACTATGCCCTCACTTGTGCCAGGTTCCTTCTTGTTTGCTTTAACACTACCTTTTTAACATAATCTCTGGCTTTCTGCTATGAAAATCTTTACATCTGATTTTTTTTTTAATCCTTTCTCATATGATTACATGCACTAGCATTTCAGTGCTATCTGTTAGAATTTGAGCTAAAATAAAAGTGGGTTTTAATAATTATTTAAAGTGAATCCACATATCAATGTATTCTACTCCATGAGTAGATTAAATTAAGTATTTGGAAGCTCAAATCCATAGAGTAATGAATGGGATATTAACTTCCAAAGATCACCTTTGGAAATGATAAATGATAATAAATACATGTGGGAAAAGCCAATTCCCACATCGGTTAAGAATTAAAACTTTAATGTGTTTATATACAAGAAAATTGCTATTGGGTTTTAGGCCCCAAGGAGCACCTCACTTTTGTGGAAGGGAGAGGACCTAGTTAAGGTTTGGTTCGAACCCACACGCCGCAGCCCGACCGGCCGGTCAGCTGACCTGGCTTGGCTCGGGCTCGTTTTGTGGAACTGTCGTTTTGATAAACAATATTTGTTACTATACTACGTCGTTTTGTGAAGCGTTACCTGCCGAACGGACGCGTTTAAACTGCGTCGTTTTGGGAAAGGCTATATGCTTGAACAGGCGCTGCAAAACTACGTCGTTTTTGCCTGAACGGGTGCACTTTTTCTGTTAAAGCATTAAACTACGTCGTTTTTGTTCCGAACGGACGCGCCTTTTCTGTTTAAAGCCAAAACTACGTTGTTTTTGGCTTAATCATTCCTTTTCAATGGGGGATGTGCCTTAATAAATAGAGAAGGGGGGCTGCCATTTTCATTCGTTCAATTTTCGAAACATAAAGCATTCTAGTCTTCATTTCATTAGTCAGTTAGAGTTATTTTAGAGAGAGTTCAGAGCATTTTATTTTGGATCGTTGTGTATGCTATTTGGAGTGCTACTATAGCATACAATTATCACTGTATCCTGGGAGACGAGTACTATTAACTCTAAGCACCATACGGAGGGCATAATTGTCTTAAGTACATAGTACTAAGTACTAGCCTTGACAAATTCATTTCTACAGTTTGAGATAAGTTATATATATATATATAGTTTCCATTCTGTTTTATTAACACCATCAATGCATGCTGATGCTGCTATATGGACTTTAGGTATACTTAATAATATTTGCCATTATTATAATCTATATTATACTCATTATGTTTGTGCGAGAATATTTAGTTACGCATGCTTGCTTACTGTCCTGATAGTCTTCTTGCAAAGATGTTCTAATAATATACCTATTATTTTCTTTTTCTCTGCCAGTGGCTTCACTTGGATCTTCAAGTTTAGCAAAATGCATTTATTCTCTTCACATGTTGTATGAAAGGAAATGGGTAAGGATGCAGGGAATGTAGTTTATTTTAGCACTGTCCTCTTGATTGATCTTTCTGATCTTATAAAGACTCAAGTTTATTTAATTACTTGGAGGCAGGGCTAAGGGATCCCAACTGATTGAACCATCTAACAGTCTACTAGAAGGAATCAACTATGTGTTTGGTGGAAAGGTTATATATTTATACCAATACTCCCTATGTTCCACAAGAAAGAGTCTTATTTGAGTTTGATCCTAGACAATTTGTGAAAGTCTAAAATTTAAATTGCATTGTGAATTTATTATAATTTTCGAAATAACACTACTTGTTAAAAAGTTAGTAATTTACAAAATAACTATTACCAAATCAAAATTAAATATACAATTTTGAATTTTAAAATTTCGCAAATTAACTAGGAAAAAAATCAAATGGGGCTCATTTTGTGGAACGGCGGAGGGAGTTCAACTTTTGAAGTTCAACTTATGAAAACGTCTTCTATGGGTGTTTTTCTTAACTTACATGGAAGGAAAACAGCAAAAATAATTACTTATGAACAACATTACCTAATTTATGTGGCCAGCTCGTGGCCCCGAATAATTCACTGGATGAACTGGCCAGTAGTTTTGATTGGCGCATTCATTGATTTTCAGTAAATGTTATCCATCCAAATTTCCAGAGGGTAAGATTTTGTTTGATATTGCAGGTTTATTTTTGGGTATTAGGAAGCAATCTGATTCTGCGGTGCACGTGGACATACAAGCTATCTGCCCATCTCCGCCATAATTACCTTACTGTTTTCACAATTACTGCCTTGGAGATTTTCCGGCGTTTTCAGTGGGTATTCTTCCGCGTAGAAAATGAGTGGAATAAACTGAATTCTAGACAGAATATTCAGCTCTCCTCCACGTCTGACAAGTCAAGTTGGGAAGACCAATTACTAAATTCCAGTGATCACAATGTATAAACCACCAAAAAGCCAGCAAGCATCGTTGGACATCTACCATTAACGTCCTCAACAAATAGAAATAGGACCCAGCGAGGCTTATCTATTCCCTTGCAATCGTTTTGTTTAATGTTGTTCTTGTTTCTTGTATAAGCTTATTGATGTTCCGTATATATACTCTAGGATTTTTAATACATGTAGGTTTATCTTTTTAACTGTTAAATCAAAAGACCAACTTTGTTATTTATTTAAAAGTAGTACAAATGAAATGATAAGGTTAAACCAATCAATCGATAAGAATATGATCTTACCAACAGGAAGTATATTAGTAGTAGCACGTCCCTTTATATGAACAAATATAATACTCCGTATTTATTTCTCAAGATGTGGTACGGGTACGGGTACGGCGGCTTTTATTTATCCCTGGTAGTTAGTCCAGAAAACGCATGAATTCAATGAACATGACACAAGGTTTATAATTTGTAATGCCATCAAAATTTCTTAATTCTTCTGATTAACAAATTTAAAGGGGTGGTGTTGGTGAGAGAGTTGTCTAGAGATCACTCCAGTGTTCCAAGATTCGAAAACCTTCCTCTTAAAAATATTCGGTGTGCCATCACTTATCGTAGATAAGAGCATTTGGGCTACGTGATTATAATCTTAAAGTCATTTTATAATTTGTCCAAAATTTAAATTTAAAAACAAACAAGATACTTAAAATTAATTAATAGTCGCATCCCAAGCAGTGGCGAAGCCAGAAAGTTTTAGCAGTGGGGTCAAAATTTTTAGTAAGTTATAAAAAATTTGGCGGGGTTCGGGGGCAGCGCCCCCGAGTCAATTTTTTTTAATACTTTATACTTTCGGGTTAGACAAATGCATCTAAATATCCAATTTAATAATACTAACAAAAGGGAGAAATTACAATTGATTTCTGAAAACGAAATTGAGGTTAGAGAAATTGAAGAGAGAGTGATTTTTGTTACCTGTAAGGGCACAAGGCTGCAAGAGAGTCACAGTAGAATAGAGTTGCACTCCAGTCTCCACACTCGCGGCTTGCCAGTCACCAGTACCCACTCCGATCACTCGCGAAAGGCTTTGATGGTTCACGGTTTGGCTTTTGCCTTTTGCGATTTGGCTTTACCCCTTCTCTCTCTATTTTATGGCTGAAGTGCTTAACAGATATTGATGTATGAGATTTAGGATTGAGGCTTAGCCGCTTGGGTATCTCTAATTAAAAAAAAAAATCTGAGTGGGGGTCAAAAATTGAGTGGATAAAAAAAATTTTAAGTGATTTCAAAAATTGAGTGGGGTCAATTGACCCATATTTTTACCATAGTTTCGCCACTGATCCCAAGTATAATTTTTGCAAACAAACATAACCTTGTAGTTTTTTCGACCGATACAATACACATGTTTTCCTTTTGTCCACCACAATCTTATGTTACGTTTGAGTTTGAATTGGAGTAATGAAAGTAAGAATGGAATAACTCATATTTATAGAATAAAAAAATTGTGTTTTGTTGCGATTGGAATGAAAAAAATTGTGTTTGATTCCTTGAGGGAAGGAGAGTATATGGAATAACTCATTCCAACTATAATGAAATGAATCATTTCACTCTTTATTTCATTCCTTCAACCCAAACGTAGCATAAGGGTATAGTTTGTTCCCCTTGTTATCATATTCTTCCCTCTCTTTTTTGGTTCCCTCTCCCATACCATAATAATAGCTTTAATTGTTCTTGTCAGTTTGTAGATTCAACTGCATCTGGAGAAATTTATCTGCAAGAAAGTAATAAAGAAAGTAGAGACATATGAAACACCTCCTCCAGCACAATCAGACAAACGGGACCTCTCGTAACAAAAAGAAGAAAGGCCAAAAGACAGAAAATCAGTACATGCATGAGGCTTGGAAGCAGTTTAGTAGGATTGATCATTGGATGTAGAATTTGTTTGTCTTTTAGGGAAGCAAACAAGATCCTTTATTAAATAATTAATTCATATATAATGTTTTTACTTTGGGTACATGATTTATATACAATGTTAAAGGGGTAATCAACTAAGTATTTACCTTTAATTAAGCATAAATTATGTAGAACTTTTTAATTACTTGGTCTTTATCTTTGTGAGTAACAAATTTGGACAAGCAGCAATGTGCATATATATATATATATATATATATATATATATATATATATATATATATCTGCTATAACAATAACAATTTCATTTTCAAGAGGAAAATTCTAGGGTACTCCGTACATAAAAAGGACTGGACATGTACACTTGTCAATAAATTTTGATTTGGTTCTGGTTTTATATATAAGATTCTATCTATTTGATATTCAAATTTGGTAGCTGGAAGAACTAGGCTAGGCTACATGGAATTTATTTATTTATTTATTTATTTATAATTCGTTTATTAATTATATTGTGCAGATACTCCATATTTGTTGACTAATTGAAGTTTCAATTGTTCCTTTAAGACGAACATCACAGCTAATACTATGAGAACAAGAAATTGCGAGTAGGCAAGTATCCTTCGACTCTAGCCAAGGTTGGAAAGATTTTGCTTTTTATCAGAGGGTTGACTTAGAATACGAAAGAGAAAAGCTATATATATATATATATATATATATATATATATATATATATATATATATATATATATATATATATCATTAGCAATCAAAATTATAATAATTATTATTATTATCAAAAACACTTTTTTTTCCTGTTCATATAAACGGGAGAGAGTTGGTATATGGCAAATTCAAGATTTTTTTTTGTGGTACATTGCATGTACGTAAATTTATCAAGAGAATTGGTGACGACCCATGCAGACATGTTCCTCTTTAGAAAACAATTAAACCAAAATCTTTAGCCCACAACTTGTACCATTCATTTCACGTACTTATAATATATACATCAGAGTCCGTCTGTAGTTTTCTAAAGTCTAGGACAAATTTTTTCAGGTGTCTCCCTTATACAAATTAAATAAAATAAATAAATAAATTATTAATTAATTAATTTTATTAAAATTATAAAAAGTTATAAAAGATAAGGATGAACACTTTGGGGCCTCATTAAAAAACTTATTTGGGAAAACCCCAATGGGACAAAACCCCAAACGAAAAAAAAAGAGTACCCCGAATTGTAAACATTACATTAAAAAAAGAAGAACAAGAATCTCAGCCAAATTTTCTGTTGAATCAAATAATAGATAAGAAAAAGTTAACAAAGATATATATATATATATATATATATATATATATATATATATATATATATATATATATCTTTAAAAAAAATTACTTTCAAAAAAAGGCACTGGTCTAGCTTGTGGATGATTTGTTTTCCAACTTTATTGGAGAAGAGGAGAATCACCTGGAAAAAAAAATGTTTGCGTTGCATTATGAACTGAGAGGGTCAAAGGGTTTTTCCTTCTTTTTGTGGCTAAGAGTCTATTTTGATTTCTCATATTTATTGATTTATTTTATATTATATTTTATAATTAATATAAGACTTTCTTACTCGGTGCGTTTCTTCTTGAAATTGAGTATATAAAAATTGATTTGATTGATTGACTTTTTTTTTTATTAACAAGTACATGCGATAATTTATTTATTTATTTATTTTTATACACATATATACATAATTTTAAAAAAAAAATTGGGCCACTCAACTTTGGGCCCTGACTGTAGCCTGATATACATGCATCCTCCATGCATCTCCTACTCGTTGATTCCATTGCATGCATCTAAGAAGAAAAAAAACCGAGATAATTTTAAAAGCACATTAAGAAAAACCATTGGTGGTCCCTGCTTTCAGAGAGCAGGACAACTGGGACCTCTTATAATTGTAATGAATCTAGATGTATGTATTTATATTTATAGGAAACAATCATGGGTGTGACTGTCTCAACTAGCTACTTCGTTGCGACAAACAGCCGAAAAATAAAATGGTAAAAATGTCATCAATTTAGAGCATCTCTAACAGTGTGGGCGTGTACAAATCTTAAATTATATTTAGAGAGTTTTTGATAAAAATTAAATGAATTTAAATTTAAATATATAGTCTATCAAATTTAGTCGCTCTAGCAAATAGATTAAATATATAGTCTATCAAATTTTTGGATGAGTCACAAAGACTATATTAAAAAACAAGAGTTAGTGGACTATAATTTTTAATATATTTAAATGGGAGATATGATTGAAGAAGAAGGAAAATGAGTTTTTTTTTAATTCATTGATTATTTTAATCTTTTTACATTATAGTCCACATGATAGCCTATTTGCTGAAATGATTGAAGACTAAAGAACATCTGCTGATATCATATGGACTAAATATAATCAACGTGATAGTCCATCAACTAGAGATGCTCCTAGTAAAAAGATAGAACTGTGACATGCTTATGCAACTGCCAATTGATTGTAGTTCGTCAGTCACCTTATTCCTTACACGCACATAAATATATATATATATATATATATATATATATATATATATATATATATGTGTGTGTGTGTGTGTGTGTGTGTGTGTGTGTGTGTGTGAGTGAGTGAGGGAAACAACTTGATTGGATCTAGATCTCTGTAAGGCTTTTCGTTGGCAAAACACAAGACCCTCTCTGCTTCTGTTTAGCTGGTTGGTTAATTATTTTAAGTTCATCAACTAATAGTATAGCTTCATAAGAAATCATTTTTTAGTAATCAAATTGGTTTAAGCTTAAGATACTATATATATATATATATATATATATATATATATATATATATATATATATATATATATATATATATATAGCATTAGTTTAAAAGAATCCACTTGATTTCTACCATTAATACCTTTAACCTAAGGTCACTCCATTTCTGACGAGACCGTATTAGGAGGGAGGGAGCAGAGAACATTAATTTCTATTTAGAAAATATTTTCAAATTAAGAATCCAGATATACCTTGTGTTGGCACACAGTAATGCACTATTCTATAATTAATTATGCATGCATTTTGTTGGATTGCCACCAGAACTAATTATGCACTATTCTTTTTTTGGTCAAGTCTCTAAAATAAAAATCTAATTTAAACTACACTTAGAAACAAATTACATCAGATTTCTTCCTCATTCAATATTTCAACTGTCCCTTTAATGGAGGACATTACAGCTAATATGTACTAGTGTTTATCAGATGAATATTTGGGGAATGGTGTGTTGCTAGCATTGCATCCATGCTTAATTATATAAACAATTATATATATATATATATATATATATATATATATATATATATATAAATCATCAAGATGATGTCCACGTAGCTCACTATTTCAATTATCGATTGACTAAATTATATGTTGTTGTAAATTAGATAATTAACTACAAAATAAATTATGAAATCCTTTTCTTTTAATTTATTAACAAATAGTTTGGTAAATTCATATATATTATATTTCTATAAAAGAATAATGCTAGAGACACAAACTATTTTACAAACATTTTATAAATTACTGATGTGGCATACTCTACCTCAGCATATTGTGTGGGGCCGAAGACTACATTGAAACAATTTGTTGATCAATACGTTGAGGTGGAGTATGCCACATCAGCAGTTTGTAAAATAGTTTGGGTCTGTAGCATTACTCTTCTATAAAAATGTTCTGACCAATTGTGTAAGAAGTATTTGATCTGGCTGGTTGAAAAAGTTGGAAATACAAACTAATTTCCCATTTTATTTATTATTTTGGTAATTTATTATTTTCAAAGCATGGCCAGTTGGATAGACACAATCCTCTCAAAAACCAACCGTTGTGGGGTGGGTGGCTATATATATGCATGTCCAATAGACACATAAGGTCAAGGCAATACACTCTTTCTTACATAACTAAGGTTAAAGGCCTTCTTCGAGCTCAACTTAAACCACCAAATCCACAGTGCTCAATCGGATAAAGATGGGCTGCTGGTCTGCTGAAAATGCAACAAAAGCTTACCTCAAAACCATGAAAATGGCAAGTTCTTAAGAATCCCTAATTGTATTTCCTCTTTTTATTGATCAAATGATCACCAAGATCATTTTTTTATAAAAGTACATCTATTTAACAATTCTCTTTCAATTATTTATGCAGGGAAAGAATGATAAAGAACCAAACGTAGCCGAGTTCATATCTGCACTGTCTGCTGGACACAATGCACAACTCATGGTGGTTGCCTGTGCCACAACTGCAGGCTCCCCCACGCTTGGCCTTGTCGCTGCAGCTCATCAAACTGGTGGACGAGTCATCTGTATTGTACGTGGTCTAGAAGAATACCATTCGTGGATAAATGCACTTGGTTGCAACGCTAATCGAGTTGAGTTGGTTGTCGGGGATGCCCAAACTTTGCTGTCCAGCCAATACAGGAACGCGGATCTCGTAGTCATAGACTGCAATCTTGAAAACCATGAAGGGATTTTTAGAGGTGTGCAGTTATCAGCTGGAAGGAGTAGAAGTAGTACTATTGTGTTAGGTTATAATGCATTCTGCAAAGATTCGTGGCAGTGGGGTGGCTCGAAAACTCAGCTATTGCCCATCGGAGAAGGGTTGTTAATGACTAGAATAGCAGCAAAAGCTGAGGAGAGTGGTGGTGATAATGGTGGCTCAGGGAAGAGAAGTCGTTGGATAGTTAAAGTAGACAAGTGCACAGGTGAAGAACATGTATTCAGAGTCAGATCTCCTCATGGAAGAGTTATCAAGGCTTGAATCATAATGATATACTCCATATAGCACTTTGGAGGGCATTAAGTTGTAGAATGTAAATAGCTAATAGTCTTTTGGGTTTTTTATTATTATTATTATTCAGAAATTAAGAAGCTAGTTTTTGTTTGGTTGCATTATGGATTTGGCACAGTATAAAATTATCTGTTGTATAATTGTTTCATAAATGATCAATTTACTACTTATGATTTATCTATCAACATAGTGAAAAAGTTATGATAAGAATGAAAGATAATGAAATCTACTTCGCATAATGATGATGTATAGGAGGATTCCGTCCTTGGTCATGTGGAACAAACTACTCACAAGATGTCAATTGTGTGTCTGAATTTACAAAGATATTATTGTGTAGCAATCTAGGCTAATGTCACCCTCGTGCAAGAGCAGGTAAATAAGGTTGTTTTTTGAATGATGTTGTCGACTCGTTTTGCCAACTGCCTGGAATCTTGTAAAACAAACTCATTGTTAAAACCGTCATGGGAACAACCTAACATTTCCGTTGACCTCATCCAGCACTAGCAATCTATTGTTCTACGCTCATTTACCCAAAAGAATTTTTTTTTTTTTTGGGGGGGGGGGGGGTGGGGGGGGGGCGCGGAGGATTTTTAATGAATACCAGCAAACTATGACATCAAATATTTTCAGAGCGGAGCGGAGACCTTGGATCAAAAAGAAAAACAAAGGCAAGCATCCAAAAGTCCAAAATTAAATCACACCAACAGTTTCTACCTCCCTAATCTTTGGGACGTTGTTTATTAATAGTTACTTCGTGGTACCTTTTACTTCTCAAATTTGTGATAATGGATGCGATACCTTTATCAAATTATGGTATCATTTAAAAGAATCCTCATTTCTAATAACCATCATTGTATTACCTTATTTTATAGCAAAGCCTTGAAGATATTAATAAAATCCGCGTTTGTTTGATAGAGGATATAATATACAAATAAAATTTTAAAAAAGAAAGGTTATATTGATGTAGGAACATCACTACTTCACACGTGAGAAAGGGTGAGAATCCCCCATACATTTCCGTCCTAAGCTACTACTAGGTTTTAGACCAAAACAACATTCACAAGACAGCTTAGTCCTCAGCCAAAGGACAGATCATATTACAACAATAAATAGAAGTTTCCACCACTGGTGAGTAGTTAGTCGGAACATATATCTACTGTTATGCCTACCTTTTCCCAAAATATCAGAAATAGTTAGCATGGTTACCGAGTTCTTGTACAATTGCTTCCATTGATGGCCTCTGCTCCGGTGACTCATGTGTGCATATCAAAGCAAGTTTTGCAAGCTTTGCAGCTTCATGCTCGGAGAACTTTCCATAGATATTTGCATCAATAAAATCATGGAATTTGCATGATTCTGCAGCAATTCGGGTTGAGTTGTTGACATTCCGTTTACCAGAGAGGATCTGGAAAACAAGCACCCCAAATGCGTAAATGTCACTTTTCTGTGTGAAGCGGCCTGTAGTGGCATATTCAGGAGCTAAGTATCCCATGGCAGCGCTGGCCTTGAGTGCTGAGAAGACAGTGTCATCAGTAAGAAGCTTGTGAATCCCAGAATCAGAAAGTAAAGGCTTAAACCTCTGATCAATTAGCACATTTCTGGCCGATATGTTTTGGTGGACGAGAGCAGGTTTGTTCACCTTGCATCCATGCAAATATTCTAGACCTGCACACAAAAAAGAAAAGGCTCAGTTTTAATCAAATAAATGAGTATCATATGGGGTCTCTGGCTCACCAAAGGTCTATGGAAACAGTGCTCTACTGATGTACTTGAAAGTTATTAAATAATCAAAGGTCTAAAACACTTTCTTCCCTTGAGCTCTCTATGTGACGGGAAAAGTTTTGCTTAAGAACAAGAATCTCTAGAAAAATCAAATCGAGAAAACTGACCTTTGGCAATGCCATTGATAATAGAAACTCTGATGGACCATTCAAGGACCTGATCATCCTCCTTCACATCAAGATAGCTGAACAAATTCCCATTTGGTACATACTCATAAATAAGAAAACACTCGCCCCGACCCTTTGAACAACAAAATCCTCTCAACCTAACTAAACTTTCATGTCTTAATGCAGTAAGAATGTTCAGTCCCTTCAGGAACTCAGCTTCCTCCGACTTGCAGCTAGTTTTGGTTATGCTCTTTATCGCAACAACTGATCCATCTCTTAGAATTCCTTTATAGACAGCCGCAAAGTTGCTCTTGCCCAGCAAATTTTTTCTGGAAAAGTACTGTGTAGCTGACTGAACCTCTTCCAAATTGAACCTAAAACTCTGTAAAATCTCTTGGGGGACCCCACCAAAACGCCGACCCTCAGCCAAAGGATCCCAGCCACTTGAGTATTCAAGGCTGATAAGAGGAGAGCCATTCTTCCGGTAAACCTCCTTGGCCTGGTCAGTACTAAGACGGCTATCAGAAATATCAAATTCAATACCTAGTTTCTGTTTCCGGCGACGATACTGTGTAATGGCCAGAATCCCAATAACCGACAGTGCAACAATTGTTATAATCACTCCGACAAAAATCGAAGCCTGAGAAGTTTTAGATGAATTTGAGCAACGTGTTTCACTACAGTTCAACTTCAAATTAGCTGTCTCTGGGATATCTTTTGTTGAGAGACCAGGTGTGCCCCCTCCATAGGGCTCGGGTCTATTTGGAATCAGATTATCTGAAGCGCTGCAAACCCTTAACGATGAAAAGCCAACTCCACATAATCCAGGATTGTTTGTGTATTGGAATCCTTCAACTAATCTCTTTAAAGCTTTATTCACCCATAAGAAGAAAAATATATTACGTGAAGTGCTTCAAGAGAATGAACAATAAAATAACAACAAAAATTGAGTATCATGATACAACAGAGTGGAAGAGCTTTATTACCAGGAGGTACATTGCCAGATAGAGTGTTGTTCCGGACATCTAGAACTTCAAGAAGAGGGGCATCCGCTAGCCTTGAGGGAATCGAGCCAAAAAGTCGATTAAAACTCAAATCCAGCCTCACTAACATTCCCAAATCCCCCAAACTTGCAGGAATTGCACCAGTTAGATGATTAGATTGCAGAGCAAGAACACCTAGTTTCTTTAGAGAACTCAGTTGTGTAGGTATGCTACCAGTGAACTGGTTATAACAAAGCTGCAAAACTACAATGCAAAAGTAGAACCACACAACAAAAATTAGAATAAAAAAGTCGAGTTAGAAATACCAATACCACAATGCTGACTAAAATGAAATTTACTAGAGAAAAACCACATGACATTGCAAAATCTCTGGAATCAACAAAAGATTGAAACTTTAGAAAGCAAACCACAAGAAACTTTTAAGAGCTTCGGACGAAACCACAGATAAATTTTAGAGCAGCAACAAAATAAGTAAAAAATTGAAGTTTTGCTATGAAATGCCAATTGGAAATGATGCAGATGCACATATCTAAGACAAAGTTTCCGGCTTTCCCCCATATTCAGCTCTTAAACCCATTAGCGCCACTCAGACTAAGCAACCACAGAAAGTAATGCCCGCAACCAAAAGAGTTTAACTTCTACATCAGATTGAACTATAAAGGAAAAATAATGTACCAATTGAAAAACCCACACGCAAGAAAATTTTATTAATCACATTAGCTAAAAGAAAAGGAAGAACCTACACAGAGAAAACCAGCAAAAGATTGGAACTTTTAGTAAAAAAAACTCCTATGAAAAAAGAAGAAGAAGAAAAGACCCTTACAGAGCAAAATCTACACTTCTTCCTTATGAGTTGAACTGAAACCAGATAGTTAAATATACGGAGCTATACACACACACACACACACACACACACACATATATATATATACATATATCATGCACTAACCTTGTAGATGAGCCATATTTCCAAGCTCAGGAGGTATGTTCCCAGAAAGATTATTCACATTCAGATATAGATCACTGAGCTGAGTCAAGTGGAAAATCTCTCTAGGTATCTCTCCATACAAAGAGTTGTAATGTAAATACAGTCCCGTCAAGTTCTTGAGGCCAGCAATTGCCGGTGAGAGCTTCCCAAACAGTCCCTTACCCTGCAAAGAAATGTTAGCCACTTGACCCTTCTCATTGCACGCCACACCTTGAAATGAAACGTCACAGGGGTGGCCTAAAACGGACCATGAGGTGAGAAATTTGTTGTCTGGGTCAAGACTGGCCTTCATGTCCATTAGAGCTCTCAGCTCATATTCATTTCCACAAACAGGTGGAATGTGAAAATAGAGAGAGAAAATTAGGAGGTGAGAGAGGAGAAACAGTGAGATACCCATGTTTTGTTTTGGGCAAAAATGGTTAGAGATGGTGTTTTTTTTCTTTGCCTCTTTCTCTCTATCTAGTCTAGTATTATTGTACAGTTAATTTCTCTCTCCAAAAACATGTTCTGGTTACTGGGTATTGATTCTAGTTTCTAGTTTCTAGTTTCTTCCTTGTTCTTTTGTTTTTGTATCGACTTGCAGAACAGGGCCAAGAATTGAATCTCTTTTCTATGAAGGCGTGGTGGCGTGCAGTGAAAAATCAAAGTAAGCAAAGCTTGCTTCGGCCTTCGGGCCTTCGCTCCTCTTGGCTCTTGGACAAAAGACTAGATGGTGAGAAACAATAGACAAGGCTGCTTCAATCGAAAAAATTAAAAAAATAAGGTTTGAGCCGCTGATTTTTCTTTTGTCAGCATATCAGTGGGGTCAGAATATTTTCAGGTAAAAATAGTGGCCGAAGAGTGAAGACTTTGTATCGTGACCGTTGATTCTGATGATACAGAGAAACAATATTAGACATTATGATGCATGGGGCAGATGAAATACTAATTGGGCTGTAAATTTGGAATTAGGATCCTCCTCCTCAATAGAATCATCGAGTCTCCATTTTATGATTTAGAAATATAATAAATAAAAAATATATAAATAATGAGGACTTTCTATTTTATTTAAAATAGTGAAGATCCTAGTCCGTAAATTTGATGGACTGGAAAGATGGTGGTCTAGCCCCACTCCTTTATATCCAGTGTGGAACTTGAAATTACCCTGTAAGATCAGAAATTTGCGGAAATATAAAAAAATAAAAAGTATTTCCGTTAAATATTAATTATACAAAAAAAACATTTTCATAAATTTCTAAAAATAAATCCTGAGTTAGTATTCATGAAAAATAAATACTAGTTCTGTGATCTATATATGTCAAAATGTTCTCCCATTAATTCATTCTGTTTTTTTTGGCAGTTATAATTTAAAATAAATTCAGTAGACCCGTAGTATAATTGATGAGTGATGGAAAATCAATGGTCCTGAATCAGCTGAACACTGTGGTCCACTTCAATTAATTTATTTCCTTCTGCGTACCGGTTCAACAATTATTTCTGGTAGGTCAAACCAAGGATGAGGATTGCTGAAGATTCAAAGATATCTCAATCTCACATTAATTTTCTATACTACAACGTGCAAAAAATCAGAATCCTCCGTCCCACAAAAAAAGTCTCAGTAGTTATTCAATATCAATTTTACACAAGAAATATAATTTATGAAATTTATGAATATGTTAAAAAAAATATTCCATATTTATTCTTTAAAAAAATAAATTTCTAACTTGATAATGATAGTATGATAATAAAATTATAAATATAAATATAAGAATATAATGTCATTTATATTATCATCAATAAAAAAATGACTATTTTGTTGAACAAACAAACATTTATAAAAAATGCTCTTTTTGTAAAACAAAGAAAGTAATTTTTAGTTAAACTACCTTCATTCCAAAACTACAAACTTGACTTCAATCCATTACACCATTCACTCCAATTCTATTAAATATGACTACTTAAATTTTCAACACTACATATATATATAAAGTTTGTGTGCAAAATCTTAAAATAAATTAATTAATATTAATTTATTTATCTATAATATAAATAGTTATAACTATAGTTAACAACCGAAAAGTAATACTTTTTATGTTCCACAGTTTAAGATAAATATTGATTTTTAAATTAGTTTAAAATATTTTACAATTTAAAAATGATTATGTTTGTGAAAAAATAAAATATTGCTTACTTTCCTTTTTTGTTTTATGTTTTAGAATTTTTGAAATTTTTGTTCGAAAGATATTGCATTTTTACATAAATTATTATTTTTGAAATGATCATAATATTTGTTTGTTGCTTCCAATATTACCCGTATTAAATATAATTTTGGTGCTTTCACTATTTTCTTCCTAATATATAATATATTTTTCAATACAATTATAATATAGACAATTAATATTATATTTAATGTTATACAATTATTTACTTAATATTTGTACACAACTCTAAAACAACATATATTAAGGGATGGAGGGAGTATATGATAGTTTTGTTATTTTGAAGTCAATATTGTAAGACCCCGAATTTTATGAAATAAAAGTATTCAATTTTTCTTATAATTACTATTTAGTAAATGGTTAAATTGATAAAAGTTTAAAGTTATGGGTGAAATGTATTTTTTTTTTCAAAATAAGCAAGTGGTTAAAAAATAATCATTGTTGTCGGGGAATATTCGTTTGGTCGTGGAATATTCTTTCTGTCGGGGAATATTCGTACGACGACGCAGCCTTGTGTGGGCCCCATAACGGAAAGCGATTGGATGAAGAAAACGACAAGTATAAGTTGTTTATAAATAACGGCGTAGTTGTTACCGTTAATACTGTTGGAATACCCGGTGGTTAAAATACAGTAGCACACGGTATTGCACCAATTATTGATTCTTACGTAAGAAGGCACTACTCAATAATTGTTACAGTAGTTATTATTCAATATTTTATTTTATTGATTCAATAATTGCTGCGTTGATATTTTATATTATTGTTGTTTCAATAATTGTTGCTGCACAGTATTTTCATTTATCAGATCAATAATTCATATTATTTGAATAATATTATTAGATAACATTATTGGCAATGTTTAGAAAGTTCTGTCTAAGGAGAGGTTTGGTCATCTAATTGCGCGTCAGTAAGGAGAAATCCTTATTGGAAAGCCCCCTCTTTCCTGGGAACGGCCTGGTTGTCATAAATGTGATTCTGTAATATTATTTGTGAATAATTAATTATTGATTCATATGATAAGGAAATATTTATTTTATGTGGATATAAATGAGGGATATATTTTTGTGGTTAAAAATGAAGGAGTTAATGTTGAGGTTTTTGTCAGTATTTTTGTCGGAATGGAGGTATTAAAAATCAGGGTTTTTGAGATAGTTTGCGGGGGTTATAATTTTTAATCCGACCGTTGGATCGTGGTAATTTTTGGATATGTTATACATATATAAGTTGAGTATATGTCCACAAATTTTGAACCGTTAAAAATGAACGTATGATTTATTACGAATTTTACAAGATGACTGGTTCAGAAATTGTTGAATTTTTGGAGTTTATCATTTTGGTGGAAAATTCTAGAATTGGTGGGCCCCACTTGTGGTTGGTGAAGAAATGTGCTGAATTATATTTCAAATGTGGTGGGTGGGAATAGTAGCAGGTAAAGCCATCAGGTTGCAGGTCAAACCTACCAAAATTTTCCTATAAATAGAGGGCTAAGTTAGAATTGAAAATCACACCAGAAACATAAGCTTTCTCTCTTTCTCTCTCTAGATTATTGAGTGTATTTTGTGAGTATTTAGATACTTGGTGAGTTGTTATTCATCAATGCGAGTTTCCTTCAGCCTTATACCGATCAGAAGTACTGCTCTTTTGAGGTAAGGGATTGTAAGGGATAGTAAGGGATAATAAGGGATTTTAAGGGTTGTTATGTTTTTCAGTTTCGTAATTTTTCTGACCTTCAAAAATTCTGGAAAAATTTAAAATGATATTTTGATGAGTTTTCTTGATTGTGTCCAAAAATGGTGATTTTTGGATGTATATATTGAGAGTTATGAATTTTACGGGAAAAGACTATTTTAAAAGTAACTGCTTATAATTTCTTGTGGTTAACTCCAAAATTGATGAAATTTTTATTGAGAGTACATGTATATGATGAAAGTATACTCTGTTAATTTTAGAATTTTTGGACAAAAGTACAAATTTTGATAAATGTCTAAATATTCGGCTGTTTTGACCATATGAAAAATAGTAAATGACTTTTAAAAATTCTGAGAAAAATATATGTTCAATATGGGACTATATTCTGATAAATCCCATAAAAGAAATATTTTTGGAACTGATTTGGTATTTTTCATAAAAATGTACTAGTTATGAGTAAATGAATTAAATATGTTATGTGAAGTAAGAAAATTGGAAAATATGATTTTATAGCTTGAGAATCCTATATGAGGTATATGCAGATTTTTGATGAGGGTTTTGGTTATTGATGATGAAATTGTAAGAGTTGGCATTTTATGATGATTAAATGCATTAATTAGTAAAGTGTAAACAATTAAAATAAATTGTTTATAAATTTAAGTAATGTTATTCTTTCAATATCATTATACCAAAATATTGGTATAGATTTTATTGTGAAATTTTTATCTTTTGTGTCGGGGTTACTATTCATGAGTTAATATTCACGATTTACTATTCATGAGTTACGAATATTACTCTTGAGATTAAAATTATATGTTGATCATATTATTTTTATCATCATATATAACATTTTTATAACCCTGATATTGAAATTCTCTTTCACTGGAGTGTAAAGATGGGTAGATTATTGGTATGATCATGACTAGGGTTCTCTTTGGCCTGTAGTGCAAAGTTGAATTGTGACTGGTATGATCATGACCATTGAATTTATAATTGAATATCTTAAGCTTAAGTGCAAAGGTGAATTGATCAACATGGTTATAATTATTGTTTATATAAATTCTGAAATGATTATATATTTCTTTGAGATATGAATATCTTTGGCCTGTAGTGCAAAAATGAATTGTTGAGGAATATCTTTGGCCTGTAGTGCAAAGATGAATTGTAGATGAATATATTTGGCCTGTAGTGCAAAGATGGTCTGTTGATGAATATCTTTGGCCCGTAGTGCAAAGATGACCTGTTGTTGAATATCTTTGGCCAGTAATGCAAAGATGAACTGTTGATGAATATCTTTGGCCTGTAGTGCAAAGATGACTTGTTGATGAATATCTTTGGCCCGTAGTGCAAAGATGAAGTTATTAGTATGATTATGAACGGGAACTGTGATTTGGTATAACCATGATCTTTGATGTTTCAGGTAAAGACAAGTGATGAAAATTATCTTTGTTCTGGATGAGAAGAGGAATTTAGAACTACAATTATGATTATGAGTTATATATGTGATTGTGGACCAGAATTGTTGATTGATGTTACAGTGATAAAACATTGTTGATGAATTTTTAACATGGAGAAGATAATAGACTTTATAGTCTATTTGACTCTTCTAATGGATTGCTCGTTCCGCTGCAACTATGGTTGAAATTTTTATCATTTACCATATGTTCTAAATCTCTGATTTATTATTGATGAAGGCTATTGATAATTTAATTATCTTTAGTCATGATATTCTTTACTGAGCTAGTTGTGCTCACCCTTTTGCTTTACAATTCCTTTCAGGTAATAAGAGTGTAGCTGGGTCGAGCGGGGGTAACAAGGGAATAGAACGGTGGTCATCATTTAGTAGTTATATTTGGTGAAGAAAATAGGGTGAGGCGAACCCAACGTTGGAAGGGTGTTTTGTCACTATCATACAAGATGTCTAATGACATACAACCTCGTGTCATCATAGGACAGGGTTGTGCTCATCCACTTGCTGAGTATATCTATGGGCACTACCTATATAATCTTGGTGTTTGTTTGAAGTATAATTCTCAATTAGAGACAGTGGAGATAATGATAAGTCAAGAGAAGACTCACCATTGGGAAGAATATGATAGTAATCTTCTCGTTTTTCTTTGGTGTCTATTGGGTCAACCAAGGATAATTCTGTGGCCATATGATATCTATCATAACCTAGACGCGTGGCCTCCCATGTACAAAGGTTTCCTTGAGCACTTCCCAAATATTCTAATTTCTAAAACAGTTTTTAACTATACCTTTATGATAGGTACCATTGTGAGGTGCTGTGGTTGAAGCACCATGAGAGTCACAGTTGGTATCAGAGCTATAAGTAAAGAGCCCCGAGCCTCTCGCTGGTGACTTCCTGTTGATGGGGGATGCACCGAAGCCAGACTCTCCGTAGGGGACGCCGTTCTGCGGTGGCAAACTGATAGGTATCAATGTAAGGTGCTGACATAGGTTGGTGTCCAAAGTTACATTTGATATCAGAGCTTAGGGATATGATCTCTGGCGGAGATCGGGGAATATAACTAGGAGGGGAGAGATGAGTAAATCCTTCGCTAGTGTGTCCTACCTAAGCTTATTTGTTGGTCAGTCATAATATCGGGATATTATGTGATATGTTAATTTGTTAAATTAACCCTTGTTTTGAAGCTGTATTCTAGAATGATATTTGAAATACAGGAGATGAGCAATGGAGAAATTATGATGGCAGGGAAGATGGAATCTAAAATGAAAGGAAGGTATTCTCAATTCTTTGAAATACCAGGTACGTAAATTTCGAGGACGAAATTTCATAAGGAGAGGAGATTGTAAGACCCCGAATTTTATGAAATAAAAGTATTCAATTTTTCTTATAATTACTATTTAGTAAATGGTTAAATTGATAAAAGTTTAAAGTTATGGGTGAAATGTAATTTTTTTTTCAAAATAAGCAAGTGGTTAAAAAATAATCATTGTTGTCGGGGAATATTCGTTTGGTCGTGGAATATTCTTTCTGTCGGGGAATATTCGTACGACGACGCAGCCTTGTGTGGGCCCCATAACGGAAAGCGATTGGATGAAGAAAACGACAAGTATAAGTTGTTTATAAATAACGGCGTAGTTGTTACCGTTAATACTGTTGGAATACCCGGTGGTTAAAATACAGTAGCACACGGTATTGCACCAATTATTGATTCTTACGTAAGAAGGCACTACTCAATAATTGTTACAGTAGTTATTATTCAATATTTTATTTTATTGATTCAATAATTGCTGCGTTGATATTTTATATTATTGTTGTTTTAATAATTGTTGTTGCACAGTATTTTCATTTATCAGATCAATAATTCATATTATTTGAATAATATTATTAGATAACATTATTGGCAATGTCTAGAAAGTTCTGTCTAAGGAGAGGTTTGGTCATCTAATTGCGCGCCAATAAGGAGAAATCCTTATTGGAAAGCCCCCTCTTTCCTGGGAACGGCCTGGTTGTCATAAATGTGATTCTGTAATATTATTTGTGAATAATTAATTATTGATTCATATGATAAGGAAATATTTATTTTATGTGGATATAAATGAGGGATATATTTTTGTGGTTAAAAATGAAGGAGTTAATGTTGAGGTTTTTATCAGTATTTTTGTCGGAATGGAGGTATTAAAAATCAGGGTTTTTGAGATAGTTTGCGGGGGTTATAATTTTTAATCCGACCGTTGGATCGTGGTAATTTTTGGATATGTTATACATATATAAGTTGAGTATATGTCCACAAATTTTGAACCGTTAAAAATGAACGTATGATTTATTACGAATTTTACAAGATAACTGGTTCAGAAATTGTTGAATTTTCGGAGTTTATCATTTTGGTGGAAAATTCTAGAATTGGTGGGCCCCACTTGTGGTTGGTGAAGAAATGTGCTAAATTATATTTCAAATGTGGTGGGTGAGAATAGTAGCAGGTAAAGCCATCAGGTTGCAGGTCAAACCTACCAAAATTTTCCTATAAATAGAGGGCTAAGTTAGAATTGAAAATCACACCAGAAACATAAGTTTTCTCTCTTTCTCTCTCTAGATTATTGAGTGTATTTTATGAGTATTTAGATACTTGGTGAGTTGTTATTCATCAGTGTAAGTTTCCTTCAGCCTTATACCGATCAGAAGTACTGCTCTTTTGAGGTAAGGGATTGTAAGGGATAGTAAGGGATAATAAGGGATTTTAAGGGTTGTTATGTTTTTCAGTTTCGTAATTTTTCTGACCTTCAAAAATTCTGGAAAAATTTGAAATGATATTTTGATGAGTTTTCTTGATTGTGTCCAAAAATGTTGATTTTTGGATGTATATATTGAGAGTTATGAATTTTACGGGAAAAGACTATTTTAAAAGTAACTGCTTATAATTTCTTGTGGTTAACTCCAAAATTGATGAAATTTTTATTGGGAGTACATGTATATGATGAAAGTATACTCTGTTAATTTCAGAATTTTTGGACAAAAGTATAAATTTTGATAAATGTCTAAATATTCGGCTGTTTTGACCATATGAAAAATAGTAAATGACTTTTAAAAATTCTGAGAAAAATATATGTTCAATATGGGACTATATTCTGATAAATCCCATAAAAGAAATATTTTTGGAACTGATTTGGTATTTTTCATAAAAATGTACTAGTTACGAGTAAATGAATTAAATATGTTATGTGAAGTAAGAAAATTGGAAAATATGATTTTATAGCTTGAGAATCCTATATGAGGTATATGCAGATTTTTGATGAGGGTTTTGGTTATTGATGATGAAATTGTAAGAGTTGGCATTTTATGATGATTAAATGCATTAATTAGTAAAGTGTAAACAATTAAAATAAATTGTTTATAAATTTAAGTAATGTTATTCTTTCAATATCATTATACCAAAATATTGGTATGGATTTTATTGTGGAATTTTTATCTTTTGTGTCGGGGTTACTATTCATGAGTTACTATTCACGATTTACTATTCATGAGTTACGAATATTACTCTTGAGATTAAAATTATATGTTGATCATATTATTTTTATCATCATATATAATATTTTTATAATCCTGATGTTGAAATTCTCTTTCACTGGAGTGTAAAGATGGGTAGATTATTGGTATGATCATGACTAGGGTTCTCTTTGGCCTGTAGTGCAAAGTTGAATTGTGACTGGTATGATCATGACCATTGAATTTATAATTGAATATCTTAAGCTTAAGTGCAAAGGTGAATTGATCAACATGGTTATAATTATTGTTTATATAAATTCTGAAATGATTATATATTTCTTTGAGATATGAATATCTTTGGCCTGTAGTGCAAATATGAATTGTTGAGAAATATCTTTGGCCTGTAGTGCAAAGATGAATTGTAGATGAATATCTTTGGCCTGTAGTGCAAAGATGGTCTGTTGATGAATATCTTTGGCCCGTAGTGCAAAGATGACCTGTTGTTGAATATCTTTGGCCAGTAATGCAAAGATGAACTGTTGATGAATATATTTGGCCTGTAGTGCAAAGATGACTTGTTGATGAATATCTTTGGCCCGTAGTGCAAAGATGAAGTTATTAGTATGATTATGAACAGGAACTGTGATTTGGTATAACCATGATCTTTGATGTTTCAGGTAAAGACAAGTGATAAAAATTATCTTTATTCTAGATGAGAAGAGGAATTTAGAACTACAATTATGATTATGAGTTATATATGTGATTGTGGACCAAAATTGTTGATTGATGTTACAGGGATAAAACATTGTTGATGGATTTTTAACATGGAGAAGATAATAGACTTTATAGTCTATTTGACTCTTCTAATGGATTGCTCGTTCCGCTGCAACTATGGTTGAAATTTTTATCATTTACCATATGTTCTAAATCTCTGATTTATTATTGATGAAGGCTATTGATAATTTAATTATCTTTAGTCATGATATTCTTTACTGAGCTAGTTGTGCTCACCCTTTTGCTTCACAATTCCTTTCAGGTAATAAGAGTGTAGCTGGGTCGAGCGGGGGTAACAAGGGAATAGAACGGTGGTCATCATTTAGTAGTTATATTTGGTGAAGAAAATAGGGTGAGGCGAACCCAACGTTGGAAGGGTGTTTCGTCACTATCATACAAGATGTCTAATGACATACAACCTCGTGTCATTATAAGACAGGGTTGTGCTCATCCACTTGCTGAGTATATCTACGAGCACTACCTATATAATCTTGGTGTTTGTTTGAAGTATAATTCTCAATTAGAGACAGTGGAGATAATGATAAGTCAAGAGAAGACTCACCATTGGGAAGAATATGATAGTAATCTTCTCGTTTTTCTTTGAGGTCTATTGGGTCAACCAAGGATAATTCTGTGGCCATATGATATCTATCATAACCTAGACGCGTGACCTCCCATGTACAAAGGTTTCCTTGAGCACTTCCCAAAGATTCTAATTTCTAAAACAGTTTTTGACTATACCTTTATGTAAGGTGTCATTGTGAGGTGATGTCCACGATTGGAACATGAGTCATATTTGGTATATATTTGTATCCAAACTCACAGCATATGTGTTGTTGTATTTTGCACGACAATTGTTGTAATAAAGTTGTAGTTATTTTTTGTACCATGTATTTGGCGACTCAGAATAGGTTGGATGGAATGGACCTATTTTGGGGTCGTTACAAATATAAAGTATTTAAAAATTAAAAATCAATAAACTTAATTCATATTAGACAATCTAATTATAACTATAAAAAAATTTATCAAAAATTAAATAAATAACATCAACTTTAATTACAAAAATATCTCACATTTAATTTGAAAAGGAAGTCAAACTTGAATCAGGGCTTACCGTGGAGAATGCTGCAGGAGATTGTACGTTCTGTTCGTAGGAAGATTGAAAATTGGTACTACCCAGTAGCTAGTTTGAGTGAGTGAGTGAGTGAGTGAGTAGAGTACACTTTCTCTGCTTTTGGTATCTCTAAGTTTGTGCTGCTGCCACCTGTGTCAGATGAGACTCTGCACCACTCTATTACATTGACCCTCTCCCTCTAATTGGTGGATATTATAGATTACCCCTTATTTTTCTCTTATTTGTCAATATTGCCCCTGATTAACGTTGAGGGGATGTTATTTGTCAATAAATATTTTAAAAAAAAAAAAAACTTATATATACCATTTTAAATATATTTTTATTTTTGTAATGAAAGGTATACTACTACACATTACGCATTACGCATTACGCATTACGCATTACGCATTCTAACCCTATGATTTATTAGTTTACTTTTCTTTTATAGTAACCAATCAGATCAGATTACCATACAGAGCCCCCCAAAAAAAACATTTTTTCAAACATAGGAAATTGATGTTAAAATAATATTTATACACGAGTCACTTATAAATAAATGTGAGACTTATTCACTATTTATATGAGAAGTCAATTTTTTTATGTATATATATAGAAATAATAAAACACACTCACACCCCGTATAGATAATCATAATAATAATCATCACTCCTCTAATTTTTCAAGTAATATATAATATTTATTACTCCTAGTGTGGTTGACTAATTAATATCTATTTTTTTAATATAATATCTAATGCACCCTTCAAATTATAATGCTTAATATATTCACTAAATATAAATTTGAATATTATATTTTTTACTTAACTTGATCTAATTAATTAAATTATGAAGTGGTACAATAAATAACATAAATGTCAAAAAATAATAAATATTTATTTTACCAGGAAAATAAAGTCATACACTTTTTGCTAATTATATTTCTCAAAGATTAAAATTTACGTAATATACATTCATTTTTTTTGTAATTAAAATTTTAATAGCCAAAAAAGTACAAATCAAGGCAAAAAAAATTATAATTATTTTTTCCAAATATTAAAATTTACACAAAACAAACTTATTATTACAGAACGAATCTAATATTCATATAAAAAGTATAAAAATTATATTAATTTTTTTTCAAATATTAAACTAAACATAAGTCACACTTGGACATAATTATTTACAGTAAAAATGACAAATGTAAGACCCCAACTTTTATAAATAAAGATGAATTTTCTATAAATATCATTTTTGAATATTATGGAGTTAATTTGATATAATGTTATAGTTGTGGGTAATATTTATAAATTTTGCAAAGTAAGCAAGTTGTTATAAAATATTCGATTGGTCGAGGAATATTCGTTTTAACAGGGAATGAGTACAACGACACAATCATTGGTGGACCCCACAACGGAATTATTGTCGGATTGAGAAAACGACAAAAATATTTTATTAAAAATAACGGCGGAAATTTTACCATTGTTACTGTTGAACTACTCGGTAGTAAAAGTACAGTAATACGTGTGGTTGCATAGTAGGACACGGTATTGATTATTAATGCTTATGTGAGAAGTCACTCAGTTTGATTCTATTATTGTCAGTTAATAATATGAATTATTTAGCGATAATGACGTTTTGTTTTATTCGTATTATTAACGTAATAAAACAGAAACATCTTTTTATATAAAACAAAATACTTTATTAAAGTTATTCTATAAATAGAATATATTTTATTTTATTTAAAAGATTTTTCTTTAAATATGGACCGTCAGATTAAAGTAATCAATCTGGACCGTTCATGGATTAGTTACTATGCATTCTATTTTTCTATAAATAGCAGCTCATTCCTTCATTATTTCTTACGAATTCACTGAACTCTAGAGAGAGAAACTATAGAGAGAAACTATAGAGAGAGAGAAGAAGAGTATTCTGCTACTTAACTACTTCCTTACTTCAGCTCTTCTTTAAAACGGTAAGGGGTGTTATTCTTTCTTATTCATGAAGAGAACTGTTATTCCATTTCTTATTATTCTGTTGGAATAACCTGTATATGCGGTCTACCCTATACTTGGTGACATTCTTCTATTATTCTGTTGGAACATCCTGTCTGTGTGTTTTACACCGGACCTGGTTCCGTTTTTATTATTATTCTGTTGGAACATCCTGTCTGTGTGTTTTACACCGGACCTGGTTCCGTCTTTATTATTATTCTGTCGGAATATCCTGTCTGTGTGTTTTACACCGGACCTGGTTCCATTATTTATTATACTGTTCTTTATTATTCTGTCAGAATATCCTGTCTGTGCGTTTACGCCGGACCTGGTTCCATTATTTATTATTCTGTCGGAATATCCTGTCTGTGCGTTTACGCCGGACCTGGTTCCATTATTTATTATTCTATTGGAATAACCTGTCTGTGCGGTCTATCGCATGCATGGTGATTTCTTTTGTTATTCCATTCTTTATTGTACTCAGTTGGTTAAGTTTTGACTTCTATACTCCATGAAATTTGTGGAATATCCTTGATAGTTGCGTTTCATCCAGTATCTTTTCAAGAAAATATTCTTCTAAGCGTTCTTGAATTTTACTCCACAATGCAGTATCATGTTGACAATTTGGACGTTGTTAATTCCTGGATAAATTAATTCTTGAACTTGTTTTATTGAATTCTTATATCATTGTCATCATCCTCATGTTTATAAAATGTTGAAAGTCATCTGTGGCCTGTATTGCATAGATGGACTTGGTATGATTATGACCAGGGATTATTCGGTATAATCATGACCGTAATGTTACAAATGATGCGGTAAAAGTCCTCATTGGCCCGTAGTGCATTGATGGACAGTTGTTGGCATGATCATGACCATTAATGAATACACGAATATCCTTGGCCGTAGTGCAGGGGTGATTCGATGATGTGGATTATTTTATTAAGCTGAGTCTCAGCGATTACAGTGTTGAAAAACTTTTTAAATCATAAAAGATAGTAGAGTTTATTTTCTACTTGACTCTTTTAATGGATTGCTTGTTCCGCTACTGTTAAACTTGATGTCTATTATATTTTATCAGTTTAACATTGTTGAAGGCTAATGATAATTTATTCTGCATTATCTTAGTCATAATATTTCTTACTGGGCTAGTTGAGCTCACCCTTTCTTTCACTGTTCTCTTCAGGAAATGAGAACGTAGCTGGGACAAGT
The DNA here is from genome assembly GCA_016801055.1 of Panax notoginseng. Lineage (NCBI taxonomy): Eukaryota > Viridiplantae > Streptophyta > Magnoliopsida > Apiales > Araliaceae > Panax > Panax notoginseng. The sequence goes on along the minus strand of CM029021.1, from coordinate 180,840,280 downwards.
CGGGGTACGGAGTGATGGTCCGAATGATAGTATTAGTTAGTAGTCCTCACTATTCTATGTAATGGTGTGTTAATAAATGTAATGAGGACTCCTTTTGAGTATGAATACTTTCTAGAAGATAATATCTGTATTCAAACTCACAGTTTATGTTTTGTCGTATTGTACACGACAGTTGTATTAATCAGTTGTATTTATATTCTGTACTATGTATCTGACGACCCAAGATGGGTGATGTATACCTAATTTTGGGGGCGTCACAGTTGGTATCAGAGCTTAGGGATATGATCCCTGGCTAGGATGTGAGAATAGAACTAGGAGGGGAGAGACGGGGAATTCCTTCGCTAGTATGACCTACCTAAGTTTATTTGCATGGTATTTAATTGGTCGGTCATAATATAAGGATAATATATGACATATCAATTAACTTTTATTTTGTGGCAGTATCTGAAAATGACATCTGAGAATGTTGAGAATAGCAATGGAGCACAGGCGACTATTGATTCACCACATATCAATAATCAGGATAATGTTCATCAGGAAGGTGACAATCCTCATGCAAACAACAACACTGACCAGATGATGAATGATGGAATGTTCAGAGGTTTTATGCAATTCATGCAACAACAGGTGAAAGCGGCTCCTGTCCACAACATAGGTAGAAATACGGAAAACTCTCAGGCGGTCACCGCTAAACAGTTTAAGGAACTGGGACCTCCGGAGTTTAAGGGAGAACCCAAACCACTTGTAGCTGAAACATGGATAAAGCAGATCACCAAGATATTTGATGTCTTGGGTTGCTCCGAGGAGCAAAAGGTTCCCTTTGCCGCCTTTATGTTGCGAGGAGAGGCAGATTACTGGTGGGAATCGATAAAGCGTACTCAACCTGCCGCACTGAAGATGTCTTGGGAGAAGTTCCAAGAGCTGTTTAACGACAAATACTTTCCCGAGAGTATTCGTCACATGAAGGAGGTGGAGTTCATCAAATTAGAGCAGAATAATATGACCGTGTCGCAGTACGAGGCAAAATTTGCGGAGTTATCCCGGTTTGCGTCCCACCTGGTGGATAATGAAGAAAGAATGACGCGGATGTTTTTAAGAGGTTTGAAGCCGGAGATACGTCAACATCTTGTTTCTCATAAACTGTGTTTGTATTCAGATGTTGTAAATAGGGCTCAGTTGGTGGAGCGCGATAACGAGACAACGCAACCAAAAGAGAGCAGCCGGCAAAATGATAATACCAGTGAGAGCGGTCATCGAAGCGGTGACAACAAGCGTGGAGGGAATCAACAGGCCAGAAATGGTAACCACTTCGGTGGTAATCAGGGCCAAAATAATAAGAATGGGCATTTCAAGAAGAGGAGATTCAACAATGATGGAAAGACGTCAGCACTAGCACTTGTCGTTAAGGAAGGAGAACGACCACCTATCATATGTTTCAAATGCGGAGGGGAGGGGCACATCAGTCCAAACTGCGCGATGCCGTCCAAAGCATGTTATAATTGTGGAAGAGAAGGTCATTTAGCCCGATTTTGTCGTTTACCGAAGACAAATTCAGCTAGGATGGAGGCACCAAAGGCCGTCCCAGAAAAGTCAAAACCGGTTGTGCAAGGGAGAGCGTTGTTGTGACCTCCCAGAACGCAAGGAACCCGAATGAGGTCATCACGGGTAAGCTTATCATAAACTCTAACGAAGTCTATACTTTATTTGATACCGGTTCTACCCATTCTTTTATTTCTCCTACTTGCGCTCATCGATTAAATTTGATTCCGGAGAAATTAGACTTTGACTTAGCAGTTGAAACTCCATTGGGAGAAACCTTCATTACATCCACGGTTTATAAGTCTTGTTTGGTTCAAGTTGGTACCCACACATTACCTATCGATCTGATTTCATTAAAAATACTTGCATTTGACGTGATTCTAGGGATTGATTGGTTAACTACTCATTATGCAAAAATTGATTGTTTTCGTAAGGTTGTTAGCTTTCATATTCCTAATCGACCTATTATGCGAATTCAAGCAACCAAACCATTAAAATCAATCGCTGTCATCTCAAGCCATAAAGCTATTCGTTTATTGAAAAACGGATGTCAAGCTTTCTTAGCTCATGTCACAGATCTAAACAAAAATACGTCAGCTTTGAATGATATTTCTGTTGTTAATAAATTTCCTGACGTATTTCCCGAAGAACTTCTTGGCCTACCCCCAGAGCGTGAAATTGAATTTTGTATCGACCTTGAACCCGGTACAAAACCCATTTCCAAAGCTCCATATCGAATGGCTCCTATTGAACTTCAGGAGTTAAAGATCCAACTGCAGGAATTGTTAGACATTGGCTTTATTCGTCCTAGTACTTCTCCTTGGGGTGCTCATGTTCTATTCGTGAAGAAGAAAGATGGAAGTATGCGACTTTGTATTGATTATCGGGAGTTGAATCATGTCACCATCAAAAAATAGGTACCCATTGCCACGTATTGATGACCTGTTTGACCAGTTGCAAGGAGCACAATTCTTTTCAAAGATCGATCTTCGTTCTGGATATCATCAGCTGAAGGTTAGAACTGAGGATATTCTAAAGACGGCTTTTAGAACTCGGTATGGGCATTATGAATTCTTAGTTATGTCTTTTGGATTGACTAATGCTCCTGCTGCCTTCATGGATATGATGAACAGGGTATTTAAGGAATATTTGGATCACTTTGTGGTCGTCTTTATCGATGACATCCTTGTTTATTCCAAAAGCCGTGACGATCATGAGCAACACTTGAGGCTGGTACTCCAAAAGCTTCGTGAATACAAACTTTATGCCAAGTTGAAGAAATGCGAGTTCTGGCTGGAGGAGGTAGCATTCCTTGGGCACGTAGTATCAAGTCGTGGAATATCGGTTGACCCGGCAAAGATTGAAGCTATTCAAAGCTGGGAGCAACCTAAATCAGTAACCGAAGTACGTAGCTTTCTCGGTCTAGCTGGTTATTATCAGAGATTCGTGGAGGGATTTTCTCGAATCGCTACTCCATTAACTCAGCTGACTCGGAAAGATACAAAGTTCGGTTAGAGCGAAGAGTGTGAGCAGAGTTTTCAAGAACTCAAGAGGAGACTCATTTCAGCACCTGTTCTAACAATACCATCTGGCTCGGAGGGATTTGTCATCTACAGTGATGCTTCGAGCAAAGGGTTGGGATGTGTTCTCATGCAACATGGAAAAGTCATAGCCTATGCATCAAGACAACTCAAGGAATATGAGAGGAATTATCCTACTCATGATCTAGAGTTGGCAGCTGTTGTCTTTGCACTTAAAATTTGGAGGCATTACTTGTATGGGGAGAAGGTGGAGATCTTTACGGATCATAAAAGTCTCAAATATTTCTTCAACTAAAACGAACGTATTATGCGCCAAAGACGTTGGCTCGAGCTGTTGAAGATTACGATCATACCATTCAATAACATCGTGAAAAAGCGAACGTGGTAGCTGACGCGTTGTGTAGAAGATCGTATACGGTTATAAGTGCGAATATACGAACCCACGTGAAGATAACGAATATACGATTAAAATCGACTTTAATCGATAAAGTTAAAGCCGCTCAAGCTACATACTCAGAGCTGATAAATATGAAGAAGAAGGTTCAAGAGGGCGTTATTCTAGAAGCAAGAATCGACGAAGAGAGGAAATCTCAACTCTCGATTTAATTGGCCCATTTGAAATCCTCGATGAAGTAGGAACTGTGGCCTATAGACTCATTTTACCGCCAAGTATGTTGCGTGTTCAAAACATTTTTTACGTATCGATGTTACGTAAATATGTGGACGACCCGAACCACATTATTAATTTAGAACCGGACGAAATAGCGGAGGATTTGACGTATGAAGAAGTTCCTGTTCAAATCTTGGATAAGAAGGAACATATTCTACGCTCCAAGGTTATACCTCAAGTCAAAGTTTTGTGGAGAAACAACGATGTTGAGGAAATGACTTGGGAGTTAGAATCTGAAATGAAATCAAGGTATCCTTACCTCTTCGACATACCAGGTACGTACCCTAATTTCGAGGGCGAAATTTCATAAGAAGGGGAGGTTGTAAGACCCCAACTTTTATAAATAAAGATGAATTTTCTATAAATATCATTTTTGAATATTATGGAGTTAATTTGATATAATGTTATAGTTGTGGGTAATATTTATAAATTTTGCAAAGTAAGCAAGTTGTTATAAAATATTCGATTGGTCGAGGAATATTCGTTTTAACAGGGAATGAGTACAACGACACAATCATTGGTGGACCCCACAACGGAATTATTGTCGGATTGAGAAAACGACAAAAATATTTTATTAAAAATAACGGCGGAAATTTTACCATTGTTACTGTTGAACTACTCGGTAGTAAAAGTACAATAATACGTGTGGTTGCATAGTAGGACACGGTATTGATTATTAATGCTTATGTGAGAAGTCACTCAGTTTGATTCTATTATTGTCAGTTAATAATATGAATTATTTAGCGATAATGACGTTTTGTTTTATTCGTATTATTAACGTAATAAAACAGAAACATCTTTTTATATAAAACAAAATACTTTATTAAAGTTATTCTATAAATAGAATATATTTTATTTTATTTAAAAGATTTTTCTTTAAATATGGACCGTCAGATTAAAGTAATCAATCTGGACCGTTCATGGATTAGTTACTATGCATTCTATTTTTCTATAAATAGCAGCTCATTCCTTCATTATTTCTTACGAATTCACTGAACTCTAGAGAGAGAAACTATAGAGAGAAACTATAGAGAGAGAGAAGAAGAGTATTCTGCTACTTAACTACTTCCTTACTTCAGCTCTTCTTTAAAACGGTAAGGGGTGTTATTCTTTCTTATTCATGAAGAGAACTGTTATTCCATTTCTTATTATTCTGTTGGAATAACCTGTATATGCGGTCTACCCTATACTTGGTGACATTCTTCTATTATTCTGTTGGAACATCCTGTCTGTGTGTTTTACACCGGACCTGGTTCCGTTTTTATTATTATTCTGTTGGAACATCCTGTCTGTGTGTTTTACACCGGACCTGGTTCCGTCTTTATTATTATTCTGTCGGAATATCCTGTCTGTGTGTTTTACACCGGACCTGGTTCCATTATTTATTATACTGTTCTTTATTATTCTGTCAGAATATCCTGTCTGTGCGTTTACGCCGGACCTGGTTCCATTATTTATTATTCTGTCGGAATATCCTGTCTGTGCGTTTACGCCGGACCTGGTTCCATTATTTATTATTCTATTGGAATAACCTGTCTGTGCGGTCTATCGCATGCATGGTGATTTCTTTTGTTATTCCATTCTTTATTGTACTCAGTTGGTTAAGTTTTGACTTCTATACTCCATGAAATTTGTGGAATATCCTTGATAGTTGCGTTTCATCCAGTATCTTTTCAAGAAAATATTCTTCTAAGCGTTCTTGAATTTTACTCCACAATGCAGTATCATGTTGACAATTTGGACGTTGTTAATTCCTGGATAAATTAATTCTTGAACTTGTTTTATTGAATTCTTATATCATTGTCATCATCCTCATGTTTATAAAATGTTGAAAGTCATCTGTGGCCTGTATTGCATAGATGGACTTGGTATGATTATGACCAGGGATTATTCGGTATAATCATGACCGTAATGTTACAAATGATGCGGTAAAAGTCCTCATTGGCCCGTAGTGCATTGATGGACAGTTGTTGGCATGATCATGACCATTAATGAATACACGAATATCCTTGGCCGTAGTGCAGGGGTGATTCGATGATGTGGATTATTTTATTAAGCTGAGTCTCAGCGATTACAGTGTTGAAAAACTTTTTAAATCATAAAAGATAGTAGAGTTTATTTTCTACTTGACTCTTTTAATGGATTGCTTGTTCCGCTACTGTTAAACTTGATGTCTATTATATTTTATCAGTTTAACATTGTTGAAGGCTAATGATAATTTATTCTGCATTATCTTAGTCATAATATTTCTTACTGGGCTAGTTGAGCTCACCCTTTCTTTCACTGTTCTCTTCAGGAAATGAGAACGTAGCTGGGACAAGTCGGGGTACGGAGTGATGGTCCGAATGATAGTATTAGTTAGTAGTCCTCACTATTCTATGTAATGGTGTGTTAATAAATGTAATGAGGACTCCTTTTGAGTATGAATACTTTCTAGAAGATAATATCTGTATTCAAACTCACAGTTTATGTTTTGTCGTATTGTACACGACAGTTGTATTAATCAGTTGTATTTATATTCTGTACTATGTATCTGACGACCCAAGATGGGTGATGTATACCTAATTTTGGGGGCGTCACAACAAATATTGTTGCTCAAAAAATATATGTATTAAGAAAAAAATCTGTTTACAAGATATAAGTAATAATAAATATTATTTTATTTTTTTTATTTAACATTACACATAAACAACATCATCTGTATATTAAAAAATATAATAAAAATCATAAACATCCTAAATATTGACATATAATCAAGAAAATTTGACATATAAAAATCATAATGTGAAACTAAGAATTTGAATAACAATTTTGTTATTAAACACCAAAAACTAAAATATCAACGTACTCAATCACTCTAATTAGAACGGCGCCATTAATAATTTAATTTAAATTCTTAATATTTGTATTACTTATCTAAAAATATGTGTTAATTAAACTAAATAATTTGAATGAGATAGTGTTAATTACAAATAAACTATAATTAAAATGTATTGTATTAAAAATAATATATATATATATATATATATATATATATATATATATATATATATATATATATATATATATATATATAGCAAGGATCAAGAGCATTCCTCTTAAATAGCATTCTTCCTTAAATAGCACTTCTTTATTAAAATTACGTCATTTTGGAGTGACTTAAAAGAAAGTGGTCCCACTTATTTTTCTTTTATTTTCAAAAATGTCACCCGCGGCCACTCCAAAACGACGTAGTTTTAATAAAAGAGTGATATTTAAAGAAAAATGTTATTTAAGAGGAATACACTCGATCCTTGCTATATATATATATATATATATATATATATATATATATATATATATATATTTGTCTAGTACAGAGTACTAATTGCTAATTAGAGCATCTCCAACAGTCTTTTTAACTACTTTGGGATACTTAAATAGTTGAGCCACATCAGAAAAATTCTCTCTAACAGCCTATTCAATTTTAGTCATCAAATCTACAACCTTTTTCTCACTTTTTAAATCCGCAACTTTCTTCTCACTCTTCAAATCTACAATTAAAGACTAAAAATATTTATTATACTTGATGAGTTTGATGTACATCTAATTGAATTGAACTGATGAGGCACAAAATATATAAATAATAAATAATATTATTCAAATTATCATGTAAGTCAACAAATTTTAATTTAAAGAATTTTTTTTTTTACTGGTGTTGAAGATGCTCTTAGGTGGTGCTGCTTTTAATACATTTTTAAATGTCTCCTAATTAACTGAATCCAGGATATCGTTTTACTATAATCCAAACCATGTATGCCCATCACGTGATACCCCAGCAAACCACGTACCCAAATCTTGTTTGCATTGCATGTGTGTGTACCCAAATCTTGTTTGTTGTTCATGCACAAAAAATTCAATTATTTCTGAAAGAATTTTTTTATATGAACAATGTTTGGCAATTTCATTCGGTAAAGCAAAAATAGTTGACTTTTTTTTCTGTTATTTTTTTTTAATTATCCAATGTAGCACTTTTTTTGGGACATTGCTCCACATCACAAGCTTTAAAGAGGAATACTATCATAGCAATAAGTTTATTGTCAACGTAATATAAAAAATTTAATGCACGGTGTAAAATTTGCATAATTATTCCATGTGCATTATAAAATGATGCATGATTTGGCAACAAAAATCATTTTTGTTATGAAATTATTATTTTCCTTTAAAATTAATTACTCCATAATAGTTTATTATTTAATTTAATAATAACAAATATATATTTCAATTATTATACAACTAAATATTTTCTCCGTTGCACCCGTACAAAAACTTTTCTTATCCCCCTTTACTTGCCAACATACAATTCACAAAGGCACAATTCTGCTTTATGAATAGTTGTCAATTCACTTTCAGAAATGCTTCTTTATAACTTGCTTTTTACAAGTGCAGAAATGGGACCGGAGCAACTCGTGTCATTTTAAACACAAAGCAATTCCATATACAACAGCCCTAACAATTAATTAGATCCGTGCTTAGCAGCCTTTAGTTCTCTTGTACTGGTTCACAAAAGAGATCGAATATAAAACACTAGTGTCCCTCATGGCTCAATCGTTAAAAAAAAAATAGTCCTAAGACTTGGCCCTCATTGCTGATGAGTACTAGCTAGGGAATCATGCATTATTATTATTATTATTATTATTATTATTATTATTATTATCATTATTATTATATATGAGTGCGCGCGCGCGCGAGAGAGAGGCGGAACCAGACGGGGGCGGAGGGGGCATATGACCCTGGTATTCCGACGACTCCCCCAAGTGTATCTTGCAGATTTGCCTGAAACTGCCATGCCCGCTGCCGTTTGTCGGCATGTCGCCTCACGCCTTCTTCTTCCCATTGCAGGTCTGCAACAACTAACCGTTAGTTTTTTTTTTTTAAACTTACATGAAACGACGTCGTTTCATTCAGTAAGTTTTTTTTAAAAAAAAAAGACTTTTTTCTTTTCTCTTCAAAATTGCATCAACAATCTTTTTTTTTTCCTTCCGCTGACCGCCTCTCAAGTCTTAACCTCTGTGGCTCTGTTATCCTTTCCCTTCCACTCTTCCTCCTGCCTTAGTGCCTTTGCAGTTTTGCTTCTCCCTTTCTCTCTCCAGGTTGAGGTCAGTGAGGTCACCCCTTCGGCCCTTCTGTGATTCTTTTTCATATATGTTAATCTCTGTATGTGTCTGCAAATAAATAATTTTGTACTTAATTTTGCCATTAAATTAGATATTTAGAGTTTGTTATGCCATGAATTAGATATTATGTGTTATTTTCATTGAATATTTGAATTAATATTGTATATTTATCAAGTTATGGTATATTTATGATATATTGTTTGTGAAATAATTGAAATTATTGAATTAAGTTAGTTGATGAAATTATGATGAAATGTTTGAATTGATGAATGATGAAATTATAATGAAATTATAATGAAATATTTAAATTGATGAAATTATTGATTAGCAATTGATGTTTTTATTTATTATAGATTATGGATAAATAATTGATTCCGCCACTGAATGGATCATCTCCATCAGCGTCAATAAATAAATTTTTTTATCGATGTATTTTGAGCCCCTTATAAAAACGTTCTGGTTCCGTCACTGACGCGTGCCTTAAGTGGGCCCCATTCTAAAAGCAAAAGGTAGAGCATAAAATGCAGATTGAAGAGAGCATATATCATTATCATGAGCAAGATATATTCTCAGCTCAATCAATACATGAAAGAAATTTGAGTGGGTGAAGAATAAGAAACACAATGCTGTAAAGGAGGTTCAGCTAAACTAAGCACTTGCTGTCTGTCCGAGTGATCCTTATAAAGTTGAACATGCATGATGCCTGAAAGCATGAATATTGAAGTAGACCCATTAGGATAGACAGGAACCCAAACTACTGGGATTTGATAATGATATACTGCATTTCTTTGCATCTGTCCACCTTTCTAATATCAAAAAAAAAAAAGTAACTTTGTAGTTTAGGATTTCTTCTTCAATATTATGCATGTGATTTTGTAATATTACACATTTAGCTTCTACCCTTTTCCTAAAGTGAGAGACTTATTGAATTTTTTTCACATTTTATGTTTTTTACTAATTAAGATTAATTAATCCACAATTGATTATTTTGAAACCGATAGGAGTAACTATTTTTTTAACTATTACACACGACGGTGAATGGGTAAATTATACAGAATAGAATACAATAAATAATTTAGAGAACTAAATATATATATATATATATATATATATATATAAAGAATAAAACAATTATAAAAAATAAAATAATGTAACACAAATTCACTGCTTATGTCATGGGCTCAAGAGAGCCGCTTTTATAACCATTTATTTGATAGTTATTGGCTGCTCCTGATCCACCCCCATTACCCAACATGCCCAAAGCAATGTATACATGTTGCAGTTTCCATCAAAATTTTGATGGGTCTTTAACACTAATATACAACAATTAGAAAGTAATTACAAAAATAAAACACACACAATATAATTACAAAAATAAAACAAACACAATATTACGTTGCTAAAATCACATACTTTGCTATTTGCAACTAACCGCTCCTAAATTGAAGCAATTGAAAAAACATGCAACTTTTATATCGGAGAAATCCAAATCTTCTGTTGCGACACAACTCTGAGATCGAAGAAGACGAAAACTTTTGCAGCAGCGAAACACTGAGATCGGAGAAGACGAAACCTTTTGCAGCGGCACAACTCTGAGATCGGTAAATAGCATACAAAATCAACAACAACTTCAAGTTCAGTAACAAAAAATAATCGTACTGCACTGATTGTTGAATACAAGATCACAACAATTTCGATACAAATCTGAATACGGAGGTATGTGAGTTTAAAATTCATATGCATGTAGTTACCTATGGTTACTACGAATTCCTATATTGATTACCTTTCTTAAGTTTTTTACACTTAAAATGGTCACAGATTAAGAATACTGAATGTTTTGAATGATCATTAATATGTTTTATATTATGGTTACTAAATAGATATAAATTGGTTACTGTTTATTATGTATTTTGTTGCTGAATAATGTTTATTTGATTGCTTTATTATTTTTATATGAGTTCTACTGATTTTTTTTATATTAATGGTTACTCATCAAATACATTGGTTACCTTCCTGCAACTGTCGGTTACTGTGTAATGTTGTCTTGGTTACTGTGTAACATTATACTGTCTAATGTTGTATTGGTTACTGTCTAATGATATCTTGGTTACTTTGTAACATTAAATTGGTTACTGACTAATGTTGACTTAGTTACTGTGTAACATTATAATGGTTACTGACTATTGCTTATTTGGTTGCTGTGTAAAATTATAATGGTTAGTGCATAATATTACTTACTAATGCTGACTTGGTTATTAAAAAATGATGACTTGGTTATTGACTAATGCTGACTTGGTTACTGTTTAACAATATATTGGTTACTGGCTAATGCTGATATGATTACTATGTAAAATTATAATAGTTACTCATTAGTGCTGACCTGGTTACTGTATTAATCTAATTATACTTATACTTATGTGTTTTATATTAATGGTTACTTGTTAGCTACATTAGTTACATTCTTACAATATTTAGTCTTTAGTTGGTAACAATCATGTTATACTGGTTGATTTTTACTATAAAAATGCAATGGAGAATGTGTTTATCTTGTGGCTACTAAATAAATATGTGTTAGTTACTGTTTAAATTGGATTTGATTACTGTATAATGTTGTCATGATTATTACTATATAATATTACGGTGTTTTATATTTGTTTGTTTTATTATGATGGTTACTTATTGGCTACATTTGTTACCTTCATACAACTGTTATAGTTTAATTGGTAATAAATATCAATATACTGATTATTTCCATTGCAAGATGAATGTACAAATGTATTTTATGTACTCGTTACTATCATTATGTAGTTTGGTTACTGGCTAACATTGATTTGGTTACTTTACAGTACTTATTCTGTTATCAGACAATGGAATTGATTCTTGTTGTACTTTATTTCAACGGTACATGGACTGATAGTAACCAATATACCAAATTTGAAGTTACCGGCATACTAGTTCCATCAACTTGTTCGTTTAGAGAAATGCAAAACATGATATGCATTATTCTATAAAATTTGGAGTGTTGAATTTTGGCGTTTTCAGAGCCTAATTTCATTAGAAACGGGTCAACGATCAAAAGTCACAAGCGTTGCTGGTGAACTGCAGGGTTTTTTGGTCAAATTCCATCATTTAGACTTTCAAAATTGCATGTAAAAATGTGGTTTATATTCTGGTTACTAAGATTATGTAATTTGGTTACTGTCTAATATTAATTTGGTTACTTTACAATGTTTATTCAGTTGTTACATCTCAAATTACGTTTATTTTAATGTGAGATCTATAAATGACTATCATATATATAAATGGGAACTCTTAATTAGAGTTTCTTATTCCATCATGATGACAGGGTATAAATAAAATATATATATTTAACACTTTATAACAGTCATCATACAAACTTATAATTATAATAAAATAGTAACCACATAATTATATGATAGTAACCATAACAGGTTTTAATAGTAACCAAAACATAAACATCATGTAATGAAACCCAGTTTAGGAAATTCATGTATACTAAACAATTACATATTAACCAGAATAAAAAATAAAAATAACCAAAATCCCACACTGAGAAAACAATGATAGTAGCCAAACCATAAGATAACAGTAACCAAAACATAATAAAAAAGTAACCAAATAATTATATATAAGTAACCAGAACATGTTTTAATGGTAAACAAAACAGAAATAATCTGTATATCAAACCCAGTTTAGGCAACCTAAGTATACTCTCACATGTACATTTAACATTTGATATGTCATGATACAAGCTTGTAACTATCTGGTTACTACAAAAAAATAAAATGGTTACCCTTCTATGCATGTTTGGTTACCAACTGCACCTTTCAAACAATATATCAGACACAACTTAGAAGAAACAAATACGAACCAACAAACAATGTCAAATAATTGATAATATAATCAAATATGTAATCTCATTTACATAAGCTCCAATAAACATTACATATTTACTAACCATAACAAATGGTTATGAATATCCAACAAAAACCAAAGTACGAAACACAATTCAGAAGGATAAGACAACAACAACCGAACTAATCAAAATCTGTTACAAATCTTCTTAAAACTTTAGCTTTTTGGTTGCTGCTACTTTTTCTTCATGACTGCTCTCATTCTCTAGAAAAGACTTCTGCATTATGTATGAACCTGTGGGAGGAAGAGAAATACCTTGGGATTAGTGAATAGATAACCCATTAACCATAGGTATCATATCATAATATAACATTAACCATACCATAATAAAGCAGTGACAAAAAAATTATATTATATAATCTAATTGTAACCAAAATATAAACAACATGTAGTACAAACCATTTTATATAATAAACAAACAGTTATATATAATATTAACCAAAACGTAATTTAAAGGTCACCAAAAAAAATATGTATACCAAAAAATATACTAAAGAAGTAACCAAACATTTATAGGATAGTAACCAAACTATGTTTTAATGGTAACCAATACATAAACAACATGTAGACCAAATCCAGTTTAGTCAACCAATGTATACTAAACAAATATATTGTAACCAAAACAACATATAAAAGTAACCAAAAACTCAATTAAAGGAAAAAGAATGGTATCCAAATTATAAGCTAAAAGTAACAAAAAATATACTCATGAAGTAACCAAACAGTTATATGTTAGTAACCAAAACATATATTAATAGTAATCAATACATAAACAACATATAGACCAAACACAGTTTAGTCAACCCATATATATTAAGCAAATACATGGTAACTAGAACAACAAAAAACAGTAACCAGAATCCCAACTCAAGAAAATAAAAATGGAATCCAAATAAGAAACTAACAGCAACAAAAAACATACTAAAGAAGTAATCAAATATGTACACCAAAATCAGTTTAGTCAACCATGTATACTAAGCAAATATATGGTAACCATAACAACATAAAAAAATAACCAAAATATCAAATCAAGGTAACAAAAATGGTATCCGAATTACAATCTAACAGTAACCAAAACATAATACAGAAGTAACCAAACAGTTATATGATAGTATCTATTTTTTATTGCTTGACGTAGCTACAACGTAAGCATTACATCAAGCCCCCAAAAATTGATCTTGTGTTAGTATATGATGCAGAAGTAAAATGACAAAATGAAGATGAGACAATCATGATCATTCAAAAGCAGACTATATATGTTAAGAGCCTAAACAATTTAAAAATAATTATCCACTTTAACAAATATTATGCTGTTAAATGATGTCTATCGCAAATAACCCGGTCATGGAGATAAAGAAAAATTCATGCAATAAAAAAATTAACATAAACAGAATGTGGCCAGAAGTACAGACTCATAGTATGACAACATCACTTCAACCATGTACATACCAAAGCAAGAACTTCATCGTCTGAAGAAATAGATTCAGTCCGCTGACGACGAGTAGCTTCAAGCGGAGAGAGAGAAGTAGTAAGGGCGGAGAGAGAAGTAGATTCAGTCATTTGACGACGAGTGGCTTCAAGAGGAGAGAGAGAAGTAGTAAGGCCGGAGAGAGAGAAACAGAACGAGAGTTAAGGGCGGAGAGAGAGAGACCGAACAAAAAAGGGATGTTTGAGGAAGATAGAAACTAATTTACCATGTCAACCTATTAATACTAATCCCTTAATTTAAGGACTCCTAATTGTATTAGTATTGTAAATAAATATGATGAAATGTCATATTTTTATAATTATTTTATGAATGTATGATTATTATAATTATTTTTAAAAATGTACTATAATATGTAATTAACCCAATTTGGGTCTTTAACACTAATATACAACAATTAGAAAGTAATTACAAAAATAAAACACACACAATATAATTACAAAAATAAAACAAACACAATATTACGTTGCTAAAATCACATACTTTGCTATTTGCAACTAACCGCTCCTAAATTGAAGCAATTGAAAAAACATGCAACTTTTATATCGGAGAAATCCAAATCTTCTGTTGCGACACAACTCTGAGATCGAAGAAGACGAAAACTTTTGCAGCAGCGAAACACTGAGATCGGAGAAGACGAAACCTTTTGCAGCGGCACAACTCTGAGATCGGTAAATAGCATACAAAATCAACAACAACTTCAAGTTCAGTAACAAAAAATAATCGTACTGCACTGATTGTTGAATACAAGATCACAACAATTTCGATACAAATCTGAATACGGAGGTATGTGAGTTTAAAATTCATATGCATGTAGTTACCTATGGTTACTACGAATTCCTATATTGATTACCTTTCTTAAGTTTTTTACACTTAAAATGGTCACAGATTAAGAATACTGAATGTTTTGAATGATCATTAATATGTTTTATATTATGGTTACTAAATAGATATAAATTGGTTACTGTTTATTATGTATTTTGTTGCTGAATAATGTTTATTTGATTGCTTTATTATTTTTATATGAGTTCTACTGATTTTTTTTATATTAATGGTTACTCATCAAATACATTGGTTACCTTCCTGCAACTGTCGGTTACTGTGTAATGTTGTCTTGGTTACTGTGTAACATTATACTGTCTAATGTTGTATTGGTTACTGTCTAATGATATCTTGGTTACTTTGTAACATTAAATTGGTTACTGACTAATGTTGACTTAGTTACTGTGTAACATTATAATGGTTACTGACTATTGCTTATTTGGTTGCTGTGTAAAATTATAATGGTTAGTGCATAATATTACTTACTAATGCTGACTTGGTTATTAAAAAATGATGACTTGGTTATTGACTAATGCTGACTTGGTTACTGTTTAACAATATATTGGTTACTGGCTAATGCTGATATGATTACTATGTAAAATTATAATAGTTACTCATTAGTGCTGACCTGGTTACTGTATTAATCTAATTATACTTATACTTATGTGTTTTATATTAATGGTTACTTGTTAGCTACATTAGTTACATTCTTACAATATTTAGTCTTTAGTTGGTAACAATCATGTTATACTGGTTGATTTTTACTATAAAAATGCAATGGAGAATGTGTTTATCTTGTGGCTACTAAATAAATATGTGTTAGTTACTGTTTAAATTGGATTTGATTACTGTATAATGTTGTCATGATTATTACTATATAATATTACGGTGTTTTATATTTGTTTGTTTTATTATGATGGTTACTTATTGGCTACATTTGTTACCTTCATACAACTGTTATAGTTTAATTGGTAATAAATATCAATATACTGATTATTTCCATTGCAAGATGAATGTACAAATGTATTTTATGTACTCGTTACTATCATTATGTAGTTTGGTTACTGGCTAACATTGATTTGGTTACTTTACAGTACTTATTCTGTTATCAGACAATGGAATTGATTCTTGTTGTACTTTATTTCAACGGTACATGGACTGATAGTAACCAATATACCAAATTTGAAGTTACCGGCATACTAGTTCCATCAACTTGTTCGTTTAGAGAAATGCAAAACATGATATGCATTATTCTATAAAATTTGGAGTGTTGAATTTTGGCGTTTTCAGAGCCTAATTTCATTAGAAACGGGTCAACGATCAAAAGTCACAAGCGTTGCTGGTGAACTGCAGGGTTTTTTGGTCAAATTCCATCATTTAGACTTTCAAAATTGCATGTAAAAATGTGGTTTATATTCTGGTTACTAAGATTATGTAATTTGGTTACTGTCTAATATTAATTTGGTTACTTTACAATGTTTATTCAGTTGTTACATCTCAAATTACGTTTATTTTAATGTGAGATCTATAAATGACTATCATATATATAAATGGGAACTCTTAATTAGAGTTTCTTATTCCATCATGATGACAGGGTATAAATAAAATATATATATTTAACACTTTATAACAGTCATCATACAAACTTATAATTATAATAAAATAGTAACCACATAATTATATGATAGTAACCATAACAGGTTTTAATAGTAACCAAAACATAAACATCATGTAATGAAACCCAGTTTAGGAAATTCATGTATACTAAACAATTACATATTAACCAGAATAAAAAATAAAAATAACCAAAATCCCACACTGAGAAAACAATGATAGTAGCCAAACCATAAGATAACAGTAACCAAAACATAATAAAAAAGTAACCAAATAATTATATATAAGTAACCAGAACATGTTTTAATGGTAAACAAAACAGAAATAATCTGTATATCAAACCCAGTTTAGGCAACCTAAGTATACTCTCACATGTACATTTAACATTTGATATGTCATGATACAAGCTTGTAACTATCTGGTTACTACAAAAAAATAAAATGGTTACCCTTCTATGCATGTTTGGTTACCAACTGCACCTTTCAAACAATATATCAGACACAACTTAGAAGAAACAAATACGAACCAACAAACAATGTCAAATAATTGATAATATAATCAAATATGTAATCTCATTTACATAAGCTCCAATAAACATTACATATTTACTAACCATAACAAATGGTTATGAATATCCAACAAAAACCAAAGTACGAAACACAATTCAGAAGGATAAGACAACAACAACCGAACTAATCAAAATCTGTTACAAATCTTCTTAAAACTTTAGCTTTTTGGTTGCTGCTACTTTTTCTTCATGACTGCTCTCATTCTCTAGAAAAGACTTCTGCATTATGTATGAACCTGTGGGAGGAAGAGAAATACCTTGGGATTAGTGAATAGATAACCCATTAACCATAGGTATCATATCATAATATAACATTAACCATACCATAATAAAGCAGTGACAAAAAAATTATATTATATAATCTAATTGTAACCAAAATATAAACAACATGTAGTACAAACCATTTTATATAATAAACAAACAGTTATATATAATATTAACCAAAACGTAATTTAAAGGTCACCAAAAAAAATATGTATACCAAAAAATATACTAAAGAAGTAACCAAACATTTATAGGATAGTAACCAAACTATGTTTTAATGGTAACCAATACATAAACAACATGTAGACCAAATCCAGTTTAGTCAACCAATGTATACTAAACAAATATATTGTAACCAAAACAACATATAAAAGTAACCAAAAACTCAATTAAAGGAAAAAGAATGGTATCCAAATTATAAGCTAAAAGTAACAAAAAATATACTCATGAAGTAACCAAACAGTTATATGTTAGTAACCAAAACATATATTAATAGTAATCAATACATAAACAACATATAGACCAAACACAGTTTAGTCAACCCATATATATATTAAGCAAATACATGGTAACTAGAACAACAAAAAACAGTAACCAGAATCCCAACTCAAGAAAATAAAAATGGAATCCAAATAAGAAACTAACAGCAACAAAAAACATACTAAAGAAGTAATCAAATATGTACACCAAAATCAGTTTAGTCAACCATGTATACTAAGCAAATATATGGTAACCATAACAACATAAAAAAATAACCAAAATATCAAATCAAGGTAACAAAAATGGTATCCGAATTACAATCTAACAGTAACCAAAACATAATACAGAAGTAACCAAACAGTTATATGATAGTATCTATTTTTTATTGCTTGACGTAGCTACAACGTAAGCATTACATCAAGCCCCCAAAAATTGATCTTGTGTTAGTATATGATGCAGAAGTAAAATGACAAAATGAAGATGAGACAATCATGATCATTCAAAAGCAGACTATATATGTTAAGAGCCTAAACAATTTAAAAATAATTATCCACTTTAACAAATATTATGCTGTTAAATGATGTCTATCGCAAATAACCCGGTCATGGAGATAAAGAAAAATTCATGCAATAAAAAAATTAACATAAACAGAATGTGGCCAGAAGTACAGACTCATAGTATGACAACATCACTTCAACCATGTACATACCAAAGCAAGAACTTCATCGTCTGAAGAAATAGATTCAGTCCGCTGACGACGAGTAGCTTCAAGCGGAGAGAGAGAAGTAGTAAGGGCGGAGAGAGAAGTAGATTCAGTCATTTGACGACGAGTGGCTTCAAGAGGAGAGAGAGAAGTAGTAAGGCCGGAGAGAGAGAAACAGAACGAGAGTTAAGGGCGGAGAGAGAGAGACCGAACAAAAAAGGGATGTTTGAGGAAGATAGAAACTAATTTACCATGTCAACCTATTAATACTAATCCCTTAATTTAAGGACTCCTAATTGTATTAGTATTGTAAATAAATATGATGAAATGTCATATTTTTATAATTATTTTATGAATGTATGATTATTATAATTATTTTTAAAAATGTACTATAATATGTAATTAACCCAATTTTGATTTGTAGCATTTTGTAGGCTTGGGCTTCATTTGGCCAATGGGCTAATTTCGTCAAATTGAATTTTGGGCCATCGGCACAAGTTTGGACAAAAATTGTTTGGAGACTGGAGAAGGCTATTTAAGAATTCAATTAATCAAATGAAAAGCAATGGGATAAAAGTATTTTATACAATATTTTAATACATTTTAAGTACAAAATACAAACAACATCTCAAAAATATACTAGTTAATAAAGATTTTCAAACTAAAATTACTTATCCTCAATTGGATCGCGCATAAGTCAATTCAGCATTCTACATCTAGTCCAAGCCAAACACACCCAATCTGAAGCATGTAACCGTCATTATCTTATTTATCTCTCTTTTTCTATATTTTCGTTTTGAATAAAAAAGTTGGTTTTTTTGTTTATAACCAAATTTCATAGGCACCTGAAAGAGAAAGGGAGCAAAACGGTATCAATGGGGAAAGATCTGAGCAACGATCAAGTCTCATCCATGAAAGAGGCATTCACGCTCTTCGATACTGACGGCGACGGCAAGATCGCTACGTCGGAGCTCGGAATTCTCATGCGTTCTCTCGGTGGGAACCCGACCCAAGCCCAGCTCAAATCTATAATCGCCGAGGAAAAGCTAACCGCGCCGTTCGACTTCAATAGATTCCTCGAGCTCATGTCGAAGCACCTCAAGCCTGAGCCTTTTGATCGCCAGCTTCGCGACGCGTTTAAGGTCCTCGACAAGGAAGCAACTGGATTCGTCTCGGTTTCCGATCTCAGGCATATTCTCACAAGCATTGGCGAGAAGCTGGAGCCTGCTGAGTTCGACGAGTGGATCCGGGAGGTCGATGTTGGATCCGACGGTAAGATCCGGTACGAGGACTTTATTGCCAGGATGGTAGCCAAGTGATTTGTGGCGATTGTGTGAGTAGGCTTTCTCCTTCTCTCTTTATAAAATTCTATCTATACGGTTGAGTATTGGGATTTGTTTTTGAATTTTTATACTATTACTTGATTTGGAATTGCTCCGTGTTGATACTGGATTTATATTATAAATTAAGTTTCTTAATTATTTACACGAGTTACTGTGTGTGTGTATATACATAAAATAATTATGTCGAAATTTTCTTGTTTGTTCAATTCAATTACGATATTCATACCTGCAAATGTGCCAAATGTGTGATAGATGACATGCAAAACATGAGTAAAAAATCTCAGAGAACTTGTGATTAAGAGAGAGGCCTACTCTGCTGATCCGTCGTGGATTGATTGTGAGATTGTATATACTCCTGGTCCTTAGTGCATGGAGCTAGGCCAATGTGGTTCAAAGGGCTTGAATATATAATGACAGAGAGAAGGAAAAATAAGTAAATGCTAGACAAAAAGCTCCAATACAAAACTCCAGAGAGTGAGAAAGCAGCCACATGAAAGAAACAACTTGTACCAAGAGATAGAGTGGGAGGCCTGGGATTAAATGATCTCTCTTACTGTTTCCTTTATACTTTTCTGCTAAGAGGAAAGAATCCAACATTTGGGTGAGTGAAAAAAGATTAATTCCAAGTTGGTTGGATTAGCCCTTTACTTGAAATGTCATTTCTATGCTAAAAAGGACAAAAAATGGATTGGAAGCTCTTTATTCTTTAGCCAAATTCAACTTTTGTACCTTTTTAGCCGAATGGGTTGAATCATTAAACTAGATCGATCAATACCACTAATGTAGGGTGACCACTTTGGTATAGAACCAGTAATCATTGCCTTGTTATGGAACCAATTATTCACTAATCATTTTTTGGAATTTGTCTCTGTTGTAACCAAATTTGAAATAAAATAAATATCTCGCTGAGTCTCCTTCTCTCTGCTATTATGCTAATGACGTTGCTCTCTCCTAGTCAAAGCTCCCCCTCCTATCGAGTCTGCCTCCTCTCTCCCCTTGTTTCTGAAACCCTATGGCAATGGCAATGGCAATGGCAATGGCAATGGATATGGCTATATATATATGAGGTTATTCATTCTTTGTATTCCTGCCTTATTCTAATTTGTGGAGGTATGCTACTTAGGTCTTTTTGACATGATTCACGGGAACTGCTGATGGGTTGTATGGAACTATAGCACTAGAAATGCTTTTTCAACAACTTAGCAGCTGCGCCAATGATTGTACATATGACGAAAAGAGGGGTACAACGTTCAATGAGATGCTTTATCATGTGTAACAAAAGGCCTAGTACTGGAGTTCATTCTGATTCAGAAGGTAGTTAGGAAGGTCAAAAGAACATTGGTCGCCCAGGTTAAACCAAACTTTGCTTCTCTTACATATTAAAGAAGTGCGGGTTTGCTATATTATTACAAGAAGAGAATTTAGTCTTTCCCATGCTTACCAGACATAACAACTAAACTGCATCACTAAACATTAAACACACCAAGATCTTTGTGTCATGTTTAAAGTCTCGTGTTACAAGTAGAAGTTTGACTCACGTCTTCCTGTTCTGTGTAGAGGACATGCTTTCTTGATTGCATCGAGAGATACAGACAGCATGTTACAAACAAGGGCACTGATGCCCAAGGTTCTTCCAAAAGTCAAGCTATATAACTAAGCAACATAAACAAAACAGGGCCAACAACTGTATCTATTGCTTCAGCAATATGACTACATGTACTAAATCTTTTTCATCTTTTTTGCATCCGAGTGACATAAATATGAAAAACATATAATGGTACTGTGTATACTCACATTTGACGTGTGTTATAAATAGTGATGGTGGAAGAATAAGGCAATCAGAGGGCTACACTGAATGCACTTGTGCCGTATTTGGGAGTAGTGCTCTTTTTTTGTTGCCGATATTATGTCTGATGGACGTGAGCGTTATGCTTGCATGGGCTGTTTATGCGGCTTGTGCACTAATATGCTCATAAATTTTTAAGGTTTATACATATGTACTTGTGTATTTGACTTATCGAAGAGAAGAAAACAACAAAACAAAGAAAAGAAAAAAAGTAGAAGGCCAAAATTCGTGACTTTATATATGGTGAATCATGGCTTTTACGAGCAATAACACACATTAGATTGCTGAAGGATTTACTGACACGATGTGCAAGCTATAGGCAGAAAGCTGATAGATTAGCCAATACAAAACAACTCAGGGGAGGGACTTTGGTGGTGTTTGATAAAACTGAGCAATTAATATCTGAATGGTTAGTATGTCTTAATAAATTAGATCATCTGAATCAAAGTGAAATAACATCTAAACTTAAAAAGTTGTTTGGTAACTAAAAAGTATAAAATATTTGAATGGCTTTTAAATTTATAAATATCAATTTTAAATTTAAAAATATCTTAAATTGATTTTTCAAAATTCAATAATGATATTAAATTTTGGAATGGAAGGAGTACAATATTTATAGAGGTTCCATAAATTTAAAATTTTCATTAAGAGACAACTCTTAATAATTTAGATTTATATTTTCCTTTTACCGATTAAAAGGGGATAAAAGGCAAATAAAATTTTACCTAACAAATTTACCTTCTTATCGAATTAGATGTTGAACTGTTAAGAAGTAAACAAACACCACCTTTCTCCCGTATATGAATAGTCTTGTATCTTGTATTGGCTTACATGCATACTTTGTGGGAGTATTTGGCACATTTAAACTGCAGCCTCTTGAGCACTCCCATGCTTGCCTTTGATCGCAAAGTTCATATTTTGTACATAAATAAAATTCTTGCTCGGTTTGAATATTAATGGAATTTGAATAGCTTCAGTTACATGGAAAGATCATCCAGATCTTTCAAAGAAAGTGATTGAGTGGAATCCATCCTGCATGGACTAAATAGGTTTCTGGGTTGTTAGGTTTTGTTGGGAAGGTTTAGTATACATCTTTGTAAATTAGTTGCGTGTAATTTTTTTCTTTTCACTTGTCATCAATAGACGATTTTGCTTGTGTTTGTCTTTTAAATTTGGCAATCATGTATATATGTGTGTGTGTGCAATAAAAGGTTCGTTGATGTACAATTTTCCTTTACATCCTTTTGTGTGATCTTATTAGCTGTGTAACCAGCCAAGCTGTTTCGGGTAATATATGCATGCTTCTGTTACGTCATTGTTGACTGATGCATTGCATTATCATGCTCAGCACCCATGACTGAGATTAATACCCATCTTTTTTTTCTTTTCTTTTTTTTGTCTCACATGTTGGTCTAATATTCAGCCTGCATAACTATAAGAATATTGAGCACTATCTTCAGCCTTTGTATTTTCATGTGCAGGTGATTCAGCATGGTGTTATAGTTCCTGATGAAGAATGAACCAAGTCATTTTGCTCTTTCTCTAGTGCATTAGTCTCTTGTTTGACTCTCTAGAATTGTATTTTCATTTGCCAACTTATTTTCTTCATTTTTTTTCTTGTTCTTGTTTTCTACTAACAGTGAACAATTTGTGCTCCAAAGTTTGAAAGCATCTTATATTTGGGTTTCTTAGCATTTCAGAACCTGTTGTTCAGCCATGTTTTGGGGGAGTTCTATCCAAAGTGTATATTTCAGTGTTATTAAACCTCTTAAAAGATGGTTTATTTGTTTCATTTTCTCTGGACCATTCATCAATTTTTAAATAGTTTTATTTCTGGTTTGCTGGTAAGCCTGCTACAGAATGTATTTTTTTTTTCAGTATGTGTGGGCTAGGGGATTAAATTTCTAGGATATATTGGGATACTATAATTCAACTTTGGAATCATTTTATATTTTTTTGGCTAATTATTTGGACTACATTTTGATGATCGTCAGTAAGTTTTTTAGAGGATAAATACGATCGATTAATTATGCTTTATTTGATTTAGCAGTAGTAAATCCCAAATTCATTGAAATAACAATCTAGATTGTAGATACTTAAAAAAATCAACAAAAAAAAACTATCAAACCACACTTTAATAATGCATTTTCAAGAAATAGGGAACTAAATCAAGTGGTTCTGAAATCCCCTTTATTTCAAATTTTTTGGATTGTTTATACTTATGAATAAGGTTGTAAAAGAAATCAATTTTTTTTGGATTTTTTATACTTATGATTCGGATTTGTTAATAATATAATCCAAATTTGAGTATAAAAAATAATTCAAATAAATATACGAGTAGATTATAAGCAAGTTATATTCAACTCATTTATGATTCAAACTACTCAAATTTTAGATTATAATTCAATACACACTAGATTGATACAGATTCTATACATTCTCTTATAAAATATACAAAATTAAATCTAATTTATTAATTATTATTATTATTTTATTTTGTTTTAGTTTTAATTGTGATTTATATTTGTAAAGTATAATAATAAATATATTTTCTCATTTCTAAGTAAAACAACAAATTCAATTTATAATTATATTTATTATAAAACTAATTATTATGAAAATACTCGAATTCGAGTTTGAATTTAAAACTCAAGAGTAGTTCGAATATAATTCGATTCAAGTCAAATCGAATTCGAGTGGTGTTAAATATATAATTTTTCAAATACAATTCAAATTTAAGCGGTTCTCTATTTATTTCGATTAGACTCGTTTATATCATTGTCTTACTTATAAGTTCAATTGAAGTAAATACAACCAAATATAATTAAACATTTTGTCCGTAGTGCTCTTACTAATTCTCATATGGTATTTATTGCTTTAAAGATTTTAAAAATGAAAAAAGAAATTCTATAGTAACTGATAAGTATTTGTGGGTGTTTTTATTTAAAAAATAAATAAAATAACTACATTGTTAATAATAATAATAATAATAATAATAATAATAATAATAATAAGACAAGTAAAGGAAAATTGAGGTCAACGAGTAATACTTTAGGTGCCCACCTTATATTAAGTTTAAGTTTAAACTTATGATTATTATTTTATTTTTTAAAAAAGAGAAGATTTTATGCAAAATATAAACCAAGGTTGTGAAATACTGATCAGATCGACAGTTGAACCAGTTAAAATAAGAATCGATCGGTACTCCAGTTCGAATTGGACTAATTATCCAATTTTAGTCAAAAACCCGGATTGAACTGATTGATCACCGGTCAAATTGGTAAAATCGATTAAGTTGATCAAATGAACCAATTTTTAATTATTTTAATATATTTTTTGTACCATTTTTTTTATTATTAAAATTAACTATTTTTAATAATATTATAACTCAATTTTATTATGTTTTAGTTATATAATTTTTTAAAAACTTATTAATTATTAATAATATATATTTTTATATATTTATAACATCACTGATTTAATAACACAATAACTGATTTACCCGATAACTTTTCCATTATATGAAAACAATTGATATAAACCCTTTACCCCAAATCATAACTTATTCTAACTTATAAGTTGCATTCTACTATTAGCATGTTTCATTTGTAACTTTATATTATGACTTATTTCTTGACTTATAAGTCAAAATTAATAAATAAGCATGTCTGAGCCGGAAAATATTTTTTTGGACCTCTTCAATATTACAAATTCCGTCAATTATCCCAATACAAATTTAACCTACGATCTCCTTCACTGCTACGATCTCTTTCGCTGCTGCTCTTCTCCTTCGTTGCTGCTCTTCTTCTTTCGCAGGTAATCTTCTCTCCCTTCTTCATCTATTTATTTGCCTCTTAAGGTTTTTCAGATTTTAATTTCTTTGTTAAGAAGTATTGTTTGGTGGGTTTCTTCCAAAATTATATGAGAAAAAGGTTTTTCAGATTTTAATTTCTTTGTTAAGAAGTATTGTTTGGTGGGTTTCTTCCAAAATTATATGAGAAAAAGCTAAACTGATGTTATCATGTTATAATTGGTTGGATCTCTGTTTGATTTTGATTTTGATTTTAAATTTGGTGATTAAATATGTAAAATTAATAGATCAATGAGCTTTTAGTTAATTGGGGGATTTACCATTATTGGGTAAAAATTAATACACTGTTGATTTTTGTGGGTTTCTGGGTCTTCCTGTTGAGTTCCAAGTTGAAATCCCCTGTAGAATCCCCAGCGCAAGGTTGGGAATATCATTTCATCTTCCTTTTCTTTGATTTGGTGTTGTTACATTTCAAAATCATGTTCTGGGTTTTGCTTGTAATAATTTGATTTTTAAGTGTTATTTGTATAACCGGTTCAAGAAAATTTTAATTTTATATTTGACCTTTAGATCTGCTTCTAGATGTACTATACCCTTGGTGTTGAAGGTTGAATCTTTACTGCATATTTGCCCACTAGATTTGGGTTTTTGCGTTCCGTTTGGTTTATGAGAAAGTATGATTTAAGTGGAATTTTGGGTGTCTTTAGTTTTTATTTTGTCATTGTCCATAAAAACATAATCTTTACTAAAGTAAAAGACTACCTACCCAACTAAACAGGAAGATTGCGGAAATGGGGTCAAATAGTAGTCTGATTTTATTCAACTGTTAAATGATTTACCATGATTTGGGTTGGTTTAGATTTCTTTTTAATCCATTAAAGGGGAAAAGTCTGCTTGCAATTTTTTAAAGAAAATACCACTTTGATTTGCTAGGTTCTTGCTGTAGAATCAAAATTACCCTTCTTCATGTTAGGGATGTATTTTCTGGTGATATACATGTTTTGCATAGATAATAACACATGAATGATTATACCTCACATTGTTTTAAAGAATCTTCACAGTCCTGTAGCAGTGGACAGATAAGCTCTTTAAAATTCAAATGCTCTTGTAGTGTATGCCATGTTTTTGCAATATTGGAGTCCTTATGCTTGTGCGTTGTGTGTTTGTTTGGTCAAAGCATGTTTTGCTGTATCTATTATTGTTTTAGAAGACAGGATGTTTCATTCCTATTTTAGGACCAACTATTGAGCATAATCCTAATCTGATTATACTTCCAGTGATGGTTTACTTTCATTTTTTGGATTTCTTGGTCTGTTTATGAACTGCTAGATATTGTGTGTTTAATAGATCTTAAAAGAACCATGCTATGAACTGCTAGTGTTATGATATTGAACCCACAATCATGTTCTTTTTTCTTTCTTCTTTTTTCCTTTGTTCATAATAAGCTAGTTTGACCAAACGCTCTTTTATTTTTCTAAATTGCATCTTTGTCCTTCCAACCTATATCTGATTTGTTCCCTTCTCTAACCTAAACAACTCTGTACAAACGGTTGCTCTGCTCATCTTGCTCGTTTGGAATCACTCTCTTGCTCGATTGAATCAGTCTATCTCGCTCAATTGGGTCAGTCTCTCTTTCGGCTTACAATTCCTCCCGGA
The DNA here is from genome assembly GCA_016801055.1 of Panax notoginseng. NCBI lineage: Eukaryota > Viridiplantae > Streptophyta > Magnoliopsida > Apiales > Araliaceae > Panax > Panax notoginseng. Next base: position 180,812,845 of record CM029021.1, on the reverse strand, counting down.
TCCCAGTACTATCGGTAAGATTTGTGACTTCCAAATACACAGATATATTATACAAGTAGAATGTCACGGTTTTGCTTTGGCCTCAGTGTCTTTTATTGTTTTTGTTTTAGTAGGAGTATTAATTTTAAGGTTTAGAATGGAACTTTATTTTTTGCTGATCCAATTTTAGTGGTTTGTTTTTCCTGATGCTAATCAATTGAATATTTAGTGAATGTGATAAAAGACTTTTCTGGTTATATTGTTCTATCATACGTTGGTCAGATTATATGTTGCAAAGGTACTATTTGTAACTGTTTTTATTTTGTGATTTTTTTGTGCGCTCCACATGTTTTCTTTGTTTGATTTGTAGGGTTTTTTGAGTTGGTTTGTTTTCTTCTTTAGTTTCAGATTGTGGGTTTGGTTTAACTGGGAAAAATATATGAATGATATTTTGTAGCTGTTCTCGTTCATTTATTGGGTTTTCTTCTGAAATGGTAGCTATAAGACAAATATTATGTATTTGTTGGGTTATTTGTAACTTTTTTCATATATGTAAGTATGCTAACATCTTTCTTGTTGCAGATAAAGGATTAAGATGCATGGTTTCTGCAGATTGTTTTCTTGATAACAAGTTATTCTTCCAACACTTGCAGGTATTGTATACAGCGTATACACGAATCTATCTATATATTGTATTATTTTTCCTTTTTATCTGAACTAAATAGGAGCTGCTAGGTTCATTTCGACATTGCCATTTGTTTTTGAGAATTTTGCTTAAAGGAGTATATACTTGTTTATTTACACTGTTTTGTGTCTGTAAAAGTCATATTTTGCTAAAAATGGGATATTTTTTGAAGTGGGAATTTTTCTTGGTTTTTGGGGAAAGTTTGATGTTGATGAGTTTAACTTTTAACAGATTGTATTATTTTGAATTGAGTTCTGTAGATTTATGGGTTGATCTGGAGTGGTTGAAAAGTATATCAATTGGTGCTGTAGTCTCAGTTGAAAAGTATATCAATTGGTTTAAATAACTTTTACTTAAATTCAAAACTAGGTCATTAATCTCATATATTAGGAATTGATGCTGCTATTATGCTATGACTGCAAAATCAAGAACAAACTAATATTACTATTTGCAGTACAAAGGTTTTTTTGACCACTGATACAAGGTGAAAGCTTACTTCTTGTGTAGAGAAACATACTTTTCAATTCTCTCATGAACAATTAGTCTTTCTGCAATATGTCGTACTTAACAAAATTCATGATAATTGCTGTGGGGAAACAACTTCTGCAATTTTTTCCCCTAGTTCTGATGCAGATAAATCAAGAAGAATTTTAACAAGTGTTAATTCTAAACAAATCATGACATCTTGAAATCATCAACTACAACAAACATGTGACAATGTTATGTAAGAGCATATTATTAACTGAGTTTTCTCTAGAGCCCCAAGGATCTGCAGTCAAAATGTCAATGTAAATTTCCAGGTCCTGGTGAATAAGGTATCATAAACTTATTTTGCGTGAAATGCCATTTTTCTCAATTGAGACACAAAGAAACATTGTTATTGCATCAATGGCCATCCACAATTACATAAGGAAAAAATTTAGCTTAGACAATGCATTTCAAGTTGTTGAGAAGGAGGGATATCGTCCAGAAGATGTTATTGGTGGTGGTGATGACAATGTTGTATATTGGGGTGGATTTACTTCCATTAATAATGGTTTAATGATGCAAGTAATGAGAGATAATATTGCATTAAGAATCTCTAACTTGGAATAAGATTGTAGTTGATATGTTTAGAGAATTTGTTTAGTGTTTTATTTAGTGCAATTATGGATGATTGTTATGATATGATATTGAATCAATGTATCTTTTTATAATGTTCTTTTTAGTAATCTTTACATTTGATTTTAACTTATAAGTTGTTATCAACCGCATAACTTGTTTTAACTTGATTTCTAACTTATAAGTTATTATCAGCCGAACACTTTTACTTATAAGTCACAACTTAAATCAACTTATATTTTAACTAATAAGTCATTCCCGAACAGGCTCTTAGTCGGTTACGCGGCTGCAACAAGCACAGAACGCAGTGAGAGTTAGGGTTTTAAGAAAATACTCCAGAAAATGGTAGCAGGCTTAAGACTATTCACGGAGAGGACCGGCGAAGGCGAACCAGTCTTCAACAACGACGAGGAACTGATGCACGTAGAGACGGCAGTCTCCATCGTCCTCGGCAATCACTCTCCTCAGGCCCCGGGCACTCTCTACATCTCCTCCAAGTACTCCTCCCTCTCTCTCTCTGTTTGTGCCTCTTTATAAATATACATGATTTTTCTGATATTTTGTGTTCTTATGTTTGAACAATTAATTTGTTTAGGCAACTGGTGTGGTTGAGTGATTCGGACAGGTCGATAGGTTATGCAGTTGATTTTTTGTCGGTGTCGCTTCATGCTGTGTCCAGAGACCCTGAAGCTTACCCTTCTCCTTGTATTTATGCTCAGGTATAATTTCCATTTTAGTTTTATTTCCAACTGAATTTTTGGTTCTAGTTTTTATTTTTCTTTTTTAAAATTTGATTAAAATTTTTAATAAAAATTGGGAGTTAAACTTTGATATGTGATCTATTTTGGTTTTTGGATTTGCCTATTGACTACACTTTGATTATATAGTGGGAATAAATGTATGTTTGGAGCTTAATTCTGATAAGTTTACCAGGCTATGCAGTATTGCAGTCCTTCAGTTTTCTTTTTAATTTTTTTTATATATATTCTCCCTGTTACCTAATACTCCCTCATGGAATAAAATGTCTTGATTTTCTTATTTAGTCATACTTTTATTATTCTATCAATAATTTTTTTTTCCAATACTAAAATTTAGTCCTTCAGATTTTATAATGAAAGAAAAAATACAAACCAAAAATTAGTGTAAGCATGTCTTATACAAACCTTTATATTTGAATAAATAAATAAAAGAATTAGGACTCTCATTCCCAGATGGAGACTTGAGAGCTTAAGCTGAATTGGGTATAGGAATTTGGCTTAATTTGCAGTCAAATTTCATAATAGATAAAAAAACGGATCTTAATTTTGGTGTATCTCGCCAGGCCGGGCAGAGGGGTTATTCTTTTTGGTTGTTCAGGATTGCCTGTGTGTTTATGCGTACTGAAATATATGCTGATGCATTGCAATTCTGGTTTAGCACCTGCTGCCTGTTATTTCTTTTTGCTGCTTGCTATATTGGTGAATGGAGTTTTGTGCTCTTTGGTTTTTCATTGCAGATTGAGACTGGAGATGAGGATGATGAATCAGAGAGCTCAGAGTCAGAATCTAATGACACTTTAGACTTGTCAAAGATCACTGAGACGAGACTTGTGCCGTCAGATCTAACTCAATGTATTCATCGTTTCTAGTACATTAGACTTCCATAAAATACCTTATTCTTGCTGCTATAGTAAATCTGAGTTGTTATGTGATTGTTCTTAATGTTTTTTCTTTTCTTTTTTCCTTTTGATTGTCAGTGGACACTCTGTTTGAGGTATTTTGTGAATGTGCCGAGTTAAATCCGGAACCTATTGAAGGCGGTGAGTATTAATCTTCCAAACTGGGAATTGTATGTTATCAATAGTGTATATGTTATAGCTCGTATTGTCTTAATCAGTTTTTGCGTATTGTGTAATACTTGTTCAGAGGAAGAAGAGCATAATTGGATTTTTAGTGCTGATCAGATGGAAGCCGAGGGTACAGGTTTGATCAGCTTCCTTAGTGCTTATTGAAAGTTCATTTTCTGATATCATGTTTCCACTAACTCTTCCTTTTTCTAACTTTCGGTATTTCTAGAGGGAGATGACTCTGAATGGAATGACTCTTTAACTCCGACCAATTCAATTGGTTTTTCGAATGGGGATCATGACTTGGCACATACAGTGCTTCAGGTAATATTTGTAGATGTTCACTACTCTGTGCTTGAAACTGCTCAAATCGTCAGATTGCTGTTATATGTTCTTTTATGATACTTGTGTTCTCCTTAAATCAATTTTTAAGCGCGTTGATTCCCAGTTGGATCCTGATTATTTTACGTTATTGACTTAATAGTCAGAATTGTAATTTTTGGTTGGACTGATAGATGTCATGAGGAATAAATTGATAATTAAATTCAGTATGAACTGAAGAAACCACAAGGATGAGATTCATTAGACAAATTTTGAGTAAATAGCATGTATGTTTGCTACTTTAGTTATACTATATTGCTGAATATTTAAATTATAAACCTCTATAATTATTTTAAATTGGGAGAGATTTCCTAGAGCTAAGATCTCTGGTAAAACAATTATTGATGTAGAGAACATTAAAGAAATTAGATGAAAGTCCTAATTGTGTGGGTATCCTAGAAATATACCGAAACACTGACTTGCATAATTTCCAAAACAGATTTTGTGATATAATAAGTTTGAGAAATACATCCATGTTTAGCAGTAACTTGAGGATATAGTAAGTTTAACTTAAAGATGGACCAATCTTGAATAATTTTGTTTCCAGTTGTTGATAATTGAGCAGTTATTAGAGTCTCTGGTGAACTTGTGACTCTATTTCTTGTCCTTTTAAGTAAATAGTAAATTTGGCTAAAATAAAATATGTAGTAAGCATATAAGCCAAAACCAGAGTGAGATCAAGGTAGCCTTCTAAGATTTCATCAATATTCCCTTCTTATATTCACTTGTTAGATATCATATATTAACAAGATTATCCTATGAAATCGTTGTTTTTTTACAAAATTTGGCTTGTGCATTAAAAAATTTCTTTTTAATAAGTATTCTGTAGGTTTTTATATTAATACTAAAACAAATACGAGTGATTGTGGAAATTGATGATGTTTATTCTTTCTTACTCGCTGCAGCTTCAAATTAATGATCAGCGGTTTGAGGATGCCGAAGAGATGGAGGGAGATGCCAACAGTGGCCATTCTTAACTGTTATTTCTTGTCCATAATTTATGGTTAACCAGGATGCGAGTGTTACTTTGTTGGAATTTATAAAACATCCATGTATGCAGCAGCAATTACTTACTCAATCATCATCATCATGCAAGTGAAAGATAAATAAATTCTTGGCTGAAATTCCCATCTGAATATAAATTTCATCCTGTCCGTAAAAAAGTCTTATTTTCTATCCAAAGGAAAGTGGATGGTGTTGAATCAATAATATTTCTAGAGCTTTTCTGCAATAGTAGAATGAATGAAGCTCATTAATAGTAATGAATGTTATCGTTCAGTTCAAATTATAATTTAAAATTAGAGTCCGTTCATTCCGTAAGAGTATATTTTTTCGATTGATAGTAATATAAAATAATATAATATCTGTCCACATAGTTTCATTATTATGCTATCTCTAATAAATTAAAATTTATATTTTTTGGGTAAACATGAAACAAAAAATATATTTAATATCTATAAAATTTATAAATGAAACTTTTTTTTGGAACAAATGTAGTAATAATTTAAAGTGCTTCTATGATTAAAAAAATAAAAATAAATTATAAGTTTTCAATTAGCAAATTTAAATTTATCATTTTCAAAAATGATCCACGATAAGTGAAAATCATTAGAACAAGCCTTCATTATTAAACCCAATTTAATGGTCTAGGAATTCAGCCCATTACAAAATCCTTATTAGCCCAATTTGTAGGTCCAGGAACTCCACCCGTCACAACTAACCTAATTTTGTTTATATAAAAGTTTTTCTTAACAACCAAAAAACCCTAGTGCTGCTGCTTCTGAAGAGGTTGAAGCCGCTTTAAGTTTCTCAACTTATATTTCTCCTTCTCTCAACCTCAGGTAAACCTATATCCCTATTAATCTCACAGTGTTTTAGTGCAATGAAGTGTTTGATAATCTTGTAATCGACAATTGGGCTGTTATTGTGGATACAGTAAGGAAAGAAGTAAAAATGGCGTACGCAGCAATGAAGCCGACAAAGCCAGGGTTGGAAGAACCTCAGGAGCAGATTCATAAGATTAGAATCACTCTCTCTTCCAAGAATGTTAAGAACCTCGAGAAAGGTATCTATGATTAGATCAGATAAGATCACCCCCATGTTCATATTTGTTCTGTTTTGACCTTACCCACTTAAAAATTTCTCATGACTGATGATTCTTGCTTCTTTATGCGGTTAGATAGGACTCATTTTATTATTGTTTTGATATTGTTCATTTTGCTTCGATTATCTGACTCGAACAAGTTTCATTCATTTCATGGGGATTTTATTTAATATCCTAATATATATCATCACAAATACTCCCTCCTTTCCACAAAAGGACACCCATTTGAGTTTTATCATATCTGATGTGTGAAATCCTAAAAATTCAAATTGTGATGTGAATATGTTTAAAGTTTCAAAATGACATTTTTGTACTTGGTAATTTCTCAAGTAGTTTTCAATACTGGCTAGGGCCTTGATCAAATTCAAATAAATTGAAATCAATTTTGATTTTTAGGATTTCGCAAGTCCACTAGAAAAAAACAAACAGTACTCCTTTTGGAGAACAGAGGAAGTATGATGTTGTCATACAATTTCAATTTGCTGCATTTTTTAGTTTCACTCTCTTAATTTGATATTTATTTAATGTCCTTTTATATATCATGCTAAATATGATTTTGTCATACAAATTTAATATGTTGCTTGTTTTTAGGATTCACTTGATAATAATTCTTGCAGTCAAGTGGGATTTGCTGAACTTGATTGAGCTTACATTTTTTAATTCTTGTGAGCTTCTATTTCTTGTAAATGTATTGTAAACTTTCTTTTATTTTAGCAGAAAATTAGTATTAGGTAATAACATTTGGAGTATCAGCAGAAGTATTTGAATGCCAAGGAAAGGGTGGTCTATGTTTCTTCCAAGTACTTGTAAATGTTGAATACTATATGATTATTTTGTTTTGTTGAATTTTTAATGGTTATTACTTGATTATAAATGATAGTGTGTTCGGATTTGGTTCGTGGTGCCAAGGAAAAGCTATTGAGGGTTAAGGGTCCTGTTAGGATGCCAACCAAGGTTCTTAAAATCACAACCAGGAAGTCTCCTTGTGGTGAAGGTATTACTTTTAACATTAATAAGCTTAAATTTTTCTACCTCTTTCTACTTACAATTATAGTTGATTTTGAGTATGTTTCTTATTGTAGTTACAATTTATAAAGTAGAATTATTTATTTTTATGTGTGAAACCAGTGGAGTTTGCTTCTTGCTGTTTAATCTGCTATTATTTTCTCTCTTTTTTTGGTTGTTTGTTTCCCTTCTTTCAACTTGACCTGTTATTTTTCAGTGAAATTTTACTGGCAACATGGTTGCGACCATTTTTCAAAAATCAGAAACCATGTTGCAAGTCTGACTTTTTTCTCCCTCTTTATTTGGTATTGTTATTTTCTGCTGGTTGTCAACATACGAAAATCTTTTATCAAGAGCTTCCAAAATCTTGTAAGCACTGGTTACTATCTTTTACAAAGAGAATATGAAGCATTAATAATATATTATCTTACTTTTCCCATACAATTTAGAAAGCTGTTAATTAATTCACTTTTAACCTTGTTCCACTGAAAACCTCAACACTATTTTTTTGCATTTTAAAGTACTACAGAGTATATTTTTTAGATTGTTTTTAATTATGTACTTCATAATGTATTGAAAACTCGTGCTTGGAAAACAAGGCTACCTATGATAATTTCAAATAATACAGTTTGTCTTTTTGAGACCAAGCGTGGTTTAATTCTGTATATTCCCAGTACACTTCTTAAATTGCCAACTATATTCTCTGTGGCGATGCTTAACTTGAGTGAAAACGTTAAATTTTTGAAATTTTTGTAACTAAATTTATATGTTTATAGAAAACTCTTTTACAAGTACTTTATAATGTAATATAGAAACTCATGCTTTTGTTATTCAACTAATATTTATTTGTTCAAAGAACAAATTTTTTTATTACCAGACCTAGTGTAATAGGGTTCTAATATTTAATTCTGTATGTTACTAGAATCCAAGAGGTACCTTGCATTTCTAACTAATGATCAATTAATATCTAGCAAGGTTCTTTACTAACATTGTAATTTTATGTACCAGCCGTTACTAGTCATCATATTTTTATATTTATTTTTATCCACTAGCTGTCACAAATTGAACATGATTTGAAATAAGAGTTTTGAAGATTTTTGAAGATATTTTATTCATTCTCACGCTACTCCAACTATTTTGGGATGAAAGTTGCCGAATAATCAATTCCGTGCTTGTAATCATGTGGTTGCTTACCGTTAAATAATGTATCCGACTATGTTTGTCATGGTTAAGGTTTTGTTCTAAAGACTGAAACTATGTTTTTGTGAAACTTTCTCTCACCTCACTCCCCCCCCCCCCATCTCATTGTATGTTTTTCAAGTAGGCACTCTTTTGAATTTTTATTGTGTGATGTTTTGCAATGAATTGGGGGGAAGGAGGAAATATGTGCAAATCCCTCTCTTTGATGCTAAGTAGTTGAACCTTTTACTACTCTTCAACGGGTAAGGACTCTACCTCTTAATGAAAATGGTGTTGTCATATCAATATGTCATGTGAAGCCCAGAGTTTCTGCAATTATCTATTGGGACTGACCATGAGGGGAAAAACATTTTTACTGGCCCAAGAAATGGGCGTTCTCATATCCCGTTGCTTTGAGGAGTACAGTGATTGTTTCAATTCTATTGTCTCTACATTTTGATGCTTTTAAATTTTAGTGCTAAATGTTCTTGGTGTGTAAAAGTAGTATAATTCTCACTAATAGTAGGGTTTGCTTGTTTGGCTTTAATAACTGAAATTACTCTGGCTTGAAACCTTTCCCTTTCAATGTCCAGGAACCAACACATGGGATAGATTTGAGCTTCGTGTCCACAAACGTGTGATTGACCTCTTCAGCTCTCCTGATGTTGTTAAGCAGATTACTTCTATTACCATTGAACCCGGTGTTGAGGTAGAGGTTACCATTGCTGATTCCTAAATATGCCTAGTCTTTGATTAGGTAGTGTGAACCTTGTGTTTGATGGCCCTTTGGTAGCTTGGGAGTTTCATTTTCTGAGTCTCTAAAGTTGTTTTCCTCAAGGTTTGTATTAGGCTTCATGTAGTAAGAGTTTTATTATTACAATTTTGATGTTGAAAAGTTGTTTGAATTCAAGAAAGGGATTTGCTTTGTTGTTATTTTCACTGTCAAGATTGTTGAATGCAATTTTATATTTATGACAGCAACTTCTTTCATTTAGCCAGAGAGTACCGATGGTTTCGTTCCTTGTTTGGCTTGCCTAACCTAATATACTTTTTTCTGTTAAATTTGGTTTTGTTTGCTCCATGGCTTTTATATATATATATGTTAAAGTGTTTTCTCATTTTGGAAACTTTCAATTCTTTTGTGGAACTGAAATTAGGGTGTTCGTTCAGTATATTTACTATTTTATTAATGAAAATGACCTCGTTTTGAGGTTGTTGCTAGAGCAACTAGTTGTGGCAGTTAGGGTCCATTCTACAAGCATACGTGACAGAACCCTGAAAGACCAAAACCAGAGATGTATATCAAGAGAATGGGCTTGAGTGAGTTGCTAGAACTGAATAAAATGGGTATCCCCTTCTTTAGATACAGTTGGCGCATGGGGCTTGGGGCGGTTAGGGACGGAAACCCCAGTCAATATAGGCTTGTTTGCGAACAAACCAGCAGTTGGTGTGCTAAGGGCACAAGACAAGACATCTACCAGATTATTCATACAAGCGTGGTAGAGCTGAAATCCATACAATAAAGCTCTTCACAGAACATATTAAGCTAAAACTACATCACCTTCCTGACGTGGAAGTTTTATACAGTTGAACCATCAACATTGATCTTGAAAAAACATTTTATACATATTTGTTTGAATAAACATATAACATAATAATCAATCACAGCAGAAAGTACAACTGGATGGTCTTTCTTTATTATGACAAGTACTGTTTTCTTTTCTTATTTGGATTGGTTTTTCCTTCCTTAAACTTACTCCATTATCCCGTGTCAAAATTAACCGTCATATTCGGATTTACAAGATTATAAATCCGAAATTGTGCAGTCCCTTTCTTTATTCCACCACTTCCAGTACTCTTTTTTGTAGTATCCGAAGCAACCAAACACCCCTTTACTATATCATCAATGTAGGTAAAATCCCTTGCAACACTGGTATGATCAGGACCTTCAAAGATTTGTATGGCCTTCAGGACCTTTTAATATATCCCTTGCGAAGAAGAAATAGGCCATCTCTGGCCTTCCCCACGGTCCATACACTGAAAAAACGCAATCCTGTGATTGATAATCCATATATGTGATTGTATGCATGTGCAATCTCTTCACCAGCTTTCTTGGTAGCTGCATAAAGACTAGCTGTTTGGTCTGTTCGATCTTTTTCTGAAAAGGGTACTTTTGAATAGAGTCCGTAAACAATTGCTGGCTGTGGATTTGCGGATTTGCAGCCTCGAGAACACTAACGAGTCCTGCAATGTTACTATGAATGTAAGAACTTGGGTTCTTCATCGCGTACCGGACACCTGCCTGGGCTGCCAGGTGCATTACATGCGTAAATGTAACATCATTGAAAAGGTGTGCGTCATTGATGTCGCCTTCAATGACGAACATGCCACATGCTCTAAGAGTTTTTGTCGCGCTTGAGTGTCGTGGAAACATGGGTCCCAACAAAACCAGAAGCTCCCGTCACGAGGACAATGAGATGATGGGAGCTACTGGTTTTTGTGTGTGAAGATGCACGCAAGAGCTTTTCCCATTTAGGGCCGCCCCAAGATGTTGTGGGGGCGGCCATGGAAGGAGTCATTGGAGGGTGAATGGAGCAGTAGAAGTAGGATGAAGAAGGCAAATATAGCAGTCCAAAAAGTCCACCGGGGAGGAATGTAAGGAGGTTGGTCCATCTTAGATTTCCTAGGTGTTTGTGGGTTGGTAGATGATGCTAACATTTCCATATTTTGATGTGATAAATGATTGAAAATTTAGATGCTTTTGGTGTGAGATGGATGAAGAAAGAAAGCAGGGAATTTGGCTTTTAATTCTTGTACATAGAATCTTTTGGAACTTTTCTATATTACAGAGAGGGAGAGAGGGAGAGAGGGAGAGAGAGAAGATAAGGACGAACACTCTTATGAGAGATGAGAGATAAAAGCTTGGGTGTTTTGAAGGATTCCAAGAGGAGGAGAGAGACTGGCGTTTGGACAAAAAGAGGTTATCAACATTTTGAAAGCTTTTATCAGCAAAAACCTTATCCTTATTTAAGTCTTTTATCATTTACTATATTATTCAGCTGATTTTCTGATTATTCTTCCCTTTTTCTAATTTTAATCAATGTAAATGTAACAAAATTAGGTGACAAAATCTATTTACTCAAAGCTCTGTTTTACCCTCATTTTAAGCCTATCCTCTCACGTTTAACTTGTAATTATCTCACAATTATGCTTTCATTTGCATGCCCGTAATATTGATATAACTTCCTTAGATGGCCGCAACCAGCCATTAATATAAAATCCAATTAAAACATCATTGCCCAAAAAGAAAATCACAAGCTCTTAAATGAAAAAAAGCACACGACTGCAACAGCAGAAGCCACAAAGTGAGACAGGAAGAATCCACTTTGGGCTAATGAATGGGCCAACATTGGGCCAAAATTGATAGTTTGGGCTGTTACATAATTATGTTGGATAGCGGGAGTGTCGAAGTTTAGACTCAAAACTACTAAATCTAGAGTTACCGTAGGCATGATGGTTGGTGGAATTAGTAAAATACTCCGGAAAATGAAAAAAGATTTTTTTTTAAAAAAAATGTTAAAATAAAAGAACAAAAATTATTTTAAGGAACATGATTTTAATTATATATACTTCTAAAAATTGGGAAAAAAATAAAAGAAGAAGAAGTTAAAATACATTATGTGGATAGTTATTTTTCTTTTATTTTTCTGTATGTAATAGTTATTTTTTTTGGGAAATAAAATAATAATTAGTTAAAATAGTTAATTTTTTGGGCGTGTTTGTATGTTGTTTAAAAACATATTTTTAACAAATAAAATTATTGAATGAGTTTAATTAAACTCCATAAATCTACAAAACTGTTTACCAAATTAATATCCTTAGAATTCTCTACTTAATCTTCATGTATATGTATTTATTAATTGTTAATTATTTATAGTTATTTTAAATATTAAATGGTTTGAGTTAAAGTAGTAGTTGTTTTATCTTTTTAAGTGCGTCTTTAAATACATAATAAATTTTTTAAAAAAATAAATGAGAAGTAATTTAAATTAAAGGTGATGGATCGGATCGGATCGGAGTAGTATGATTGCAGGTCTCCTCCTCAGTGTGCATGCCATGGTAAGCGTAATAATTAAGTGGCGCCGCGGAATCCACTCCGTCACTAAACAAAACAGAAATTGGTAGTACCGTCAATGAGAGAGAGTTTCTCATGATCATATTTTGCAGCTAGCTTTGGTTGAACCCCACTAGCATATATTCGCACAAACTTTTTATACATCCTAATTCCCTTTTATCACAAAAGAAGGATAACAATCATTTCCCTTTCTCTTTCAGCTTGTTTAATTCACCAATAAAAGGATAATTCTGTAATCTTCTAGATTAAATTTCAAAGGCTGACTGACTAGCTGGCAGGCAAATATATATATAAAACAAATTAAGTAGATTTTAATTGTCCGTGGACGAAAATTTATGTGCATGGATTAGCTAGTTATTGATTTTTATAAATAATGCAACGTTCTTCCTTTCCAATCTCTTAAATCAAATATGCTAAGGGGGACCGGGTACAGCCCGTAGATTGTACAGTCTTATTTTTTATATATATCTAAATAATATTTAAATTATTGAATTTTGTAAATATTATAATTTTAATAAAATTTATAAATTATTTAAAAGTAATAAAAAAAAAACATCGATGATTGTTCCTGTCGCCAATCCATCGTGGCCCCAGAAGGACTGTAAATCAAATTTGAATACTTTCTGTCCGAGATAGATAATCATAATACTACTGCACCGTAAAAGAAGACCGGCGGTCCCAAAATAGAGGTCCAACAAGATATCATCAAAAGCCGTGCGACCAATAAAAATCGAAATTACGAAGCTACCCCTACAACCCAATTCCCGCCCAACAATCGATACACTAATGTTACTAGTACGTAGAAAACAAAAAGTGATCCCTTCACATTGATAAACATCAAATCACAGTCACATCAATTGACGACCGGACCCTCTCTCTGTCCCTCTTTTTCTGATTCTGGGCTCCACTTTCTCCTCTATAATTTTAATCACTCCCTTCTTAAAAGATCGTCATTTTAAAAAAAAAATTTATTTCAAAAATTTTGTCGTTTATAATTTTTAAAGAGAATAAATTATTTATTTTTCTATATTATCTTTATATTTTCTTATTGTTCTAAAAAAAATTTTCCCTTATATTAATAATTTTCAACTTTTTATAAAAAAATAGTGATAAATTTTAAATAAATTTTATTTAATAAATGATACTTAATTTATATGTCAAAATTTTAAACGACAAACTTTTAAAAACAAAAGTAATAATCTATCTGTCCTCCATTACCCGTAATTCAATGGGCCAAAGCCCCCATAAGGCCTAAAACTACTACTACTACAAATTTCAAACTATGGAGTATCAAATATCAATATATAATCTACACGCGACTCATCCTCTTACACTAAAACTTCATACGTTACTCGGTTAGCTACCCGCTAACATGAGCGGGGGTACCCTCTGCCGGTTCACTCTCACTGTACTATCATCTGTCTTCCTCTTCTTGTCACCCTCCGAAGGATGGCGTCCATGGCCGAACCAAACCATGAACGCCTCTAAGACTGAACTCCAGTTCGGAAGCTCCAAAAAATACGAAGGCTCATCGGAGTTCGTCAAACTCCGGTACCATATGGGCCCTGTTCTCACCGCCAACATTACCGTCCATATCATCTGGTACGGCAGGTGGCAGAATTCCCAGAAGAAGATCATCCGCGAGTTCATCAACTCGATCTCCGCCGGCGGCGGTCGGGCTCGCCCCTCCGTTTTCGGGTGGTGGAAAACGGTTCAGCTCTACACGGACCAGACCAGCGCCAACATTTCCCGTACGGTTCATCTGGGTACGGAGAAAAATGACCGCTTTTACTCTCACGGTAAATCTCTAACTCGGTTATCTATACAGTCTACGATTAAAAGTGCCGTCACAGCCAGTACCCGACCGTTACCCATCAACCCGAAAGGTGGTGTCTACTTGTTACTCACTTCGGATGACGTGTACGTCCAGGATTACTGCCAGAATGTTTGTGGGTTCCACTACTTTACCTTTCCATCAATCGTTGGGTACACGCTACCGTACGCCTGGGTGGGTAACTCCGTCAAGTTGTGCCCGGGTACGTGCGCGTACCCCTTCGCCGTTCCAGAATATATCCCAGGACTGAAGCCGGTAAAGACACCGAACGGTGACATAGGGGTTGATGGAATGATAAGTGTGATTGGGCATGAGATTGCTGAGATGGCGACGAACCCATTGGTGAACGCTTGGTACGCGGGTACTGACCCGGTTTTCCCGGTTGAGATAGCGGATCTGTGCGAGGGTATATATGGAACAGGAGGAGGTGGTTCATACACGGGGCAGATGATGAAGGACGCGGATGGTGCCACGTATAATATGCATGGGTTGAGACGGAAGTACTTGGTGCAGTGGGTTTGGAACCATGTGTTGAATTACTGTACTGGCCCTAATGCCCTTGATTAGTTAAATGTTATTTTTTGTTAGTAATTTATTTTTATTTTACTTTTGTTTGTGGAGAATTTTGGTAATGAAAATTGGTTATAAGTTTGTTCCAAGTCTTTCCAACCATAACGTCTCCTAGAGGGTAGAGTTTTTTTTTTTTTTTTTTTTTTGGAAATAATGTGCCGATCCTAGTCGGGCCAGTCTTTTCTTGAAATCAATTTTCGAATGAGGTTTGTGGCCCCATTTCAACAATTTTAATCTCTTTTCACAATTATTTATAATTTATGAGAATATAATATTA
Source organism: Panax notoginseng (assembly GCA_016801055.1). Taxonomy (NCBI): domain Eukaryota; kingdom Viridiplantae; phylum Streptophyta; class Magnoliopsida; order Apiales; family Araliaceae; genus Panax; species Panax notoginseng. The sequence goes on along the minus strand of CM029021.1, from coordinate 180,797,770 downwards.
AAAATATAATTCTTACAAACAAACATAAGTTAAAATTATTCAAAATAAAATATTCATTGAATATTTTTAATTGTCTTTGTTCCATTGACAAATATTTTTCAAGTTTGTCATCATTCCATGACTATTAAAGATATAAGCTATAGTCACCCTTAAAGAAATAAATCACTCAAAATGTGAGATTTAGTAACACTTGATTTATTTTATTATTGAAAATTTATAAATACATTAAATTTTTTATTACCCACATATTATTTTAAATTTATATTTGACTACACGTAAAAATATATTTATCATTTACGTTTAATGTAAGTCTGTATGATTAGTAGCTTTCATCAAAATTTTACGCACCATGTCTCCAATAAATATTCCCCCCCCCCCCCGAGCTTAACATATTAGTTTTACTTTTGATAGTTATATTTGTTTGTAAGAATTATATTTGAAATAAAAATATTAATTTTAAGTATCTTATTTATTTACAAGGATTATATTTAATACTATTAATTTAAAAATTATAAAAAAATTTAATAATTTTTAAATTATAATATTAAAATTAATAATTTTAAAATTATAATTTCATAAATTATAACAGTACAAGTACAAACAAACGTAGCCTAAACATATTATAAATGTGGTGACATGTTGGGAGCTTGCTTTATAAGGTAAAAGATAAAAATATTTTGTGGCTGTGCGTTAGGGAAACAAACATCTGAATCTCGATAATCACTATTTATTGTCCTGTCCACTACACAAGTCTACGATTCAACGCTTTCAATACATGTAATTTTCTTCTATTGGGATTTGAGCCACGAGTCATATTTATTACCCGTACGACTACTAGTAGTGGAGTACTATTGTGAATAAGTCTAGGCAGACAGCTTAATTTGATTGAAAAATCGGATATTTTGACCTCTTTTTTCTTATTATTTTGAGTGTGATTCTCAAAAAATATATAGTATTTATTTTAATAAGAATTTTTATAAAATATAATATTTTAAGTATAATTTAGATATTTTATTTTTATATACGTATTTAAATTACATCTAAAATATTATATTTTATAAAAAAAATTATTAAAATAAATATTATACATTTTTTAATAATCATAATAAAAAAAAAGTCAAAATATCCAATTTTCCGGTACCATTAATCACTCCTACTATTATATGATGTCCTCTTTTTTCCAAAACCCAAAGCCCCTCCTCTCACGAAATAAATAACAATAAGTCTACTATATCATATAAAAACTCACATACACTCACACATGCATATTAATATTTATATACAAAATAAATATGTGAATCATACCAATATATATATATATATATATATATATATATATATATATATATAAAAGTGTATTTGAACGGTTGTATGGATAGTAACATTACTCAACAAACAAATCAAGATGAGTCGTGTTTCTTGGCGTCCGGATTACTGTATGTAAAAAAAAATGTAGTACTACCTCCTTTGTTACAAGGAAATAATTTGTGTTTAAAAAAGTTTGTCAGCATAATTATATTGACATGCCAGTTGAGTTGAGTTGGGTTTCTTTTTCATTATGACAATCATAGAAATCAAACCTAAACATTAAGAAGCGAACACCAGTAGCTATAAGCAGCACACAAACTATAACTAGTCAAACAAAATTTGATTTTAATCCGAATGAACGCTCATTGCATCATAATAACCCGGATATGATGAAAAGGAGAGCAGATCTTCTGTCCTCATTTTTTATGTCCTCTTGTGTCTTCTATTTAAATTTTGACATATGACCTCTTATTTAATTTTAGAATTAATTGGTGTTAAGTAAGAGGCTAAGTGTCAAAATTTAAGTGGAGGGACACAATGAGAATAGGAAAAATAGATACAGAAGATCTACTCTCGATGAGAAGATGATAGAGATGTATTGCAGCCGTCTTCGGTAGCCGCCTTTCAACTGTTGACCATTGTCGCCTACAAGATGATAGAGACAGTGGCGGAGCCAGGATCCCCCAAAGGGGGGGGGGGCGAACAATTACATTAAAAAAAGTTTACTATGAAAAAAAACTAGAAATCAAGCTACATCATGTACTAGTTTTAATTTGTTGAACTAGATAATTGAATTCTACGAGTATACATGTTCTGAAAACGTTTCAAAATAGCTTCGTTATCAATAGCTGCAAATATCTCTCTCTCGATAAATACCACCAATCTATCATTCAACCATTCATCTCCCATTCTGTTTCTCAAATCAGTCATCACATATTTCATAGCAGAAAACAGAGCAAGTCATCAAGAATGCAGAAACTTAACTTACCTTGGCTAATTGGCTTGGCAGCTTGGCTGGTGGTGGTGATGTATTGTGGTCCTGTGGACGACGACGACGTTCAGTGGCGGAAGAAGGCGGCGGGCCGGACGGAGTCGTACAGCTGTTGTTCCTATTTCCTTTCTCAACTCCAAATCCCTAATTGGCTAATTCTAATTTGCAATCGTGAATTTGTGATGTTTTCTGTCACTTCTGTACGAGTACGACGTCGTTTTGGACTGGGTTTAAAAAAAATAGAACATATATTATATATACATACAAAGAACTGGAGAAGAGAAGGGGCGGGGAGACTGCCGAGTGCCGACTGGGAGAGCGCAGAGGGGGGCGGACGGGGAAGGAGGTGGTTGGTTTATGCAGCAGGGGGTAAAAAATTTCCGGCGAGCGGCTGCCCCCCTCTGCCCCCCTTCCCTCCGCCACTGGATAGAGATGTATTGCAGCCTTCTTAGTAACTCTTTCAACTGCCGCCTAATCTCCTCATCGGCCAATGTCGATGTCCTGTTGTATAAATTGCTATGTTTAAAATGTAAGACTTTCATAATATAGTTATTAAAATTTAAAGATTCAAGAGTTAATATATTGTGAAAGGGTACGTTGAAATCGATTTCAAAGATCACCATACATTACCAGGCATTTTTTATGATAAACACCACACCATTGGTCAGGGATGGAGGAAGTAGTCTGCAGCAACATCATTGTCCAGACTACAGACTAATAGTTAGCAGTAAAATTGAATATCCTATGAAACTGATGTGAGTCACATTCTTGACTATGTACTAGGCCACGCTAATAGTTTCCAGGATACACAATTAATGAGACCAATGCTTGTTAAAACAAAAAATGTTAGTTGAATACAGGGAAGTGCTGGGAAGGCACAACACAAGCTCACCACACGGTACAAAGTATAAGCCAAAATGGTTTGTAGGTAGGAAAGTATTGACTCATCCAAACATGAAACTCATCAGCATTATTTATGGGAAGTCACTTATTAAAAAGATCAGACTCGGACCAAAACTATGGAAGAGGGACAAGTAGAAGCGGGTTCCAAACGTGAGAATTCAGCATAAGCTCAAGCTCAAAGAAAATATTTTCCATACTACTGAATTATCTATACCATGCAACTTCATACATCGTTTGTTGTGTCCAATAGCAAGCTGCAATTGATATGAATCTTTTTCATTACATGCCTGTTAGAAGCTGGCTCTAAGATCATGAGCTCCCTTATGATGAACACCAACAGGCCATTAAATGAAGCTCCCTGCATATTTTTGAACTCTCCAAACAACAAGTGACTTCGACATACTATATACAAATCTAAACAATTGGTAAGCTTTAACTTGAGATGATCAATGTAGACTGCAAGAAAAAAATTCTGAAGAGTTCATTACTCGCAAGGAAATCCACCATGTTTAGCTAGGAAACTATAGCAAACAGAACCTTTTAATAAGATTCACATATTACAAGAAACCTTCATGTTAATGAAAATTCCTCTGCTGATTTCTCTCATTTCATAAATCAGGGTTATTGCACATAAAACCTCCAACGTGATAAGGAATACAGACAATAGTACAGCCAAAAAAAACTAATTTATAGTCACCAGTGATACAAGATTCACCATTTCATGCTAATACCCAAAAGTATTTTACACTCGCAAAATATCAATTTTGACTATTGGCTTTCTCATTCTGCACATACTTCAGCACTCCATAGGCTACTGTTCCCATAAAAAATAAGATAACTGTCGGGGTAAAAGATGGGTACACATACTTCACACAAAAATGATCCCATTCTTCTGGTAGGAAACCTGTAAATGTGCAAGGGTTTCCACATTATAACTCAAAGTAAAACAAATCAAAACTTTCAGATATAAAACAAATTCTACTTCTTGATATGATCCACATTCTGGGATAATTTCTTCAAAAAGCATTAAAATTATACAAACCCCTGCAACTAACCTTCATACTAAACACAGATATTTGCAAAATTCCCTAATCATAGTTTATGTACTAACACCACATACATAAACAGTACTTATAAAACAATAAATTGAAGAACTACCTCATGAAATATTAATATTTTTGCATATATATTAAATCAGATATGAAAAGGGTCACTGATTATATACCTGATACTGCAAGAAGGATTCCCTGAACAAATATGATAGAACCGAGCCCTAACCAAGTAAGAAGAAAAACACTCTCATTTTTACCCTGCTCCTTGAACTTTCCCTCATCTTGTTCTGAAATAAACTTGGGGTTTTCAATGGGTGCTCGGCGAATTATTGATGCCCTCTCTCTCTTACCCTTCTGTTTCTTCTTTGCAATTACTGGATTTGAACCTGATGAAGTAGTTGAAGAGCCAAACCCTAGGCCAGTTGAGTTGGGTTTCTTTGGTGGTGGGGCCACGGTGGATGAGGTGTCATCAGGAATTGGTGTCTCTGTTGAAGAATATTGGGATTTTATGGAAAATTTTGTGGGTTTGGAGAGAGAATATAGGTGAGGTTTGTGGAGAAGAAGATGGGGGTTCTTGAAAGGAAAAGTAGAGGATGAGTGGATTATTAGCGCCATTTTCGGTTTAGTTAGTTAGCCTTTTGCTCTCCCTTCTATGTATGTAGTAGGCCGTTTTAGGCAGATTTGTAAATAATGCATTTATATTTTTTTTTGGATAATACAAAAAATAATGATATTGTATTTATTCCATCGAAAAAGAAACTAGGGATAAGTGTGACCAAATCACTTTAATTATTAAGCAAATATTATTTACAACATTCAATAACAATCGCAATACAAGTTTGTTTATTTTTGTACATCCTTTATATTTGAGAAAAAAAAAAGGATGTTCGGAAAAATTATTTCTCATGTAATGTCGGTATTTGATGAGTCAACACTAATTTTTGAATCTGCAAATTGTGGTAACGAATTCGGATATATAATCGTTCAATATTGTCTACTCTGATTTAATAAAGGATAAAAACGGGTCTTCAAATCTAGAATAAACATTTTTCCTTGATCTTAACCACTACTACTACTTTGAAAGAACAAATGCAACTTAAATCAGTTGATATTCTGACACGGATTGGAATGCCATGACACATACATTACTCCATTTGAAAAACTCAGATCCTACATGATATCTAAGAACAAGACATGAGCTGCAGTATGGCACTCGAAATCTTAAAAAATCAAGTCCTATTCAACTCAAAACGGTAGGCTGTCATATTCGGGTCTGGATCGTCTGGTAAAATTGACGTAGCTTTAGAAGTCTAGAGAGAGAGGAAAAAAAATTTAGTGTATAAACACTTTGAGAGAGAGGAAGTGTATACGCATTTTAGAGAGTATATACAATTTTAGGGAGAGGAAAAATGGTAAAAAATTTATTTTATTGAATCATTATATAGCAAGTTTGAAATTTAAATTGGTTTGACATTTTATTAAACCCATAACTATTTGATTCTAACTTATACACCTAGTATTAAAAGCAAGTAATATGATTTTTATTCTTAGTAGAACCATAACTAAATTTTATAAATCAAAACCAACCTGTTTGGATGAATCTCACATTGGGTAAATTTAAGAGTGTAAATGAGTTAATAAGTATGGTATAGCCTCAACTTAATAGGTTAACCTTTTAGGTAAAGAGGTGGTCCAACATATTTATTGGGTCCTATTGATATAGAATGAATCGTACAATTCCGCTACACAATCAATAACCATTTTTACTTGAAAACTATTTGACCCACAATGACATCTCCTCTCTCATTTTTTTTATTTCATCTCATCTCATCTCATGGTGTGTCATATAAATCTAAAATAAATTTAATTGTAAATAAATAAAATATATGTGAGAAGGGACCATTAAAAATTAAAATGAAAGTTAGAGAAGCTTTACCTTTGTTATGAAATTTTTTGCAAATATATAAATGAAAAGGAGCCAATTAATATTAGAAATAAAATTAGAGAAAATTTAGGATTGTTACGAATCGTCTTGTAAATAAATAAGTCAAATATACCTAAGAAGGAATCAAGAAACATTAGAAAAAAAATTTAGACAAAATTAGTGTTGTTGTGAAGTGTCTTATTGACATAATTTTATTATATTTAGATTAGAGGTAATGTCCGGTTTTTTCCAGCGAACTAAGCCGTCGCTATAGCCGATTCGTTCTTAGTTCGCTGGATATATATATATATATATATATATATATATATATATATATATATGTTTGAGTCTATTTTTCATGAAAACTAAATTCAAAATAAAAATAAACTTTTCTTCAATTTCAGTCAAATTTTAAATTTAGCAACAAAAAATTAAAAAGAAAAAGGAATTTCAACCAATTCTATGTTGTTTCCTTACTTGTATTTTCTAGGTCTCATAATAAAGATGCTCTGTTTTTGGTATTTTTTTTATTGATTAAATAAACCTAATATTAAATCAATTTAAAGCAATGATTTGGTTGTTAGGTGATTATGTATAAACTTATTAGTATATAAGTAAACTTAGCATAAGTTGGTTGCCTCATTTTAATAATTTTCAATGGAAATAAAACTCATTGACCAATAAAAAATAACTTAATTTATGGTGTTCAATAATTTGAAGTTAAAAAAATTAGCCTTTTCAAATGGAAAATTGTAATTATTTAAATGAGTGAATAATGCAAGAGTTATCATGTGAGTAACTATCTGTAATGGTCCTCATGCGAGAAAAGACAAGGTAAAAATATTAAAAATATAGTGTTTACCCAAAAATATCATCTGGTTTCTTCTTAATTCATGAATTCATAAACCCCAAAAACAGCCCATATAATAACCGACAAAACCCATAAGATTTCATTTTAATTTGGAAATCAGCCCATAACTCCAAAAGGGAAGTCTCAAAAATGTTGAGCCCAATCCAGAACAGTTGGATACTTTCGTCTTTTCACTAGTTATTTGTTCCTTTCTAAAACCCTAGTTGGCTCTTATATTACCCTCAGCTGTCGCAGCTCTGTTCAGCCGAAACCAGAGAGCGAGAGAAACAGGGCCTGAGAGCTATACCAACTCAGTAATGGGTATACGGTTTCTCTTTCTTATTACTAATTTTTGTTTGCTTCAAAAATGTTCAGATATGTATTCACGTATTTATGTTGAGTGGTTATATGAATTTTCTGTGGTTTTTCATTGAATTTATTCCATACAATGTCTGCTTTACTCTTCTGGTTATGAACGTTGATTTAACCCTTTTTGTTTTTTACGAATCACGAAGATAATCTGTGTTTTAGCTTTTATTGCTTACATTATCACCTGTAGTATGTCGTTTTAAATTTTATCGTTGACGTTTTGATATTGTACACGCCATTTAATCCCTAAATGACATTTTATTATTTTTAGGGTTTAGTTTTTTCCTTGTATTTTCAACCTTCGAGTATGAATCTGTACACGTGTTTAGTCTGTTTAGTAGAATATTGGAATCTGATACTTTTTATATCGACTTTAATTTGGGATTGAATTAGGGGCTTACACTTATGTGTCGGAACTATGGAGGAAGAAACAATCAGATGTGATGAGATTTGTGCTGAGGGTGCGTTGCTGGGATTACCGTCAGCATCCCTCCATTGTCCGTGTTACCCATCCCACACGCCCTGATAAGGCCCGCCGATTAGGCTATAAAGCAAAGCAGGTAAAATTTAATTTGTTTATTAGAACCAATATTTGCTTTTGTTCGCTAAGGTCTGTTATTGTATCCTTTATCCCCTTGTTTGTTCTATTGATTTGTTTTATGTTTATTGCTTTTATAATTAAATTTATCAAATCCTCCTCACGTTAGAATTGGTCTTTATTAGTATGCTGTGCTATGGTATTTTGTTAGGGTTTGGGATCATTGTCCTTTAGGAGCAATTTATGTACCCCTGGGTTGTTATACTTGTATAGCAAGGTCTATGTGGTTATTATTTCGAAGATTGTTCAGTTTATCATCGATTAATTTTGACAGGTATTGGTTCAGGAATTGAATGTTCATGGAGAGGTTGAGATTTATTGAGTTGTTTAATGTTCCTTTTTCTATTTGGTGCATGGTAAAAAGTGTTTCCGGTAAATCATGTTCATGTAGTTGTTCAATTGAAATTGTCATTTACTGTAAACTTCAATCTATTTACTATTTTACTATTGTTTAATTCCCATAGTTTAATTGGATGATCCTGTTGGGCATACTCATGGTTGCCATACTTCTATTTACTGGTAGTTTGGAAGTTGCATTAGATGTGATGCACTGCTAAAAACAATTCCCTAGTCTTGTTTTTTGAATTTTTTTTTGGAGAAGTGTTTTGTCATTGATATTCACTGGGACTTGATTTCTAATTATAGAACACAAGATACATGTAGAAGAAACTTTTTAATGGAGAAACACTATATAATTGGTCTTTTTAGAGTTTTTTTAAAAATGTTAAATGTTGTATCATATAAAAAGCAAGAGACATGTATTTACCTACTCTCTGTTGCATTGATCATAGGGACAACTAATAATGTGTTTGTGTTCAGTATGTACAAATATGAAATCTTCAATCTTTAGGCTACTGAACATTTTGACCTTTGCAGGGTTATGTGATTTATCGTGTGCGTGTAAGGCGTGGTGGACGCAAGAGACCTGTTTCTAAGGGTATTGTGTATGGCAAACCCACAAATCAAGGTGTCACTCAACTGAAATTTCAGCGCAGCAAGCGGTCAGTTGCTGAGGAACGTGCTGGGCGGAAACTGGGTGGTTTGAAAGTTCTCAACTCATACTGGATCAATGAGGTAGTCTGTAATTTTATTTTTACTGCACATGTGACATACCCTTGCTGTGTTATATTTGTGCCACTTTTTTTCTAAGAAATATGTATTCTGTCTCTAGACTCCTCCTTAATGCTAATGCATATGATGCTTTTGATGATTTGAATATTTTTGTTGAGATGTATTACCAGAAAGCCAGGCGTGAGAACTATTTTTGAGTTCAAATGGTTTTACCTTGGTGGGAGAAATCCATTGTCACATATCAAAAATTAAATATAATTTAATCTTATGTCTATTTGGATTTTGCGCTGGTGCTCTTCTTCAAGTTGTTCATTCATTCATACCATTTAAAAATGTTACACCTTGATCATCACTAGAAATATTTACATTCTTTATGCAGGATTCAACTTACAAGTACTTTGAAGTAATTTTGGTTGATGCTGCCCACGCCACTATCCGCAATGATCCAAGGATAAACTGGATCTGTAACCCTGTCCACAAACACAGAGAGCTTCGTGGACTCACCTCTGCCGGGAAGAAATACAGGGGTCTCCGTGGAAAGGGACACTTGAATCATAAGGCACGACCTTCAAGAAGGGCTACCTGGAAGAGGAACAACACACTATCACTTCGTCGCTACCGTTAATACTCATGCAGTGTTTTCTGTCACTAAAATTGTCATCCTTATTGGCTTTTCTGCTCTAGTATACTATTTCTTTCTACAAGCCTCTTCCCTATTATCTCTGAACATTTTCAGCTTTCTGAGTTAAGGATACTAAGTTTTGTTCTGGTTTGTTTCAACTATTTCTCAATAGACCTATATATTTTCTTCGAAGTGCGACCTTTTTCATTTTTGTTAATTTACAAGTGCATGCAAAAGTTCTTAGCCGGAGGAGTAGTTATTTAATTGCACTCTAGGATGGCAAAAAGGGAATACTTGTTGAATTCATCTCGGTTTTGCATCTTGAAATAGTGTATTTTGATTGTGAATTCCAGATCTCTGGATTGCCCCTTATTGGCGTCTCGGTTTTGCATCTTGAAATAGTGTATTTTGATTGGGAAGGAGCAGTGTCAAGAGGGTGGGTTTAGAGAAACGTCTACTTTAACATTCATTATTAAGCTTGTCCTTGTGAATTCCATTGAATGTGGTAGATGTTCAATTAATTGCTGTATTTAATCTGTTGTATAGAAAACAATTTCCTTTAACCAATACTTAATCGATCTAATGTATTTAATAGAGTATTTTTTAAAAAAATATATGCCTATTAAGAAAAATAATTATCTTTAAATATTCATATTAGTTACCTTACTATCATCTTGTTTGTTTGAATTAATCTCTTAATTTTTTATTTTTCTTTTTTAGAATAATAAAATAGTGGGAGATAGAAAAAATATAAAGTAGTGTTATATATTTTGATGCATGTAATGTTATTTTCAATAAAAAAAATTGAAGTTAAATAAAAGCAGTATTGGAAAGAGCAAAAGTAGTACTCCTTCCGTTTCACATATTATTTAATTTTGGACTTTTTAAAATTAAATTAAGAGAGACATATATATTCTTTTAGTTTTAAATTATACAATATTATAAACTATTTAAAAAGTATTAGTTAGTTAAATAATTTTTAACGAGTCATCTTAATTTTGAATTTAAAAATATTTTAAACTGACTTTCAAAAAGCGATCAATAATGTTTAATATAATTTGAAACAGAAAAAATTAAGACAAATAAATTTGTACGAAGAGAGTATAATTTATACAGCTGTGCTTCGCTGACTAAAAAAATGGTTACTCAAGTTTTAATATTGATACAAAATGATATAATTATTTATGGTTAATTGTTAGTATCACTTAATATAGTGGATTATTACCGTAGATTGTAGAAGGTTCAAAAGTTAAAAGAATGTAAGATTTTCCGGAGTTTGGGTTCATTGAATTTTTTGCTTGTCTTTTTATTTTTATTTTTTAAGATATGATACAAAATAATGTGGTATGCTATAGTTATTAGGTTCTTCCTTACGTGATAAAATATCAATTATTGAATCTAATACATTAGTATTTTGTATTCACTTTTTTACATCCATGTTCAAAGTTCTAGACTGCACCATTATTACTGATTTACAAGTGCAGGCAAGGCAAGTCTGATGTAGTGGAGCATTTTGGGGGACTCCTTTTGAATTGTGATGTATTTTCGAATTTTTCAATCTAATATAAGCATGTGTTGTGGTCCCGTGAGGTCAAAACCACACTTTGAATTTGAATAATTTATATTTTCCTTAAGAATTTATGAAAAAATTTAGATTTTAATTCAATTGATTTGTTAAAAACTTGAGATATGTTATATTCAATTCAATTCGTTGGTTATTACAAATTTAGATTAACCGTAGAACATCACCTTAAAAAATGATCTAGTCTAACAAAAAAAAAATAATGCTAAAAATATTTATGTTTATCAAAAGCAAGGGCGTAAAGTCGAATAGTTGTTCAAATTTAGTTTACAAATATAAAATAAAGTTTGATTGATGTTCGTTTAGCTATCGAGTTGAGCACGATGTCAAATCGAATCGGAATAGTTTGAATTATTTTAACGAATATAATTCAAGTATCAATAGAAATTTATAATTTGAAAATGTTATATTAATTTATAAAATTTATTTATATTTAGAGTTAGAAAACTTTTTGTACGAAACATACTCTAATCATTTTACAGCCTGAAAATAAAAAATGGTGAATAATTATTCCTGAAAATATTGAAAGATAGTAAAGAGTTATAGGTCAGAACGGTCATATTGATCAGGAAGCGTGTATCTAAAGCAGCAGTCCTGCAACTTACTCGTGAAGTCATCTTCAGTCTTCAAATGTCGAAGGGGACTTCTTCTTCATCAAACAGGGAGGAATCTCAGTTAATTGAAGATGGAGACCGTACAGCTGATCTGCCTCGCATTTTCAAGTACCTAATGGGTTAGTTAGCATTAGTTTCTTCATTCTTCCTCATTTACTCATTGAATCAATCTTTTGTAGTTTAATTATATATATGAATATATGTAATTGTAGCCACACAGTTTATGTCTCGGGGAATTCCATTCATATTCAATACATGGATCGTCAGGCACCTCACTGAGAGAGACTATGCGGTATCTACTATTCTTTGCAATTTCCTAGCAGACGTTGTTCCTAATTTTGATTTTTGTTAAGCTTAAAACTTGAATGTCCTTGTATGCAGTAATTCGTTAAGTGCTTTAAATTGAATTAGATTGTAACAACCTGTTACAAAGCATCATACATTGTGATTTGTTTATTCAGTGAGAAGTTAAGAAGGAATTCAGTTACTTTTCCGGCCACTTGGGATGCTTTTAGTTGTTATATTGCATTTGAGGTTTTTAGTTAGAAAGTAACATACAATTTTTATAAACTAGTGTTTGGCATTTTCATGAACAGCTGTGATTTAATATGCACATCATATCATTCATCAAGAGTATGGACCAATTTTTGTTCTTCACCTTTTTTCAATTTGAGCCATATGTCATCACAGTATCTTTCCACTCTTTGAATGCTCTGATTCGATTATTTTAACCAGATGTAAACAATTGCTTACTATTATTGTCAGCTCTATGTGAACAATTACTTACTATCTAGGATTTTTGCTGACCCGTGTATGACTTTAATTATGCTTTAAATTGAATTTCTTTTAATGTTTCTTTGTGGGCCTTGGAGAAAGGGTGCCTTTTAAGGGGCATTTTTAGGTTTTACATAGAGATCGGAGGGCTGTTCCGATTTAAGGGTTGTGGTTTTACTACTTGTTTTATCCTCTCCCTTTGCGAAAGTTCAGTTATGTATAATTACTTGTGGCTTTTATGAGTTTATTTCAACAGGTCTTACATTTCTTTCCTTTATACAATGCAGCTGTATGCTGTGCAATTTCACTTATTTGTCACTTGTGTTTTGTTCCTTAGTCGAGAGGGTTTCTAGCGAGCATGCATGAGGGCGGAATTTAGCTGGTAATTTCTCATGCTTATATGCAAGTTACTCTTTTGTTGCAGTACAATGTTCATTTACTTGATTAATTTTACTAGTTACTATGAATCCTGAGTAGTACTTTTCATGCAACTAAAATAAGTATGGATTTATGATTCATACTGGACTTGTAAATTGTAATTTCAGTCTCCTCTAAAGAGCTTAAAATTCTATATATTTTTCTTTGACTTTGTGGAATAGGGGTCTTTGATACGGAGGAGGTGAACACGTGGGTTTTTTCTTTGACATGTTGACATAACTCTTGTAATCCCTGCCATGCCAGTTTGGGAAAATACAATAGATATAACATATGAATAGTTAATATATGAATGTGTATAGTGCATCTCATGAAATGTTTTTATCTCTTGTTACAGTGATGGTACTTCAAATGGGGAAAATGCAGCAAAACTTTTGAAAATAGACTGGATGACTCTTGCATTAGGAGTTGTCATTTCAACTGCAGCCTGCGTATTTGTCTTCTGGTGGCAAGATTTAAGTTATTCCAATCCATACGCCCAAGCTATCTTGATTCATGCCTTCATGATAATCTGCAGTTCCCATTATATATATATATATATATATATATATATATATATATATATATATATTCCTGTTATGAAAGGTGCAGTGACTCATTTATGCAACTAAACTCCATCTGCTTGTAAACATCAATTGAAAATAGAAAACCATGATGCCATGGGGAAACACATGTATATTAGGATCTGAACTTACAGTTATAAATTTGGAGTCTCTAAAAGTGCTGGGAACAGCATTCATTTAGTAGAAATCAGGAGGTTATGTGCAGAAACTACCCTCAATGAACAATCATGTTACGAAGATCTCAGAATAATTTGTTGTTTTTTCGTGAAATGATGTCTCTGTTGATTTAAATACTTTTTATGTGAGAGATTAGCTCATTTCTTATTGCAGGCTTTGCGTGTATGCTAGAGCTATTGGCAGAACCACTTTTATCCTTTCACAGAATTTACTTCTCCTCAAGCTTCGGTTGATGGTTGAAACTGCAGTGACTCTTTTGTGCCGTATAACAACCTACATCCTCATTATCAAGCAAACCAACATGTTAAAAGTTTGAGTGTAAGAACTTGGTTTTGAAATTTGTGACAATGAAGGGGATTTTTGTCTGGTGACAGCGTAAATAATATCATTGATGATATATACAGCTGATAGCATCAAAAACTTGTCATTTTCATGCAGGAGAAAGCTGCGTTAGCACAAACGTCTTATGGAGCTTGCGTGTTTTTGGGTTATTGGGAATATTTTCTTCTGATACATGTTATAAAAAGTTCTGATCTTTTTCCTTTCAGGTTAGTTTGTTATCAACTGTACGTCACTCCCACCATTGGCTCATTTGCTTTTAGTACTTGCAGGAAAAGATAATCTTGAAATACTAAAGTCGAGGAACCTCATGTAAATACCATGGAATAAGGTTTGATTATATTCATGGAGATTCCGTAAATATTCCATTCCAAAAATGGAAAATTCGAAACAATTGAATTTTTTTTGGAAATTGGATGCAACTACTAATTCGATCTGACATGTACAGAGTGAAAACTTCATATAGAAGTATTTTCGAAAATAGATGGTTGTATTTCTTTTACCTAGGGAACCCTTAACCTTTAACTAGTATCACCTTCGACTCTTTGAGGACTAAAAGATTGCTCTCTCTTAACTTGAGATATGAATAAAGAAGAGCTATTCAGTCCAAACTACGCATCCCACCTTCATTTGATAGGAACCTTAACCGTGTACGCTTGTTCCCTTCACCTAGAATCATCATCACTATGCTTTAGGTTTCCCTTACTGCTTTTTAGGCTTGCAAACGAACCGAACCATTCACGAACCGGTTCGGTTCGAGTTTGATGCCTTGCCAAGTCGAGTTCGCGCATGATTTCACGTTCGATTGCTCGATCGAACATGTTTGCGAACCATGTAGTTTGGTTCGTCTGTATTCGCGAACAGTTCGATTCGGTTCAAGAAGTTCGAGATCGGTTCGAGTAATTCGATTTCTAACATAGGTTGTAGTGGTTTGATTTCTTACATATGAAATTTATTAACCGACTTGGAAGTTGGAAATATAATCAACTGACGTGATTTGTCAAAATGTTCGCAAACTTGATCACGTTCGTAAAAATGGTTTTTGACAATTGCCTGCTGATATGGTGGCAACTTACTCTCATCTACTGTATAATCTGATAAGGACATTGAATCTGGTCAATCTAGATAGCAGAAAGGGGGCACGTATATCTAGAATTAATCTCTCATACACTATGTGATTAAAGATTAAAGAATACAATGTTTGTTTAATGATACTATTAGATTAAAGATTTAGATTTTTCGTTTCTGATTTCTTGACAACCGTGAAGATATGTTATTTAGGATTATTTACAAAACAGTATTCATCAGGCTGTATTTTAAGGCATACTTTTAGCTTGTGCAAATTACTCTTTATTGTTAAATATTTATTGTTAGGCCTTATCTCTGCGCATCTCACTTTTGATAACGTATATTTGATGTCCTAAAAACAGTGTGACCTGATGTTGACCTTTGTGCAGGATACTTCCTCATTTTCCTTCCGCCACTTCTTGCCTTTAGGTTGGACAGTTCTGTTGTTTTTTAGTGCAGTGACTCTCGTATCCGAGAAAATATTTTTGGATCGAGATGATTTTTGGCCTACATTTTCAATTCACTTCTCTATTGGAGTGACTTGCTTTTGTATTGCTGCCTTTGTCATGCAAGTATTAAGTTATGTCTTTGTCTGTTTGAATTTTTTTTGATTTAATTTGAGGATACATCGACCTTTAATCTTTAATCATTTTCCATTGCATATTGTAGAAATTTTGATTGCTTAAAAATTGCATGGTATACTTTTGACAGTAATTTCCATGTTCATCTATAGCTATCACCGTGAGAGGCATTTCATCAACAAAGTTAGTACGTCTTCATGAGCATGCTGATTAAACCAGGAACAAGGACTTCTTAAAACATTCTTGAAGGTGAGATTAAATTAATTGACATTACTTTAAATTGTTTTTTACGTCCTCAAATATTTGTGCGGATATATAAAATAAAGGCTTAAATATAAATTAATACCCTAAACTATAAGTTATATTCCACTTCAGTGATCTACCTTTCAATTTTGTCAATCAGATTATTAAACTATCAATTTTTTCCACTTTCATTCAATTAAACCTGACACGTCATAATGGTGTGACTTCGCTGACTAGAATAATCAATGCCTACGTGTCATTAAAAAATATTATTTTAAATGGTTTTTTACATTTATTAAATGTCTAAGGGTAAAATGGTCAAATCTCATTTTTCATAAAAACAAATCAAAATAAAAGCTAAAAATGAAATAAGATCAAAGCACCATATATTCCGGCAATGAAAGAGCCGTAGTTGCCATGGATGAGCTCCCAAGCTAGAACACCAACAATTGACCATAACAGAAAGATTCATTAATGGAAAACTTCCCAACAAACCCAAAGAGTCTCTACAAACCCAAGATCGAAAAAACAGAGAAAATCATGGGAATTTGGAAGAAAAAAAAACCCAACAAATCGGATTTCAATAATAAACAAAATGGGAAATCAGACATGGGGAATAACCCCCTATTAGCCCAAATTCGAAAGGAGTACGTAAAATTGGAGAGCAGAGATGAGAAAACAAATACAATAAATCAAGAGCTAAACATAACAATCAAATCTGATAAATTGGAATACAACACCCAAGATTTCAAAGCCATAATTAGCAGGAAAGCATGCGAAATCGGTCAAATCGAGCCAACACCACCACTGACTAAAAAGTTCAAGTGCTTTCATAAGCTATCATCGTTGTCATCTTCTTCATCATTCACACTCTCCTCCTCCTCCGAGCTATCATCTCTGGCGTTCATCAATCTTTCTCCTCTCTTGCTACTCCTACCCGACCGCTCCCTTTCCCCGTCCCCATCCTGATCCCGTTCTCGATCTTTCTTTATTCCCCGGCTCCGTAATCTCCCTAGTACTTGTAAGTTCACATGTCCATCTTCCTCTGTGATTAATAACACAAAATTGTTAAAACTCAACATATAAACATAACAAAAATAGAAACTCAAAGATCAAATTAGACTTGAACAAACCAAGTGAATCTCTTAAATTAGTACTTCTGTATTCAAAGCACAGTATCAACGCCGATTGACTGAAAAGCTAGAGAGTCGTTGCGAAATTTTTGATTCTCCGACCTAAGGTTTTTATCGATCGAATTTGGGGATTTCGTTGAGTCTCTCCTGAACGATTTTGATGGTTAAAGCTTTTGATGATTTTTGTTTAGTTTTAATGTTTGATAGAAAGTGATGGGACGATTTTACCCTTTAACATATCACCAATGTCAAATTAAAAAAATAAAAACTTTTTTTTAACCACATCAGCTAAGTTATGTCCCACTTGGACAGTCACGTCAGCAATTTCTGACGTGACGGATCAATTGAATGGAATTGAGAAAAATTAATAGTTGAATCATCTAATTGACAAAATTGAAAGGTGGATCACCGAAGTGGAATATGACCTATAATTTAGAGTAGTAAATTATATTTAAGCCTAAAATAAATAAATAAATAAATGCATTTTTGGTCCAGCTAAAAAGAAACACGAGGAAGCCAGCCCCCCATTCATTAACTCAAAGAACAGGATCACTCTCTCGATAATTTAATTAACATGTCAAATGAAAATTTTATTTACCGATGGTCCGCTCCAGTTTCTAGCCTCTTGCTGGCTGCACCTCATCCTTCTGCCATTTGGCTTTTTACATATATTGTAACGTCAAACCATTGACCATGGTGGGTTAGGCTCAGGATGAAGACTGACAGCCAATATGGACATTTAAATCCAATTTTGTTTACTGTAATCGAGTCTGATTTTAGCATCGCAATCTATATCTATTCTAGCCATTTCTTTGAAATTAGTTGCTCTTGGCTCAAGTGGTTTTGCTCAAAATATCTGGGGACTCCGAAGTATTCATCTATTGCGAGCTAGCTTTCTTTGCTTCTTTTTTTTTTGGCTGTTATTGATGTTTCTCCGAGTTTCTTCCTTGTTGGAAAGATCACCGAGGAAACAATCTTTGAAAATTTCTTTCCATTTGAATCTATTTTCTCGCTCATTCCCTCCCAAATTAACAATTCCATTTGAATCTTTGAATAACATGCAGTTTAAGAAGAAACAAATTCCTTTCAATATTATAATGTAATTATTCATCACAATGTGATGATAAAAGTGTTTTAAAATTTATTCTGAATACTAATTTGGGACTTTCACCTCCTCCCTCTCCCGCATTGGCAGAGCTAAGAGTATTGAAGGGGGTAGTGGGTAAGTGAACTGGAGATCAACCAGCAAAAGCTAATAATAAAAAGGTAGTGATGAATAATGAGACGGCCACATAAAACAAAGGGGTGATGATTTAAGAGACTCCCACGGGATTATGGGTTGTCTTCCAATGTTCCTAGGAGTGACCAACTAGGTGATTATGAGCTTTGAAAGAAAACTTTTTCCCTGTGAGAAAATTGTGAAACTTATGATTAAGGCGTGGACTAGGGGATTTATTTCGGACAAGAGTATCCAACTATAAGAAAAGTGGCCAAATTTTTTGACTTTAAATCTTCTAAAACAACATGATGACAAATTGAGTTTTGCTTAAAGTGTTGGACTCCCTTTATTGAATTTGCACCTTGCCTTACCTTTTGCATTAAAATCTATGAATGGAGGTGCTAGATACACCTATTGTGATGCAAGAAAGTTATAAGTTTAAATGCTATTTCTGTACATAATTTTTGTTGGTATTTTCTCAGTTATTAAGGTTTGTATTAGACACGGTTAGACAACTTTTCTCCAGTAATAAAGATATCCCTTCAGACTCTCAATAATCTCATCTGCTGTATCACTAAGATATGAATATACTGCTTACATT
Source organism: Panax notoginseng (assembly GCA_016801055.1). NCBI lineage: Eukaryota > Viridiplantae > Streptophyta > Magnoliopsida > Apiales > Araliaceae > Panax > Panax notoginseng. Next base: position 180,778,753 of record CM029021.1, on the reverse strand, counting down.
AATACCCTATGCATGAATTTTGGGCGAATTTCAAATGTCATCATCCGGCTTTTATCTACTTTGGAAGGTCTAAATCATTTGTTGTCTAATGAACTTGTCATTCTAACCAACTCCGCATGTTTTGATCATATTACTCAAAATTTTGGAGAGTTTGTAACTGGGGCGTGTTTGGTGCATCCTAAATAATTGAGCTACTCCCGTAACTTCAGTTTTTTTACTTTTAATATTAGTTGTTCCTCGAATGGATATTTTTCAGTTTTTATTACTCACCTTCAAACGCTAATGATTTTGTTCTCCACTAAGCCAAGAAAAGAAATGTTATAATGTTGATGGACAAAAAGCCCATTTCATGACTGTGAGAGAGAGGGAGAGAGGTGACTCAAAGGTCAAACAAAAGGAGTGCCCATTTGTTTTACTTTTGTTTCCACTGTTTAGATGAGCCAGGTCACATCCTTTTGCCATTAAGGTGGGCCAAACATAGCCCTATACTGTCTTAATTCTAGTATGTTCAATTCTTCCATCATTCTCTAACGGGCCCCATTCCCTTTTTCCTCGGCCCTATTTTTGTTTTGGTTTTGATTTTGATTTTGATTTTGATATTTCTTTTCCATTTCAGAATGAGTGTGTTTTGTATTGGGATAAATTTGTTCGAAACATATCAATATATGATATTGAATATAATTAAAAGTGAGTTTCACTTATTACACATTTTTTAAAGAGGGACAACACTAATACTTTTTATTAACGCAACTAGCAATTAAAAAATGAACGTAAACATTTATAATAAAATATATAATTTTTTCTTTCAACATTTGTACCCTGGATTCTCAGCAAGAAATTGGACAATGAAAGTAGCTAAAGTTTTAGAATAAAAATTATGAAATATCTGATTATGGTAATTTTATGATGCCTCAATTAGACGGAACCAAAAGAGAATAATAATAGGACTTGTTAATTTTTTTTAAGGAATAATCACAGTTTTGCTTGCTTAATTACCTACCTTTTTGTTCTTGTTTTTTTTTCCCCTTTTCAAATAATTGATTCTCGTTATTTATTTGTATCAATTGTTTTTAGCATATTCTATGTCTATATAGTTTTTAATTGGGATATGGGTCTATTAAAAAGAATTTTTGGAATTTCAATTCAAATACATGTAAATAAAGTAATTAAAGTGGGTGGGGGCAGTGGGACTTGGAATTTACTTCCATTTGTATGCTTTTCGATTGGTGGTATTGGGTGAATAGAGATAGCAATGATTGTCTGAATTGGTAAGTGTTGGTATTTACTTTTATTATTATGATTTTTGGTAAATAACGTTAGCTAGCTAGCTATGTGTCAAGTTCGTTCAGTGTTAAGCTGTATGGATGATGGATGATGGATGATGGATGGGTCATCTATCATCTATCATCTATCATCATCAAAAGAAATGTTTGATCTGGAGCATGGACCATTCTCTAACATTTTGCCCTTTAGAATTGACTGTTTATTTGGGGAAGAGTGTGCATATGCCAAATTCAAGATTATTACACTTCCTAGTATTTCCTAGTATTTATTTATTCAGTATAATTAGGGGACCGCATCAATGAAATAAACCAAAATTTGAAGAGACAAATTAAGTTGCTCAAATAGGAAAACGGTAACGTTAAAGTTGTCAAATAATATACGTTAGGTTATGGTATAACCAGTAATAAAAAATGTAGTAAATTAATACTACAATGATGATATACTAGTCCATTATTTAAGACATTTTTATAGAAGAAATAATTATGCAGTTTAGTATGAATGTGCTTCAAATCCCATTAAAAATGAAATTCTCTAATACTAGTATAACCTACCTGCCTACCCAGCTTCCTTTAATGTTTTTGTAGATATGAATGACGGATGTTTGTATGCATTCCAACCATTCACAGAAATTGGGATGGATATATTGCTCTGGCCAACAACAGTCTGACTTTTGGAGACATAAAAATACTCGTATGTTTCTGTGATGTTGGTTTGGGTACCTCCCACAATGCAACATTATTTGCAACTTCTCTTCCATTTCACAACACAAATGTCAGCATGTCATAAAAAATTTCAAATTCTCGACCCCCCCTCCCCTCGCCTCCTCTCCTTCCTCGTGGCTTTCAGGAAAATATTTAAAGTCATACTACCAGTTAAAAGTTTTAGCAATAAATTCGGCAACTCAACAGCGTCTCTTTTATTTTAAATTAATTGGGGTACTTCAGAAGAAAAATTATCAGTTGAGGTGGGTAAAACTGTGAAATACTGATGTTTTATAAAGTCTAAACAGACCACCCCGTTAGTCGCTAACTGCACAACGATTAAGTAAAAAGGTTTATAATGAGTAGTAATTGTTATTCATGTACTCTCTCATTCCTTTTTTTTTAAATATAGAGAACTGTTTTTGTCTTTTACTAATATGAATTTTAATTAAGCATTAACTATTTAGTTCTCAAAATTATCCCAAGTATTAAATAGTATTATAACTTTGGTTCTCTCAATATTTTCTACCCATTAAATAATATTCTCTTTTTTCAATACAAAAATAATATAGGCAATTAATATTATATTTAATATTATACAATAATTTTTTTAATATTTGTACACATTTTTAAAAGGGCATATATTAAGACAAGGAATGAGTATAAATTACTAGTGAAATACTCTATCCGTTTAATTTTAATCAATAAAGTGATGAATATTGCATACTATTCAAAAAAAATATAGAATTACAAGATTTTATTATTTCAGAGTTTTTAATGATTTTGAGTTTGAAAATATCTAAAATTAATTTCTAAAGTCAAATAGTAATCATATACTCCCTCCGTTCCTTGACATAGGTCGTATTAAGGTTATGCACAAGCATTAAAGTAATGATTGTATAGCATTAACTATAATATCAATTGTCTATATTGCCCTTGTATTGGAATAAGAAATTATTATTTATTGGACAAAAAATAGTAAAAGGACCGAAGTTGCATTTAATATTTGGGATAATATTGGAAACTAAGCAATTAATGCTTACTTGAAATTCTAAAATGATTTATATTAAGGAACAAAAATATTTCTCTAAAACGATATATATTAAAGAACGGAGGGAGATTAAATATGAACTCACTCTTGGCAGTTGGCTTTCCAACCGGTTCGTTCACGGAGTTTTAATTTGGGGGGAAGGAAGGGTTAAAAAGAGAAGGTTGTTCTTTCCAAACATTTTGGAAATAATAATTTTTTATTTCCATTTCTTCTTTTTTCTCCAAAATAAAACTCACAAGAACAGTTTCAAGGAAAGGTAAACATTTATGTTAAAACAAAAATAATTTTCTAAAATATATGTAGGAAATAAACCATAGAATGGTTGAGATTGGTTATCATTAGAAAACTCGAGTTTAGCTGATGTTGTTTTAGTCAATCTCCCAAAACTTTAAAAAATTACAACAATTTTATTCTTGTCAACTTTTTTGTGAAGTCAAAAAACTAATTTATTTATAATCACATTAATTTTATCATTTTAATATTCAGTGGGTCCTCCACTAACTAAAAAAATTGTGTTTCGTATTATTATATCATTTTTAGTCGCACATCTCCTCATCGAGCCAATTTAGAAACCAAAATGAAAACTTAAAATTTTCTGAAAAGTTATGAAAAAAAGGGGATGGAGTAATTTATATAAACTAAATAAAAATGATTTGCCACTATTCAAAGTATTTCAAAAAAGGTAAATCTTTTTTATTTCCAAATAAAATACTATTTATTATAATCACTAATTTAATTCTAAAAAGGAAATCCGTAGAGAAATAGGAAGGGAGGGGATTTGGAAAGAAAATTGATATTTTCATATTAATTTTTAATATTTTTACATATAGATTCACATATTAAGTGATATATTAAATTTTTATTAATTAATTATATACGTGTCATACGTGTAAAAATATAAAAAAGTGATGTGAAAATATTTGGAAAGGCAAAAAGTAGAACAAACAAACAAACCGGAATGGAGTAGTAGTATCACGCGGGTTGGCCGTTAGGGTTTGCAAATTGCAAGAGGTGGGGTCACCCTAGTCACGCGAGATGAGTATGAAGCAGCACGTGTAGTGGACGCATGCATGATCCATGCACTAGTAGCAAACACTCTACGGAGTAGTTTCTAAAATGGGCTGGGAATGAGGGAGACAAAGTGATTCTGAGCCCCACAATCCCAACCCCATTGGGCCCACCACACTCTGGCCTCTGCCAATAAAAGGAATTCCCCCACCCCTATTGGTATTTCAGTAATTTCACAATCTCTCCTCTCTCTCTCTCTCTCGGGTCACGAATTAAGTAGGGTATTCTTTAATTCTTGTACCGCTAGGCGCTAGAGGCTAAAGTAGTACTATCCTTTTGACAAAATTCCAATTTGTACCCTAAACCTTAGTCTTAAAATTAATTTGCACCTTTAATTTTATTTTAAATTAAATACACACTAAAATTTGAGTTTCAATAAAATTTGTTCCTTTTATACTAAAGTTTAGGATGTAAATTATTTTGATGTATTGGGTGCAGAGGGTATAAATTGTTTTCAAAATCAAAATTTTGAGTGCATTTAATTCAAAAAAAAAACTAGATGCAAATCGATTTTAGGGTTCAAAAAATTTTTGAGGGATAGTTTCAAACTTATTTGTTAAATTTTTTTTATTCTAAGAGAAGTTTGTTTTTTTAAGTATTATAAATTTGTAGGTTAGACTTAGTATTGAAATTATAAAATTAGCCTAGTCTGTTAAAGAAGGAACATCTTTCTGTTTTAGTTATGGAGAAACGGACACGAAAGCTTTTTATAAGCTAGCTAGCTAGCTTATAGTTATGGGTTGAGTACAAGTTCTGCAACGATATATATATATATATATATATATATATATATATATATATATATATATATATTATGTATATTCAAAGTTGGATAAAAATTCTTAAAATCTAACTCATTTCTAATTGTTTAAAAAGATCGAAGGGCCTAAGATTTATCCGTCTGCACAATATATCATCCGCACAACATGAAAATTCAAAAATTATATTCAAAATTAAATCACAGAAATAAATATGGGATATATATATGTAACTGTACATATATATGGAAAAATACTACTAAGAGTAGTAAGAAAAGTGGATCCGTGCATGCATTAATCCTTTGAACAATTTTGTTTGTATTTGGAGTTTCCAGTTTCAAATGTTGTAAAGGATGAATGATGACACCATAGTTGGTTTGTTTTCATTTCCAGCTGGAAGCACTACACAACGCAAATATACTACTCCATCCCTCACACATTTGCAAGCAAAAAAATAATATGATTATTTATATTAATTCACATTATACTTATTTATATTTGATTTATTTTAATATAATTGAAAGATCATTAAAATTGACGTGATTTAGGAGATTTACACGTAGATGTTCCGCTTGTATTTTTTCAAATTATCAATGAATTTAAGTTTCGCTTTTATTTTTTTGAGTCTAAATTATTTGGTTAGTTTACAAATATTGCAATCACATATTTATAATAATATTAAATAATTTTTTTAATTTATGTGTATGAAATTAAAACGATTATTATTATGAAATGAAATGAAAGCAGTATAATAGCCATAACATATGACTTTTTAGAATTTAAATAAATAACTGTATAATATATAGTAGTACTCCATTGTCTACAGTAACAGCGGGGAGGGAGGGAGAGAGTAGTAGTTTCTACTACTGCCAAACAATGAGAGAGAGTGGGACAATTAAGACGCTTTAAATATTTTGTACACCAAAGGGCTGCGGTTCCAAAGAGACAGAATGAATACAGAGTTTGGCAGAATATACAGATGCAGACTTGAGCAGCGGAATACTAGCGCAATCCCAACGTAACAAAATTAAATAACCGCATTAATTGCCTTCAACTTTGAACATTAAGTACGGAGTAGTTATTTTAGATTATGTTATTCATACACTACTTCCTCTCAAATTAAGCGGGCTTGTCTCGAAATAACCAAGTCAAATTCCAAAACAACCCGACTCATTTAATATCTAATTAATTACTAGTAGTATTATTTTGATTTTTTATAATAATAAATTTAAACAATTTGAGTTTAAATTTGACTTAATCATTTGATATTCAATTTTCAAACGGTAGATTGCTAAGTGCTAAAAATAATACTTATGATTCATTTAAATCTCAAAACAAAAAATATTGTAATTAGTAGCGTAATTCTAGTACTATTTTTTAGATACATCATCATTTTGACATTTAAAAAAAAAAATTCAAGTGACACAAGTATTCTTCTAATAAGTTTATTCAAGAATAATTTAACCGTCATGATAAAAGAACTTGTGAAAAATGGTGGGAATTGGATTTCACTTTCTTGGATCCTTCAATGGATATTACTACTCCACTCCGCTCCACTATAGCCCAGAATTAATTAGTCCTCAAAATGTTGGACAAAGTTAAAGGAAACGAAGGAATGATGAAAAAGAAATCCCCAAGAAAACACAAAAAAGTATGGCTTGGGCTTGCGAGCAGACAAAGTTAAATCCAAATGACGAGAAAGAAATAAAAAGAAGAGGATGATAGGGATCGAAATTAGAAGCAGTAGTAACAATTAATTAATGGTAATTAAAGAAAGGGCTGGGCCAGTACTGGTAATAGTAGTACTTAGTAGTACTATACTATAAGAAGAAGAAGAAGAAGAAGAAGAAGCTGTAATACTCCTGCTATTTTCTTTAATTCCATTTTACTCTCTCTCGATCGCACCAAGAAAGAAAGAAAAGGCAGTGATGAAACTAATGATGATGAAACACCCTCTGCACCCAGCACTCCACAAAAGCTACCATTTCTTCTATTCATCATCATCAAATCCCTCCATTCCCATCTTCCCTTAAATTTACCACCTTCCTTCTTAATTACTCCAATAACGACACAACCCACCTCACAATCTCACCCTAAATTTCAAAACTATGAAACTTCTTCTCCTTCTCCTTCTCTCCTTCTCCTTCCTTGGACTCTATGCTGCCACAACTCTCCCTCTTCAACTCCTCTCCCTTCTTTCTCTAAAATCCTCCCTCACAGACCCCTTAAACACCTTCCATAATTGGGACCCTTCTTCTTCTTCCCTCCCCTCGTCAAAACCTCATTGGTGCTCATGGTCCGGCATCATATGTGATCACAAAACCAACCAAATCACTTCAATTGATCTCTCCACACGCAACCTTTCCGGCACTATTCCGTCCAATATCCGCTACTTGGGTCACCTCCAATACTTGAATATCAGCGGAAATGCTTTCGAAGGGCCTTTTCAGCCAGCCATTTTTGAATTACCTTATCTTACGACTCTTGACATTAGTCATAACTCTTTCAATTCCATATTCCCTCCGGGCATTTCAACACTCAAATTCCTCACCTTTTTAAATGCTTACAGCAACAGCTTTACGGGTCCTTTGCCAGATGACATAGTTCACCTCCGTTATCTGGAGCACCTCAACCTTGGTGGCAGCTACTTTAATGGCGAAATTCCGTCAAGTTATGGAAGTTTTCCCAGGCTGAAGTTCCTAGATCTAGCCGGAAACGAACTTTCTGGTGTAATTCCGAGTGAGTTGGGTTTCTTGAAACAGATAGAGCAAATTGAAATTGGATACAATGTCTTCACCGGCGAAATTCCCGCCCAAATTTCTCTCTTATCAAGTCTAAACTACCTCGATATTTCGTCCGCAAATCTTTCAGGCGAAATCCCAGCTGAGCTCGGTAACTTGACGAAGCTTGAAACTCTGCTGCTCTTTAAGAACCATTTTACAGGAACAATCCCAGTGAGTTTAGCTCAATTGGCTTCGCTAAAAGTACTTGATTTATCATTTAATCACCTCACTGGCACCATTCCGGGTGAGCTGTCATTATTAAAAGAGCTAAACACTCTGAGCTTGATGACCAACGAATTAACTGGTGAAGTTCCGGCCGGCATAGCAGACCTTCCCAACCTCGAATTCCTCTCACTTTGGAACAATTCTCTCACCGGGATTTTACCGCGAAGGCTGGGCTCAAATGGGATGTTGCAAAAACTCGACGTCTCTTCAAATTCGCTGTCCGGTTCAATACCTCCACATCTTTGTGACGGCAACAAGCTAGTAAAACTCATACTCTTTTCGAACAAATTTACAAGTCAATTGCCTCTTTCCTTAGTAAATTGTACAGTCTTATCGAGGTTTCGTATTCAAGATAACAATCTCAATGGTTCCTTGCCTTATGGTTTTGGATTTTTGACTAACTTGACATATATGGACATCAGCAAAAACAACTTGAGCGGTTCAATACCTAAAGATTTTGGCAATGCGGCCAAGCTAGAGTACTTGAACATATCCAACAATTTATTCGATGTTGAGTTACCAGATAACATTTGGGGAGGGCCAAGCTTGCAGATATTCTCAGCTAGTTACTCGAATCTCACTGGAAAAATTCCAGATTTTGTTGGATGTCGAAGCTTGTACAAAATTGAGTTAGAAGGGAATGCGTTTAGTGGGAACATTCCGTGGGATATTGATCACTGCGAGAAGCTCATCTCCTTGAATTTACGTCGAAATTTGCTCACGGGAATCATTCCATGGGAGATTTCAACTCTTCCATCAATCACCGATGTTGATTTATCGCATAATTTTCTGACAGGCACAATTCCTTCTAATTTTGATAATTGTAGTACGCTGGAGAGTTTTAATGTGTCTTTTAATCAGCTCACCGGTCCGGTGCCGTCATCCGGCGATATATTTTCAAGCTTCCACCCCTCGTCGTTTATCGGTAACGAAGGTCTCTGCGGCGGCGTACTAAAAAAACCTTGCCGGACAAGCGGTCTGTCTACCAGAGATATAGAAGTCCGGGAAAAGCAGCCGAAGAAAACTGCCGGAGCAATCGTGTGGATTATGGCTGCAGCTTTTGGCGTCGGACTGTTCATTTTAATTGCCGGAAGCCGGTGCTTCCACGCTAGATATCACCGAAGGTTTGCCGCGCATGACCGGGAAATCGGGCCGTGGAAATTAACTGCTTTCCAGCGTTTGAATTTCACGGCGGATGATGTGTTGGATTCATTGTCAATGACGGATAAGATCCTAGGAATGGGGTCCACCGGGACAGTATACAAAGCCGAAATGCCAGGTGGCGAGATCATAGCGGTGAAGAAGCTGTGGGGAAAGCACAAGGAGACAATCAGACGGCGGAGAGGTGTGCTAGCAGAGGTGGATGTGTTGGGAAACGTGAGGCACCGGAATATAGTGAGATTGTTAGGGTGCTGCAGCAACAGTGAGAGCACGATGTTGCTTTACGAGTACATGCCGAATGGTAGCTTGGACGACTTGTTGCATGGGAAGAATAAAGGTGAGAATTTGGTGGCGGATTGGGTCACCCGGTACAAGATAGCAATGGGCGTGGCGCAAGGGATTTGCTATCTTCACCACGACTGTGACCCGGTGATCGTGCACCGTGATCTAAAGCCTAGTAATATATTATTGGACAGTGAGATGGAGGCCAGGGTGGCGGATTTTGGTGTGGCAAAGCTGATCCAGTGCGACGAGTCCATGTCGGTGATTGCTGGGTCGTATGGCTACATAGCGCCAGGTATGCACTGTAATTTTTGGTCCTCTACTTCTAGTTAGTTAGTGACAGGCTTGCTATTGTGCGCTCAATAATGCGCGCATCGTAGTGATGATGCCTGATGTTTTCCTTCGCTGTTATTAATTAGTTGTTGGGTAGTCTTTCGTGGGGACGAAAAGCGTGGGAATAGCGCAAGGTGGAGTATTTGGTTCACGTTACTAGCTACCCATAGCCCCATAGATATTTAATCATATACTAGAACTAGTTGTCTAGTCTAGTAGTACCATTAGCTGCTTTTTGTTTACATTCTATCTACACTCCACATACATGAAAACTGCGTGGAGTATTAAAATTCGGTTACAATAGTTTTTTGAGCAAGGAACTAATTTTGCTGTTAAATTTAATTTTTACATATTAGTATTATTCTTAATATGTTCAATTTCGCATATAACTTTTCATTTTCTCCCTCGTGATTAAGAGTTTATATGAAGCCTTAAATTGTGCTTAAAGAGTAGGAGTAGTAGTAATAGAGTACTTATTTTGGTAATTTTCTTGGAGTGAACAAAAAAAAATGTATGTAAATGTTAGGAATATTAATTAGAATAATGTTAGAGACACAAATTATTCTATAAATTTTTTACAAATTGTTGATGTGGCATACTACACCTCAGCATATTGTGTGGGACCGAAAACTATATTGAAACAATTTGTTAATCAATATGATGAGGTAAAGTACGTCACATCAACAGTTTGTAAAATAATTTGTGTCTGTTTCATTACTCTGTTAATTAATGTGTGCAGGAAAAAGAGTTGGCATTGAAACACGTACCCCCATAGTGGACCAAAGTGGTAGTATATGGAGTAGTACTTAATTGTTTCATTGTTTGAGTAGTAGGGGGCCAGGGGTGGCACTGGATTGGCACACCACCGCCCTTCTTCTTTTTTCCTTTTGTCCATTTGATTTGCTAATGTTCTAGGCGTGATATATCCTTTTTCCTTTATAATCATTTCCTGGCTCCCACTATGCCCTTTCAATACAAGAAACTCAACTCGGTTTTTAAAGTCATTGCAGGCTGAGCCTCTGTTTCAACTTCACTAATGCAATTTACATCTCAAAAGATTATTTTATGTATATATATGTTACCATTATTTATTTATTTGGTTAATTTGCAGAATATGCTTACACTTTACAAGTTGATGAGAAGAGCGATATATACAGTTTTGGAGTGGTGTTGATGGAGATTTTAAGCGGAAAGAGATCGGTAGATGCGGAATTTGGAGACGGCAATAGCATTGTAGATTGGATGAGATCCAAAATTAAAACAAAACAAGGAGTTAGGGATGTGCTTGATAAAAATGCAGGGGCATCTTGTGCCTCGGTGAGAGAGGAAATGATGCTATTGTTAAGGGTTGCTTTGCTTTGCACCAGTCGGAATCCGGCTGATCGGCCGCCCATGAGGGACGTCGTGTCCATGTTAATAGAAGCCAAACCCATGAGAAAACTACTTGTAAATGAAAATGGAAATGGTGGTGCTCATGACAAACAAGTTGTTGATCGTGGTGGACAAAAGTCAACTGTAGAATGTTGTTAGTAATATGATTGGATTTCTTTTACTCTTTTTTTTTTTTTTTTTTGTCGCTCGCTATGAAATTGTGGGAATTGGTATAGGAGTATAATATTTCTTTTAATTCTCAATGGAATTTTTCTGAGTGTTGTTAAATTACTCGGGTTATAGTCTATGATTTTAACCAACAAATGATTCGTATTAATTTTAGTAATCCTTAGACTTGTCAACATAGAAATAACGTACATAATTGTATTATTCCTTACGTTCCATAAAAATAGTTCCAATTTCAAAATAAAAAATGTTTGAAAAAATCACTATATTTATCCCACCAAACACGCACTATATTTAGGGTTAAATATGAGACAAAAAAAACCCTAAAATTTGTAAATTTTGCATATTGAACTGATCTTTTTGTGAATATGATGGAGTATTTTATTGTATTATTATTTTTTTAACATGAATATGTAACCAATACCCGTCTTCACAAGGTGAAAAATCTTAATTCAGGATGGATGAGTACAATTTGATTTGATCACTGGTATATTCATAATAATTGATGTTTTCCATGGGGGAGGAAGATGCATATAATTCATATATTAAACTTTGAAGAGATAGCCTAACTACTTCATTATTGGTACTCATAATGTTGCTGTTGAAAACTCACTTTTGCACCCCCTTGGCCCCTTGTAATAAATTTTAGTAGCAAATTAAAACGTAAAATGGTACGAAGAGTGCATTAAATCCCTATTTTGGAAGGCGAATCATACTTGTTAAAGGATGTGGTAGCTGACTTATAAGTAAGTTGTCGAACAAGACTTGCATAGACTAGAAAACTAAAGAATTGCATAAAGGATTCTTCCTGCAGCCTTAAAAAAAAAAAAAAAAAAAAAACCTTTAACCTCCTTCAACTCTTGCCGAGGCCTTACGCAGTTGGATGAGATGTGCTCTTAAACTTTTCTCCTCCGCCTGTATGGTGCACAGTATCAATTTAAACATCTAAACAGGAATAACATACTCCCTCCCTCAAATACGAGTATTGGCCGACCAGTTATATCTTTCTGGTCTGTATGTTATATTTGGGTTCGACCATATAATTTGTAATTCCGGTCAGACTATTTTACCCCGCACATGGGCCGGGCCATATATATGGTTTCATCAAAAAAAAAATCATTGTGGAACCTCCCTCAATGAGAAACTACTGTTGCAACGTAGAAAATACAAGATGCTTGCAAAGTACTGAATCCGGTTACCATGATGGTAAGTTGGTTAATTGATGCTGACACGCAGAGAGATCACCTCTCAGTATGCGTGTTAACACTGTATTGATCAATTGACCAAAGTTAACTTCATGTTGACTGCTCCCCAAAGTACTGTACTATTTACTATCAAAAGAGTCCCAACTTTTTTCATTGACCTTAATTTTATTTAATGGATATTAAAATTTGGAAAGATAAATTAAGAAGAAACATCTTGCTGATAGCAGTCATATTTTTTATCTTAAAGGTGAATAGTGTTGAAAAGAAATCAATTATGCCGATGTTATATGGAAATCTTAATATTTAAAATAAAGTTTTAAAAAATATTAAACCCACATTTTCGAACAATACGTGAAACTAGATAGATAGATGGTAGGAAATCTTCACCTTCAACGATGAAATCATGGCTACCCTTTTTTCCAGTTCCTCCAAATACTCCTTTTGTTGTTTTACTATGATTAGAAGCTCTGTGAGGAGATAACATGTCCTCTCAACCTGTTGATGACAAGTCAAACCGATCACAGCCATCGAAAACTGTCATTCTTATATATGCAATTCATTATTATGAATAATTAAATTATGCTACTTCTATTTAATTTTATAGTAATATTTTTCAAATATACATTAAAGAGTAATGTTAGGGATACCAAATTGCATTGTTCCACTCTAAATCACTACCTCATAATCAAATTTCATAACCGTAGATTTCACACTGTTTATAACCAATATGGCCGTGTTCATGACATCATTAACCGACGATACATCTCCCTGCACAAAAGAATTACTTTTAATTAGAGTACATAGAAACTGGTCTAACTTTTATAATGATCCAAGTGCTGATTGTAATTTACTGAATTAAAGGAAGGGAAAAAAACTAGTATGGGAGATAATACCTTAGCATCATCATCAAGAGGGAGTCTAATGGATATTGCTGACAGTTTTCTTATCACCCTGCCAACAGCTTCAGAATTTTTGCTCTCCATTTTAGCCCATTCTTTTAGCAAACAATCTTGTGAGTAGATTATTTGATATAGTTTGATTCTATACTTCATCCTTTGAATTCGAATTTGCTTTTCTAAAATGGAATTCCTCATCATCAAGGTTCTTATCCAAACATTGAACAATTTTTTCTGTTAATTTAAATAAAATTCGAATTTCAGCATTTTGCAATTTTATGATCACTAGCTAATTAATTATGTAATATATAGGTGTAGCTAGTAAATTAAATCCTAATTACCTCAGCAATGATCTTGACAGAAGCCACGGCAACCTCAGCTCGAGCATTTCCATACCTCCATTGCAAGAGATTATTATGCAATAGGCCATATTTTCGATACTCCATTTCTTGTACGGGTGCCACTTTCTTATGTCTAAAGTACTTCAAAACCTTACCTACATTACCAGAAGTACTACTCGGTGCCGACTTTGGCACCGGAGAGAATGGCAAAGAATATCGGGCAGGTGATAATGCCCATGCAGAAGGAGAAGTAGGAGTACACCTGCTTGGACTACCTCTCTTCTGGACTACTACATTACTAGTACGTTGACTACTACGTTGCAGAAATCGAACAAATGTACCGTCTTTATTACTATTTTCTTGTTGAGGTATTAGTAATTTATTCTTTTGGGTGCTGCTTGGAGTTGTTATTTTTGAAGGATTCATCACATCTTCCGGGTACGCCTTGGTACTTCTTGATTTTGTAGTTGATTTAGAGCGGTGCACCGACGTGGGAAGTGACGATATGGCCGGACTACTCCCGCTTTTGCTTCGGATTAAGCGCGGCGAGCGGTTGGCTGCAGGTGGCTGATGTCTGCGAGAGGAGTGAGTGGTATTATTATTATTCTCCATGTTAATTGCAATGGCCTAGATCGAGTTTGTAGACTGGATGAGGGAGGGGACATATCATATATCATATATTTATATATATATATATATATATATATATATATATATATATATAATAAGTGTGAATTTTTAGAGGGTTGGGCTACCTACCATAAGAAGTTGGAGGGCACGTTAATGATCAACAAGTGTAGACTTTTGAAATTAATTGATATATTGGTCAAAGTGACGTGCATGCATTTTAATTAATCAGTGGTCAAAACATGAATTTGATACACCTACGTCCCTACTCCAAAACAATGCACTTCGTTCGATCGGTACTTATTGAGCACAAAATTTAAATAATATTTATTGTTAATGCCAAAATCTTCTCCTACGTTCCAATCACATAAGACGCTGTGATCTTACACAGTTCAACAAGTCAACACCAAAAGCTTGACGGCCTGACCGTCGGGGGATAGCTCCGGCGTGAGAGTCAGTACAGGCGATCACAAGGTTAACAAGGGAGGAAAATATTGACTAGTGTCTGAGTGTATGAAAAAATGATAATGTTGTGTGTTTTGTTACCTCTTTTTCCTTTTGTGATCCTTGCCCCATACGTTCCCCAGACCCGGTTTACTGTGCCACCCACTATCTCCTGACACCTCCTCTCTACCCCGGTCATCTCAGCCGGAAGTGTACAGCTTATTTTCCTACCTCCTGACACCTCCTCTCTACCCCGGTCATCTCAGCCGGAAGTGTACAGCTTATTTTCCTACCTGCTACCACTGTTACCACCCGCCGGCAATCGGAGTCCCATCCTCATTAATGTCATGCAGAAAGGTGACAGACATAACAGTCAACTGCTGTCTTTTGTGATGATTACCGGTCAAAGATAGGATAAGTAACACCTTACGTAATGGGTCAATCCAATGACTAAGCCCATTAGTGTAGTCAAGTAGTGGGGCCCAATTCATTTGACCCAACATGACCAAAGTGACATAGCCCAAAGGACAAGCCCATTCGGCCTGGCCCAGTATGAAAAGTATTATGGCCCAACACTTATTATATTAATTTTTCTTATTTTTTTATTTATATATGTTGTTAACTATATTATTTTAAAAAAGTTCATAATTAACCCCTTTCATTTCGTTTCATATTTATTCATGATCTGCGATTACTATATTTAGTTTAATAATGTTAGGGTCAGAGTTTCAATTTTTTGATGTTAGAAAATATTTCAGATGATGTAACTATTGTATTAATTTAATAAATATCTTGTGATTTGTTATGTTGTAAAATATTATCAAATATTTAATATTGTATTACATGTAACTCATTAATCGTGTTGAGCTAATGAGCTTGATGTGGTTATTATGATTATAGATATAGTTATGCGTGTGAAAGTACGTAGTTCTCATTATGTTATAAATAAATATTTTTTTGTAATTTTTTGTAGTAAATGCAATATTGCTCTCTATACATTTATAAAAATAAAATATTTAATTACTACAAAGGTGATTACTATTGAAGAGGGAGAATAACGGTTGGGGGAGAAAGATGGAGAATATAAATTTTGTAATATTGAAGAGGTTATTTTTATTCAAAAAATAGTTAATATGATTCAGACCTATATCTGAATAATATATATTTAATTTCATATCTTACTGATTAAGAGGCAAAAAAAAATTATCAAACAAGTTTTACTTCTAATCGAATCAGAGATATACCCATTAAGAACTATTCAGATGTAAACAAATATGTAACGACCCCAAAATAGGTCCATTCCATCCAACCTATTCTGAGTCGCCAAATACATGGTACAGAAAATAACTACAACTTTATTACAACAATTGACGTGCAAAATACAACAACACATATGTTGTGAGTTTGGATGCAAATATATACCAACTGTGACTCGTGTCCCAACCGTAATATGACAAATGTCCCATCAGTGGACAGCACCTCACAGTGATACCTACATAAAGGTATAGTCAAAAACTGTTTTAGAAATTAGAATCTTTGGAAAGTGCTCAAGGAAACCTTCGTACATGGGAGGCCATGCGTCTAGGTTATGATAGATATCATATGGCCACAGAATTATTCTTGGTTGACCCAATAGACCCCAAAAAAAAACGAGAAGATTACTATCATATTTTTCCCAATGGTGAGTCTTCTCTTGACATATCATTATCTCTACTGTCTCTAATTGAGAATTATACTTCAAACAAACACCAAGATTATATAGGTAGTGCTCGTATATATACTCAGCAAGTGGATGAGCATATCTCTGTCCTATGATGACACGAGGTTGTATGTCATTAGACATCTTGTATGATAGTGGCAAACCACCCTTCCAACGTTGGGTACACCTTACCCTATTGGATTCACCAAATAAAACTACTAAATGAACTTTTCTATACTGCTTCGGGAGAACATCCACAGCTAGACACCACCGTTCTATTTCCCCGTTACCCTCGCTCGACCCAGCTACACTCTTAATACCTGAAAGGAATTGTGAAACAGAAGGGTGAGCACAATTAGCCCAGTAAAGAATATCATGACTAAAGATAAATAAATTATCAATAGTCTTCATCAGTAATAAATCAGAGATTTAGAACATATGGTAGATGATAAAAATTTCAACCATAGTTGCAGCGGAACGAGCAATCCATTAGAAGAGTCAAATAGACTATAAAGTCTATTATTTTCTCCGTGTTAAAAATTCACCAACAATGTTTTATCCCTGTAACATCAATCAACAATTCAGGTCCACAATCATATGAATAACTCATAATCATAACTGTAGTTCTAAATTTCGCATCCAAGACGAAGATAAATTTCATCACCTATCTTTACCTGAAACATCAAATATCATGGTTATACCAAATCACAGTTCCTGTTCATAATCATACTAATAAATTCATCTTTGCACCACGGGCCAAAGATATTCATCAACAGTTCATCTTTACACTACATGCCAAAGATATTCAACAACAAGTCATCTTTGCACTACGGGCCAAAGATATTTATCAACAACTCATCTTTGCACTACAGGCCAAAGATATTCCTCAATAGTTCATATTTGCACTACAGGCCAAATATATTATTATCTCAAAGAAATATATAATCATTTCAGAATTTATATAACCAATAATTATAACCATGTTGATCATTTCACCTTTGTACTTAAGCTAAAGATATTCAATTATAAATTCAATGGTCATGATCATACCAGTCAAAAATTCAACTTTGCACTACTGGCCAAAGAGAACCCATAGTCATGATGGTACCAAAAATCTACCCATCTTTACACTCAAGTCAAAGAGAAATATCATCATTAGGGTTATAAAAATGTTATATATAATAATAAAAATTAATATGATCAACATATAGTTTTAATCTCAAGAGTAATATTCATAAATCAACTATAATTTGGTTAGAAAAAGAAACCAATTTCGTCATGAATAGTAACTCGTGAATAGTAACCCATGAATAGTAACTCATGAATAGTAACTCGTGAATAGTAACTCGTGAATAGTAACTCATGAATAATAACTCGTGAATAGTAACTCATGAATAGTAACTCGTGAATAGTAACTCATGAATAGTAACTCGTGAATAGTAATTCATGAATAGTAACTCATGAATAGTAACCCCGACATGAAAAGTTCTAAATTTGATAAATAGTTCAGATCAATACTTCGGCATAATGATATTTAAGAAGATAATATCATTTAAGAAAAAAATAATATCCCTTACTATCCCTTACCTCAAAGAGCAGCACTTCAGATTGGATATCGGATATGACGCTGAAGGAAACTCGCACTGATGAATAGCAACTCACCAAGTATCTAAATACTCACAAAATACACTCAATAATCTAGAGAGAGAAAGAGAGAAAGCTTATGTTTCTGGTGTGATTTTCAATTCTAACTTAGCCCTCTATTTATAGGAAAATTTTAGTAGGCTTGACCTGCAACCTGATGGCTTTACCTGCTACTATTTTCACCCACCACATTTGAAATATAATTCAGCACATTTCTTCACCAACCACAAGTGGGGCCCACCAATTCTAGAATTTTCCACCAAAAATGATTTATAACCTAATTTCCGAATCAGCCACCTCTTAAAATTCATAACAAATCATACGTTCATTTTTAACGGTTCAAAATTTATGGACATATACTCAACTTATATATGTATAACATATCCAAAAATTACCACGATCCAACGGTCGGATTAAAAATTATAACCCCCGTAAAATATCTCAAAAACCCTGATTTTTAATACCTCCATTCCGACAAAAATACTGATAAAAACCTCAACATTAACTCCTTCATTTTTAACCACAAAAATATATCCCTCATTTATATCCACATAATATAAATATTTCCTTATCATATGAATCAATAATTAATTATTCACAAATAATATTACAGAATCACATTTATGACAACCAGGCCGTTCCCAGGAAAGAGGGGGCTTTCCAATAAGGATCTCTCCTTACTGGCGCGCAATTAGATGACCAAACCTCTCCTTAGACAGAACTTTCTAGACATTGTCAATAATGGTATCTAATAATATTATTCAGATAATATGAATTATTGTTCCGATAAAGGAAAATACTGTGCAACAATAATTATTGAAACAACAATAATATAAAATATCAACGCAACAATTATTGAATCAATAAAATAAAATATTGAACAGTAACTACTGTAACAATTATTGAGTAGTGTCTTCTTACGTAAGAATCAATAATTTCAAAAATACTATGCAATACCGTGTGGTACTGTGCAATAACGCGTATTATTGTATTTTAACCACCGGATATTCCAATAGTGTTAACGATAACAACTACGCCGTTATTTGTAAAAACTCAAATTTGTCGTTTTCTTCACCCGACAGTTATTCTGTTATGGGGCCCACAAATGGCTGCGCCGTCGTACGAATATTCTCCGACAGAAAGAATATTCTACGACCAAACGAATATTCCCCGACAACAATGAATATTTTATAACCACTTGTGTATTTTGAAAAAAAATTCATATATCACTCTTAACTTTAACTTTTATCAATTTAACCATTTACTGAATAATAATTATAAGAAAAAATTGAATACTTTTATTTCATAAAATTCGGGGTCTTACAAAATACAACCTAAATCTAAATCATTAAGAGTTGTTTATTAATGAAATTTTCAAATGTATGTAACTTCTATATATAATGTACTCCCTCTATCTCAAATTTTTTAAGTTCAAATACCATTTCACAATTTATTAATATATACTAATTATTCAGATCTTAATTTTATCGATCACCAATTAAATTTTTCCAAATAAAAAAGAAAAGAAAAATACAAGTATACCTATTAGCTGATGTACTTATACGCGTCAATCGCACGCAACATATTCATTTTCCCGCCAATAGTTGCCAAATTCTCATTCTAAGGAGGGTGTATTTAATTAAGATTTTTAAAGACTTTTAAAGATTTTAAAAGTTTTGTTGTATTCAATCAATACATTTAAAAAGTTTATAAAAATTTACTGGTATTCAATTATAACTTTTGTAATGTCTTTAAAAGTTAAGTGGTATTGATTTGAGACTTTTACAAAATCTATAAAAATATTTTGGAATTAAAGAAGTCATAAATTTTTTAGATTCCTATCAAATCCACGTGTCCACAATATCCACGTGTCGTGCGGCTTTTGCCCATGCATCACTTATTCTCACTCGTTCAATTTTTTCTTCTTTCAGCTCAGATTCCATTTTTATCATCTTATACTCTGCCAAAGAATGCTTCTGTTCAAGCATCACATATCGGGTAACACAAGCTTGAATTGTTGCATCCTTTTGTTCCACGACCGCCTGTCGTTCTTCTGCCTGCTCTTCTAACTCATGAATACGATTTTGAAATTCTACATTTTGATCATATAATACCTCTAATAAACTCTCCTCTGGTACTTCTTCTTCCTCTTCTTCCTCAGTCTCAGCTGTTACCTCTGCGACTATCTCAGGTGCAACTATCAATTCTTCACTCACCACATAGATATCTCTAATTCCTTCTTCGTCTGACATCACATTATCATGGTTAGTGATTAGAGGTATCCCCACATTCTCATTCACTCCATTGTTAGCATTCTCAGCTGCCATTCTCAAATACTGCCATAAAATAAGGGTTAATTAAACAAATTAACATATCACATAATATCCCAATATTATGACTAACCAACAAATAAGCTTAGGTAGGACACACTAACGAAGGATTTACGCATCTCTCCCCTCCTAGTTATATTCCCCGATCTCCACCAGAGATCATATCCCTAAGCTCTGATACCAACTGTAACGACCCCAAAATAGGTTCATTCCACCCAACCCATTCTGAATCGTCAAATACATGGTACAGAAAACAACTACAACTTTATTACAACAATTGTCGTGCAAAATACAACAACACATATGCTGTGAGTTTGGATACAAATATATACCAAATGTGACATTGGACACCATCATGTATCAGCACCTCACAAAGGTACCTTACATAAAGGTATAGTCAAAAACTGTTTTAGAAATTAGAATCTTTGGGAAGTGCTCAAGGAAACCTTCGTACATGGGAGGCCACGCATCTAGGTTATGATAGATATCATATGGCCACAGAATTATCCTTGGTTGACCCAATAGACCCCAAAGAAAAACGAGAAGATTACTATCATATTCTTCCCAATGGTGAGTTTTCTCTTGACTTATCATTATCTCCACTGTCTCAAATTGAGAATTATACTTCAAACAAACACCAAGATTATATAGGTAGTGCCCATAGATATACTCAGCAAGTGGATGAGCACAACCCTGTCCTATGATGACACGAGGTTGTATGTCATTAGACATCTTGTATGATAGTGACAAAACACCCTTCCAACGTTGGGTTCGCCTCACCCTATTTTCTTCACCAAATATAACTACTAAATGATAACCACCGTTCTATTCCCTTGTCACCCCCGCTTGACCCAGCTACACTCTTATTACCTGAAAGGAATTGTGAAGCAAAAGGGTGAGCACAACTAGCTCAGTAAAGAATATCATAACTAAAGATAAATAAATTATCAATAGTCTTCATTAATAATAAATCAGAGATTTAGAACATATGGTAGATGATAAAAAATTTCAACCATAGTTGCAGCGGAACATGCAATCCATTAGAAGAGTCAAATAGACTATAAAGTCTATTATCTTCTCCATGTTAAAAATCCATCAACAATGTTTTATCCCTGTAACATTAATCAACAATTCTGGTCCACAATCATATGAATAACTCATAATCATAACTGTAGTTCTAAATTCCTCTTCTCATCCAGGACGAAGATAATTTTCATCACCTATCTTTACCTGAAACATCAAAGATCATGGTTATACCAAATCACATTTCCTGTTCATAATCATACTAATAAATCCATCTTTGCACTACGGCCAAAGATATTCATTTGTATCACCAGTTGGTCATGTTTATCTCAACATCTGTTCATCTTTGCACTACTGGCCAAAGATATTCAACAACATGTCATCTTTGCACTACGGGCCAAAGATATTCATCAACAATTCATCTTTGCACTACAGGCCAAAGATATTCCTTAACCGTTCATATTTGCACTACAGGCCAAATATATTAATATCTCAAAGAAATATATAATCATTTCAGAATTTATATAAACAATAATTATAACCATGTTAATCAATTCACCTTTGCACTTAAGCTAAAGATATTCACTTATAAATTCAATGGTCATGATCATACCAGTCAATAATTCAACTTTGCACTACTGGCCAAAGAGAACCCATAGTCATGATCATACCAATAATTTACCCATCTTTACACTCAAGCGAAAGAGAATTTCAACATCAAGGTTATAAAAATGTTATATATGATAATAAAAACAATATGATCAACATATAGATTTAATCTCAAGAGTAATATTCATAAATCAACTATAATTTGGTTAGAAAAAGAAACCAATTTTGTCGTGAATAGTAACTCGTGAATAGTAACTCGTGAATAGTAACTCATAAATAGTAACTCGTGAATAGTAACCCTGACATGAAAAAGGTAGAAATTCCACAATAATATACATACCAATATTTCGGTATAATGATATTGAAAGAATAATATTCTTAAACTTATAAACAATTTATTTAAATTGTTTACACTTTACTAATTAATGCATTTAATCATCATAAAATGCCAACTCTTAAGATTTCATCATCAATAACCAAAACCCTCATCAAAAAAATCTGCATATACCTCATATATAGGATTCTCAAGCCATAAAATCCTATTTTCAATTTTCTTACTTCACATAACATATTTAATTCATTTTCTCATAACTAGACTATTTTCATGAAAAATACCAAATCCATTCCAAAAATATTTCTTTTCTGGAATTTAGCATAATATAGTCCCATAGTGAACATATATTTTTCTCAGAATTTTTAAAAGTCATTTACTATTTTTCATATGGCCAAAATAGCCGAATATTTAGATATTTATCAAAAATTATACTTTTATCCAAAAATTCTGAAATTTACAGAGTATACTTCTATCATATACATGTACTCCCAATAAAAATTTCATCAATTTTGGAGTTAACCACAAGGAATTATAAGCGATTACTTTTAAAATAGTCTTTTCTCATAAAATTCATAACTCTCAATCTATACATCCAAAAATCACCATTTTTGGACACAATCAAGAAAACTCATCAAAATATCATTTCAAATTTTTCCAGAATTTTTGAAGATCAGAAAAATTACGAAACTGAAAATCATAACAACCCTTAAAATCTCTTAATATCCCTTACTATCCCTTACCTCAAAAGAGCAGTACTTCTGACTGGATATCGGATATGATGCTGAAGGAAACTTGCACTGATGAATAGCAACTCACCAAGTATCTAAAAACTCACAAAATATGCTTCATAATATAGAGAGAGAAAGAGAGAAAGCTTATGTTTCTGGTGTGATTTTCAATTCTAACTTAGCCCTCTATTTATAGGAAAATTTTGGTAGGTTTGACCTGCAACCTGATGGCTTTACCTGCTACTATTCCCACCCACCACATTTGAAATATAATTCAGCACATTTCTTCACCAACCACAAGTGGGGCCCACCAATTCTAGAATTTTCCACCAAAATGATAAACTCCGAAAATTCAACAATTTCTGAACCAGTCATCTCGTAAAATTCATAACAAATCATACATTCATTTTTAACGGTTCAAAATTTGTGGACATATACTCAACTTATATATGTATAACATATCCAAATATTACTACGATCCAACGGTCGGATTAAAAATTATAACCCCCGCAAAATATCTCAAAAATCCTGATTTTTAATACCTCCATTCCGACAAAAATACTGATAAAAACCTCAACATTAACTCCTTCATTTTAACCACAAAAATATATCCCTCATTTATATACACATAAAATAAATATTTTCTTATCATATAAATCAATAATTAATTATTCACAAATAATATTACAGAATCACATTTATGACAACCAGGCCGTTCCCAGGAAAGAGGGGGCTTTCCAATAAGGATTTCTCCTTACTAGCGCGCAATTAGATGACCAAACCTCTCCTTAGACAGAACTTTCTAGACATTGCCAATAATGCTATCTAATAATACTATTCAAATAATATGAATTATTGATCTGATAATGGAAAATACTGTGCAGCAACAATTATTGAACAACAATAATATAAAATTTCAACGTAGCAATTATTGAATCAATAAAATAAAATATTGAACAGTAATTACTGTAACAATTATTGAGTAGTGCCTTCTTACGTAAGAATCAATAATTTCAAAAATACTATGCAATACCGTGTGCTACTGTGTAATAACGCGTATTACTGTATTTTAACCACCGGGTATTCCAACAGTGTTAACGATAACAACTACGCCGTTATTTGTAAAAACTCAAATTTGTCGTTTTTCTTCACTCGACAGTTATTCGTTATGGGGCCCACAAATAACTGCGCCGTCGTACGAATATTCTCCGACAGAAAGAATATTCCACGACCAAACGAATATTCCCCGACAACAATGATTATTTTATAACCACTTGCTTATTTTGAAAAAAAATTCATATTTCACCCATAACTTTAAACTTTTATCAATTTAACCATTTACTGAATAGTAATTATAAGAAAAATTGAATACTTTTATTTCATAAAATTCGGGGTCTTACAAATAATATGAATTATTGATCTGATAAAGGAAAATACTGTGCAGCAACAATTATTGAAACAACAATAATATAAAATATCAACGCAGCAATTATTGAATCAATAAAATAAAATATTGAATAATAACTACTGTAACAATTATTGAGTAGTGCCTTCTTACGTAAGAATCAATAATTTCAAAAATACTATGCAATACCGTGTGCTACTGTGCAATAACGCGTATTACTGTATTTTAACCACCGGGTATTCCAACAATGTTAACGATAACAACTACGCCGTTATTTGTAAAAACTCAAATTTATCGTTTTCTTTCACCCGACAGTTATTCGTTATGGGGCCCACAAATAGCTGCGCCGTTGTACGAATATTCTCCGACAGAAAGAATATTCCACGACCAAACGAATATTCCCCGACAACAATGATTATTTTGTAACCACTTGCTTATTTTGAAAAAAAAAAAATTCATATTTCACCCATAACTTTAAACTTTTATCAATTTAACCATTTACTAAATTGTAATTATAAGAAAAATTGAATACTTTTATTTCATAAAATTCGGGGTCTTACAACTTTTAAAAACTTCCGAATATTTTAGAAATGAAGAAAATGAACACATGAAAAAAGAGATAGAAGAGATCAAACAAATAAAATAAAAGAAAATATATATATATATATATATATATATTTATTTATTTCTCACTTTCTATCTCTACCTTATTCCTATCAAAATAAAAAAAAAAAGATATTATAGCAGATGAGGAGAGAGAAAAACGAGGAAGGGTCAAAAAGAGGGAGTAGCGTTAATGATTCCAAATAGAATCAATGATATAAACGAATATCAAATATTTTAATATCATTTTATATTTTTTATCTCCCATAAAAAAAATCTCAGTTATTATATTTGTAAATTAAAAGTACTACATTTGTTAATTTTGTTATTTGTTAAAAATTATAAATTGTTAGTTTAGTAATAATGACTTGATAGGAAAATGACAATGCAAATTTTAAAATTGAAATTGTTATTTTATATTATTGTTAGTAGAAAATGATTTTTTTTATAAAATATGACATTTTCTTATAATAGATGAGATATGATATAATAATTCAACTTCAATAATGCCTTTTATTTCAAATTAGGTTGTGACATAGTTAATATTATTTAATATTATATTTATTTCATCTTAAATATAAGATTTTTGTTGACATTTTAACAATTAATATAAACCGTAATATATATTAAAAATATATAAAAGTCTATCAAAATTTTTATAAAAAATCTATAAAATCTGTCACTTATTTTATAGAATCTTTAAAAATCATTAAAACCCGTAAACTCTATAAAAATCGATCGCTTAAAAAAAGTATTTAAAAGTTTTTACTAAATACACCTAACAGCTAGAGGGAGAATTAAAGGCTTATAGCCACAATCCAGAAAATCCTTCTTATCTCATGCCCATTCAATTCGATTTGGGGGAAAATCTAAATTTTAGGTCTTCTTTATATCTCAACGCTCAAGAGAGCCCTCTATGGCCGATCCTAGGGTTTTCACCGGATCGATCGGTGGCCACCGTACACAAGCAGGTATCGTCTCTAGAATCCTATTAGAGAACTTCATGTGCCATAGTAACCTGGAAATCGAACTGGGTGATTTGGTCAATTTCGTCACAGGACAGAACGGAAGTGAGTCTCTCTTTCTTCCCGCCTCTCCCTCTCATTATGTACAGTATTTAGTATTTACTCCCATATTTCCTTTCCTGGCTTCCTATAATACGTCGTAAACTTAAAAAATTTAGCTAAATTTTGCTATATTTTAATGAATACGTTAATTAATTGATCTTTTAGCCGAGGTTTTGTATAAAACTTTGGTTTGTGAATACGAATTCTAATTTTGGGATGGAGGGAATATGTGTTGCTTTGGATTCACCTTGCTATTGGATTTTTGATGTATATAGGTGGAAAGAGTGCGATACTTACGGCATTATGTGTTGCATTTGGATGTCGAGCTAGAGGAACACAAAGGGCGTCAACTTTGAAGGATTTTATAAAGACTGGTTGTGGGTAAGTAAACAGTAGTTTTAGATATATTTTCTCATGTGATAACTGTACATACATTTGTCAGTGATGGAAATTGTAATCCGTCTGTTAAATACAATAAATAACTGGACTCATGTGGTGGCACATTGTCTTATACAGAGACCAAAAGTTTTACATAATTTCAAGAAGTTTAGAACTGCTACATTGACGGTTTAAGGCATAATCCTTCCATTTGTGTACTTTGGGGGTGATATTAGAGTACATGTGAGAGGCTAATTTTAAGTGAATTTGATGCGGGCTGGTTTTGTATCTATTTTTAGATTTTAGTTTGTGTGATTGCCACCTACCTAAATTTCCCACTACTTCCTTGTTTTGAGATACTTCTCCATCTAAAATTTGTGTCAGATTGTAAACTATTAGGTTGGCACAAATATTAAGCTTTTCAAATGGCAAATTAAAAGATCATGTTTTTTGACATGGTTTTTCTAAATTATTATTTAATATCAAAGTGCAAATTTAAGAAAAGAAAAGTGAAAAAATTTATATATAGATGTGCCATGGGAGCATATTAAAATATGTGTCACACATGTTTTTAAACTATGGCATACAATTTGAGACGGAGGCAGTAAATCACAACATATTCCACAAGTTGTCTTCCACATTTTATATACTTGTACAACTTTGTTTTTTTCTTAATCCATGAAAGTCTTCTTAAATTAACATGCATTATTAACTTTTGATTAAGTACACAACACGTAGACATCATCATTTTATTGCATTGGCATTATCTCAGCAGTATAGTTCCTAGCTGATTATGGATTGATTTTAAAATATCTGTCACTATAGCATACTTGACTTGCAGAGTAATCTTTTACTTGTCGATATTGCTCGTTCACCTTGAGCAGTTCAATTTCTGAGTCAGACATTTACTTGCTTTCCTGTTTATGTTTTCAAATTAGTTGATACAGTCATGTTTCCATGTCTTTTTTCCGATATCTGTTTATGCCCCTATATTTGTTTGCAGCTATGCACTTGTTCACGTGGAAATAAAAAACCAAGGGGAGGATGCTTTTAAACCAGAAACATATGGCGACTTAATTATTATAGAGCGCAAGATTTCTGAATCTACCAGTTCCACTGTTTTAAAAGATCACCAAGGTTTTTCTAGATCATTGTTTATCTTCCTTTCCCCAATGTTTCTTAATCTTTTCTGTTTTTTTTGTTGGTAAGTGTATGTTTCTTACTTTCTTTATCTTTTACTAATTATGATGCAAGTTTCTTAATGTTCAAACGAAGTAGTTTTTTTGGGAGGGGTGTCACACCCTATGCTAACTCAGCAGAAGTTTTGGCAATGATGTTTGTTATAATATTATTTGTTTGTTCTTTTGTGAAATTTGGAAGGGCGGGGGAGGGGGTTGTGGTTACCCCTTCTCTAATTATTCTCATTGACCACCACAAAATTTTTCCGTGATAGACTTCATAGCAATTTGTTCGGTTATACATGAAATTTTACTAGTTTGTCTAGACAAATGAAAAGCTGAAGGATGCATGCCACAATGTGTGCCTATTCTCATCTTACCATGGAGCTGTGTTACATGAACTAAAAGGACATAATCTTTTAGCTGATAAAAAATCACTCTTTGAAACAGTGTAACTGATGAGGTGTAGTGTTGTTATTATCAAGAGGATTTCTCATTTGGTTTGCTTCTATGCTTGGAAGGGTAGTTGATATTTGTCTGATTTTTTCATCCTCACCGTTTCCTCCCTTTAAATACTATATTTTTCTTTATTGCATTGCACTTATGATTGATAAGATTTTCCTCTTTTCTCAATTATTTATGTGAATCTCTTAAAATTTGATGATTACTTTGATTTCTAAAATGCCATTGCAACAACATAGGGGACATGAATTATGAGTACAGTAAGAAGTACTAAGTTTGAAATCACTTAACAATAAAGTCTCAACATTGAAATGTATTTGGCACCATTTTGAATTTTCAATGTCCTATTCGCTAGTTGCAGGTCTGCCACTATGTGGTATACTAATATGTCCTAGTGCCACATGTATGTTATTCTTGCAAAATATCTGTAAGTACATAAGAGTTGTATGACCATACAACCTGTTTTTTTTTTGAATCTTTATACGGTCCCAGGTAAATGAAACTCTTCATTGTGGGGCATAATTACCATTTTTCTTTCTAATAATATTTCTGCCAATGCAAAGCACCCAAGATATCACTTGAGGCTTAGTGTTGTGGCTGCTAGCATGAGGTTGTGCCCTAGCCATTAGGTGACCAATTTGTGAAGCAGGTACGAGGACATTAGAGCTACTGTTTTGAAAATATATAAATAATGCAGCACCAAGAGAGCATCTAAGTGGATGAGTTTGCGCACTAAGATTGAACTTGAAACTTGCTTGGCAATTTCTATGGAGTTTTATATGATGGCTAAAAGGATGGTTTAGCCATGGTATGTTCCCCACTCGTGAATAGAAGAGAGAGAGATACCACTTACCACTTGTGAATATAAGAGATAGACCACTTACCTCGTACCAGTGCTTAGTGAGAGTGTGTGTTCACCTTTTGCATGCATGGGAATTCGGAGCTGGCAACCATCTTGAGAGAGAGCACTTACCTCTTATCAGTGCGCTTGTGGGATCCAGAAAGGGATAGGGATAGGGAAAGCGTCCGAGAGAGTTTTCGATTGTCAAAGAGAGTTTGCAAGTGTCTGAGATTCGCGTGCTTGTGGATCACACAGTTGGCAACTATCTTGGACTTCTAGACCAATTCCTCAACAAGTGAATAACTTATGAAATGATAGAGAACAATTTTCTCTGGATCATGTTCAGTCTTTGATTAGTTGGAAAGGGTGGTTACCTATGTTATTCGGACTCGTCTGTTTCTGACGCAGTACCCGCGTCGACACGATCCGACACGAGTGCGAGATTTGTGTCGGGTGCAACACTTTTAATCCGGATACGGCTCTGATGCTTAGATGAACGAATTGTCTATTTTGCACTTCACCTCGCCCGAATCATTATCAATTGGCAGAGGTCAGGCGATGGATTGCGTGGCCGTGACAAGGAAGATGGAGGACGACTAGAATATTGCTGAAGAAGAGGGAATTTTAGGATAATTTGCAGCGGATTTGACACATCATTTGGGTTGGATTTTGGGGATTTCTCATGAAGACGAAGAGAGAGAGAGGGCGTGAGGAATACGAAGAGAGGGACGATTTGCTGTATACGTGTTATATTTGAGAAATATGTATGGTTTTTTTATCTGTTACGTGTCTTGCAAATGAAAGTAGGTGAATGCATTTATTTTTTCATTTTTGGGAATGCTGTATGGATTGATCAGCTTTTATTTTGAAGAGTCTCGTTATATAAGAGACTCTTTGTTTTCTTAACAGCAAAATGGAAAAATACAAAAAAAAAATTTCCTCTTTTTCTGGGTATGTGTGTATAATTGAAATTACAACACTTAACTTTGGAAAGCGTGCCCAATTTTGTTTTTCCTTTGTGTAATGAATAAAAGACCGCCGAAAGAAAAAAGAAGAAGAAGAAATGATGATGTACACTGCTCCTAATGAAATTGACTTGCTAACTGTGTTACTTGAAAAAAATAAGTCTAATAAATTTTTGTCTTAGTTGGGAGCTACTAATAATAAATTATGTCAACTTGTGCTACCTACCGGATTGTGAAAAAAATATCAAAATTAAACATTTTATGTTGATTCCACGAATTAATGTATATGTCTTTTATTAATTGATATTTAATTTTACGAATACCACCTAATTATTCCCATTCAACAAAAACACTATCTATTTAATTTTTTGAGGTTAAATTATTTTTAGTTTTTTTCCTAATTTGTATATAGCAGGTGCAATTGCAAAATTTCAAGTCACAATTCTTTGAGAAGTTCAATGACAAATAATTGATGTACAATGTCTATTTTAAATGTCTCTTACGTAAAGTCTTGTCATTTTGACTTAAAAAAATCATATTTCTAGCTCTTTTTCCCCCCAAATTTTTTACACCATTCAAAAGTACTTGTTGAGATCTTTTGAACAGTACAAAAAATTAAAAAAATAGTTCTGAAAATATGTCTACAATATAGATGAGAAAATCAAAGATTATTGCATGTCTATATGAATTTGGACAGTAAAAATATTATTGTTAAAAAATTATAACATACCGTATTCCTGCATCCGTGTTCAAATTCGGATCTATATCCGCGTATCTTTTATTTTTTGATTTCACGTGTCCGACACCTAGTTTCGTACCCGCACCCGAGTCCAAGTAACACGTGGTTACCTATTGCATGCTTGTGGAATCCAGAGCAGGGAACCATATCAAACTTCTAGATAAGTTCCTTAACAAATGAATAGGTTATGACATGCCTCTCACCTTTTTCTTATTAAAAATTGGAATGCTTCTTCACCATTGCTATTGGCTTTGCATTGTTACGTCAATCTAAATCATAATTAGTTAATGATGATCCATACTATATGTAAAAGGTTAAGCATTTAGCTGCCGCCTAGATTTGTTTGAGCCCTTTCTCTCCCTCTAGTCTCTCTCCTTGGAGTGTGCAATTGGAGCACTATAATGATCTCAAAATCTTTAAATTAAGCAATTAAAGGTCTGCTGCCTCTCTAGTGTGCAAGTATTCAGTTCTTAATATTTCTCCAATTGGTTAACAGGAAAGAGGGTAGCCAGTCGAAAAGAAGACCTTCGTGATATTGTAGAACATTTCAATGTGAGTGTTTGCCTATGCGTACTATATTGTTGTATGTTCCTGTTGATTCTGTACGAGTTTCAGTTAGTTGTGATGGGTTTTTGGATCAAGACCAATGGTGATTTCTGTAATTATCAGTGTTTCTTGGTATTCTGACATAGATTTACCGACTATTGTGGTTTATATCACGCAGATAGATGTTGAGAATCCTTGTGTGATAATGAGTCAAGACAAAAGTAGAGAATTTTTGCATTCAGGGAATGCTAAAGATAAGTTCAAGGTGAGAAGATAAAATCAATAAGAATTATGTGCTATATTTGCAATGCATGTTGGTCTTTGTATTCAGGTTATTCTTTTATTTCCTTCTCATTGCAATTCTGTACAACATTTTGGAGGTTTGCATGCCCAAGGTCAGGGAAACATATCTTCAAGCTTTCTAGATTGCATGGCAACTGTTTCTTGTGCTTGTTTCTTTATGTGTACTTGGGGCAGTTGGTTACCAATGATCTCCATTTGTGTTCTATACTGACATTATAGTATTCAGTTTTTCTTTAAGGCAACATTGCTTCATCATGTTGATGATCTATTAAAAAGTATTGAGAAACAACTGAATGGTGCAAATGAGTTGGTTGAGGATCTGGAGATTTCTATAAGACCCATTCAGAAGGAACTTAATGAGTTGCAAGGAAAGATTAAAAGCATGGAAGAAGTTGAAGAAATTTCCCAACAGGTACAGCTGTTAAAGAAGAAACTTGCATGGGCCCATGTATATGATGTAGACAATCAACTCCAGCAAGAAAGTGCAAGGATTGAAAAGCTTAAAGATCGCATACCTTATTGTCAAGACCTAATTGATCGACAGCTTGTAAGTAATAAACTCCTATAAATATTATGTTATGCTTTTGGTATCAGGTCAGTTGGTTGTCACTTAATGAAAGAACATGTTATTTTCTTTTATGTGTTTTTTAATAAAAAGAAATTTTATTAGGAAGAAGAGATCACATAATAATAGAGGACCATTATATCCCCAAAAGTGAGCATAACATTGAGAACAAAAAGTGCAACCGTCTAATCCCTACGTAAATCTGAAATAGCTACTCCTCAGGCTTCCATGTTCGAGATCCATCCAAAGCGAACCAAATGAGATGCTATGTGTTTCCATAACAGGATAAAGGTAGATAACTGTATTGGAGGACTCTGGCATTCCTCTTTTCTGAATACCCCACAGGTTGGCAAAGTATGCGCACAGTCAGAGGATCCAACCATCCTTCTTGCCTTTGAATCATGATAATCAGAAGTAAAACGGGCATATCTGTGTAGATGAAAATCTATGTGATCTGAATGATGAGACAAATTATTTCCTTGTTTGACAGGCCAAGATGGAGGAACTAAGGGATCATTTGGCCAAGAAGAAAGCTCAAATCGCATGTGTTATGGAAAGGACATCAGAAGTGAGGAAGATGAAGGATGAACTGCAGCAGAGCCTATCCTTGGTATTTATGAAATTGAACATCTCTTTACTTTTCATTGGAAATATTTGAATACCCATTCTTTCTTTAAAGAAATATTTGCATCTATAGTTTTATGTAAGATGCTGTTAAAAGGCAGTCAGATGCACATAATTACATTGGTGTCTAAGTGTAGCTGATGCTATTTCATTGCGTTCTTTTCTTTGGTTCTAAAATTTATTTATTCTTCCCCTTTTGTATTATCATAATTCATAAGTTAGGTTCCAGATTAACTGAGCTCTACATATGCACAGTACAAGGTTGGTTATGGCGTTACTCTAACTCATTCATTCAACAAGAGAACTGAGCTTGAAATTAAATTTATCGTCCATTTAACAAATGAGCTGAGTTTGAACATAGAAAAGCTCGTGACATATAGAGCTCCTTTAATATGCATACATATATTACAATACCATTCATATATATTTGGTATAATTGTGCTTATTTAGCATACATCACATGCATCTGAAATTTAGATATTTCTATATACTTTGTTGAACTTTAATGCTATTTCTTGATTTGGCTATACTCCCTTTTTTTTTGGCTAAATTTTGGCTATACTTCTATTACATATTTTACATTTAATATAATTTTTTTTTGTGTTTTCAGTTTCTTACCATTAATTTGTTATTTGTTTATGTTTTGTGTTACATAACTTACAAAATTTTATGGCACTTGGAATATCTTATATATTAACAAGTTGCTCTCATGACATCTTAAACTCGGTCTGGCTTGCGGCAGGCTGTGCTTAAGATCATTAATTGTTGAAACAAGCCGAGCTTGAATGCGGCTTTTAGGCTTGTCTACTGCATGAGTGGAGCTTGATAAAGGATAATCTTGGCTCGAGTTCAGTTCATATGCAATACCAACATGCATGTGCGAATATTAGTCCATCTTCTTCTTGTAATGCTCTAATTTGCCACATTTACAACTTCAAAATCCATGATTTTTAAATCTTAATTTCACTCATTAAGATTCAGTTTTAATTGATACATTTTTTTTGCTGAACAAGTAAAAGAGCATATACGTGGTAGGTAGGGGACAAATTTTACTAGTTGTGAATTGGCTTTTTGATTCTGCTTTGTGACAAAAAACATTAATATTCTTGATTTCTACCTTCGCTAGGGATTTCCTTGGTTTAAAAGCATACTTTGTACAATGAATGGCTTTAGTTTTGGTTGCAAGACTGACACTAGTA
This sequence comes from Panax notoginseng, assembly GCA_016801055.1. Lineage (NCBI taxonomy): Eukaryota > Viridiplantae > Streptophyta > Magnoliopsida > Apiales > Araliaceae > Panax > Panax notoginseng. The sequence continues at coordinate 180,744,795 of CM029021.1, read as the reverse complement.
TGATTTAATTTCTTATTTATTTAATTGCTTAGGCAACAAAAGACAGGTTTGAGCTAGAAGAAGAATGCAGCCGCAGAATAAACGACATTCAAAAAATGGTGAAGAGGATGAAATTGTTTGAGCAACAAATTCATGATATAAATGAGCAGCATGTTAAACATACACAGGTTTATATCTTTTTAAGTTTTTATATTGTTCTTGGTTGTCTGGTTGTGTGCTACACACCTGATTCGTGCAATTGCTAACGTGGCACATCCCATGTCATTGTTTAGGTTAAAAAATAATGGGACCAGGGACCAAATTAAATTATTGACAATTCACATACACTCTCTTCCACTTGTTTGGCACTTATTCAAGGTTTCTATAATTAAGTGTACTTTATTAGATAAATACTGCCCATAATTAGGCATGAAAATTTTCAGTTCAATCGCGTGATTGCAAACCCAAAATTTGACTACCGAATATTGCATGATGAGATAAAGCTTTCTTTTTGTATGGAAACAAAACATATTTGCTGAAAAGCAGACAAAGCTCAATGTCGTAGCAAAATTAAGATCATGGATGACTTGTTAATTAAGTAGGCATTTGAGGGCGAAATATGTACCATATTTACCTGTAAATTATATACAAAAGGACATTATTACAAATCCATAATAAAAAGATATCCACATGTGTGCTTACTTGTCTTATCGTGTCCTACTTTACCGTAACAGGATGATTGTTAGTTATTATGATTAATAAGGTTCATAAGATTCTCCTTTCTACCTCGATGAGATGATGAGATTGACATGCCATTAATAGACAAGCTTGTGAATATAACATTAATTATTCTAGAAAATAGTAGGAAAGTAACCTTTTTGTCTTTCATCTTTAAATATTTTTAGGCTGAAGAATATGAGATGGGGGAAAATTTGAGGGAGCTTCAAAATGAGGTTGATAAAGCTACTTTGCAGTTTGAAAGGTTATTTTTATGTTCATTTCATTGGGTCTTGTTTACACTTGCAAGCGTTGTGGATGGACGAGTTTATTAATATTCTGTAATTTTATTTCTTTCAAGCCTAGTGACATTTAATTTTTTTTTCCCAGTTTGAAAAAAGAAGAGGAAGCTTTATCTGATAGCTTAGCAAAGGCAGGGGATGACATCAAAAAAATTCTTTTTGAGGTATAGATATTCTTTCAGAGTTCATTCTATCTGAGGCTTGTGTGCAGGTGCTTCCCATATAATTTATCAGTTCAAAGTTTAAGCAGTTTGTGGTTTTCTTTTTAGATTGAAGATAACTTAAAAAGAGATCAACAAATTCGTCGTCACATCCGTGATCTTCAACAACATCAAACCAACAAGGTTTAAATTATTCAATTATTTAGTTTAAACCTTCAGATTTGAATTCCCTTTATTTCCCTGTACGTATATGTATGTGCACGTGTACAAAACTGCAAATGTTCTGTGGCAATCATGTATGCCTTCCTGTTGAAGAATAGAATCTATACGCACCTCCACAAATTGTGGATATGTTCTTTCCTTACAACTTGATGATTCAATCATTGTGATTCTATTTTTCTAGGTTACAGCTTTTGGAGGGGATAGAGTAACCAACCTTTTGAAGGCAATAGAGAGGCATCACTATAGATTCGGAAGGCCACCCATCGGTCCTATAGGTGCCCACTTGGTTAGTGACTAATAATACTCTGCCTCTTTATCTCATTGTGTATGTGAATCCATGCATGCATTCCTGTGATTTGGCATAAATCATTACTGTTGCTGGTAACAAATGCCTTTATGTTCTCAGTTTTGAAACTGCACAAGAGAAATTCTAACTTTTATTTGGAATAGTCTGATGTGGCGTTCCTGTCTGTTGTACAATGTTGATTACCTTCTATCTTTTTAAATTCATTTATCTTTTCTTTTGGCAAGTATTCTCTTGTTTTACGCAGGAATTTTTCACTTGTAGCAATTGTTATCTATTTGACAATGATGACTGGCCTTTTTTATAGATTGTGAAGGGAAAACTATATCTTTGTTACTTGCTCTTACTCCAGAAGATATATTGCAGAAATTGATGGATGCTGATAAGTGGGCTCTTGCAGTAGAAAATGCGGTAGGAAAGTTGTTTAATGCATTTATCGTGAATGATCATAAAGACAATCTTGTTTTGAGAGCATGTGCAAGGGAGGCAAACTATAACCACCTTCAGATTATTATATATGACTTCTCCAGACCAAGGTAAGGCGGTATACTTGTACACATGTAATTAACATGGGAGCAGTTTTTTATATGCTAACTAAGTTTACTTCTGCTGGGTGATTTTGATTTCTCCACTTTTCAACCTTTTGGTGTAGGTTGAATATTCCAAATCATATGCTTCCCCAGATTAACCATCCAACTACAATATCTGTTGTACATTCTGACAGTCATACTGTAACAAATGTCCTTGTTGATGTGGTACTTTTGCGATTCTACCCTGCTTTCCCTCCTATTATCTCTACTTGTCGACCTTTGTTATCATGTTCACAATCCTCTATCATTTAGCTCATTAAATGAAATGGTTTGTAATATGAACATTGCTCTACTTTTCCCCATTTCACCCAGAATGTTGCATATGACTTGTGTATATCTCATATGAGAAAATTGCTTTAAATTATGTGCTTGAATCTACTTCAGGTTCCAAAATTCAAGTAGATATATTGTTTCTACTTTTGTAATTTTAGTCACAATATTTGCTTTTGCAACATTTTTCTTCTAGAATTCAAATGTTGCATTCGTCAGCTTTGAATAATCTGTTTTATTTTTGTAGGGTCATGCTGAGAGACAAGTTCTTGTTAGGGATTACGATGTGGGAAAATCTGTTGCTTTTGAGCAAAGGATTTCAAATTTGAAGGAGGTTTACACTTTAGAGGGATACAAAATGTAAGATATAGTGAATTTTTTTCAACCTTCCCTCGTTCTTCACTTTCGCCCGTTAATCATCAATTGGCCAATGGAATTTGTTTAAGTTTTGCTTGAGCTCAAGCCTGGCAAGCCTTGTTCAACACTAATAATTACTTTCATAGTGTTTTCAACAATTTTTTTAGCAAGTGAACATTTTTAACATTTTCCTATGCTCACATAAAAATATATTCAGTGTAAATTAGTTTTAGGAAAAATAACTTTCAAATCCCCTATAGACAAGTTTATATAAACATGCAAATATCAGAAAAAGAATCCACTTCTAGTTATCCAAGTATACTTGTATCTGTATGCATATTGATCTATTGACTGTTGTCATCAGATTCATGGTCACAATCCTTTTCACATTTAAATTGCTAACTATAAAAATGGCAGTGGTGCATGCATGCGTTATGCAGGATCCAGCTGCTATAAGAAACAGGAAACTTGCCGCGAAGCTCTCCTGGTTGTCAGTTGTAGTGTATCATTTATGATTCACCTTGCATATTTGTAGTTTGTTGCAGTCATAGGGATCTGATTCTTTGACCTAGTGACATAACATAAGTGGCACTCATATCATCTTTGGAACTTGTAACAGTCAGGGCTGGTCCTACAATTAAGCGAATTAAGCAATTGCTTGAGGCCCCAAAATTGAGAAGCCCCCAAAATTTAATAATCTTTATGTTAAAACCCATTAAAAAAGCCTAAATTATTTTTTCCCAAAATTTTAATCCCATTAAAAAATCCAAATTATTTTTCCCAAACAAATCAGTAGTATCGAGATTAGAACAGTGACTCTTCCTCGAGATTAGAACAATGACTCTCCCTCTACGTAGACTACCAGTGACTCTACTTCTGTCTCTTCCTCTCTGGCTCTTTTTACGCTTCTCACTTTCTCTCTCTAAATAAGTTTTTTTCTCTAACTACAAATCTACAATTGTCAATAAATATTATATCTTAATCTTTTATGTTTTTTGTTTACTTCAAATTTGAGGAGTTGAGTGTTGAGATCCTCTGGCTCTACAAAAATTGAATTCAACACATCAATAGGTAATAATATCAATCTTTACTCTTGTAATTTTTTTTTCTTTTCAAGTAGGATTTGTAAATTAATATTTCGTATTTTGAATTTGTGATGTTCATTGTTCAGGTATTTAATCTTGGGAAAAATCACTAAATCGGCATAATCAGGTTATATTGTTCTATACTTTTGTATTTTAATTTTATTAAATTTTACTTGTTAAATATGTACTATTATTACTCGTTTTAGCGGAAAAAGTTTTGTTATTTGTGTTTTGATTGGGAAGTATCTGTTCTTATTTGTTTTTTGGCTGAAAAGTTTCGGTTTGTTTTTTGTATTTTTGGCTTGTTACTTGTTTTTTAAGCACTATATTGCTCCTCAAAAATATGAATATGGGTATCAAAGACTTCAAAAAAAAAACAATATGAGTAAAAATTAATTGGATCCCAAAAGGGAGCTCTTGAAAAATTTGTTCCCAGTAATAAAAATTAGGTGAAATGCAAAATGAAATTTTAATTTAAAAAATAAAATCATAGATACTAATTTAATTTAATATTGAATAGAAAAAAAGGTCCCAATTTAAGATTTGGTTTAAGCCCCAAAAAGTTTGGTCCGACCCTGTTTATTGGAGAGGGTGCTTCGACAAACTCTAAGAAAGTAATCACTTGGATTAGTCGAACAGTCGAACAGAAAATTGTGCTTAATTCTGTTTAATTCTCAGGTCGTTGACAGGTTCACCCCTTGTTGGATCCAAAAAATTATTTTCCAAATTTAAAAACCTGTTAGGATCCGGATTCAAATTTGGGTCTGATATGGGCTTTCAAAACAGTGAAACTCAACTAACAAAAAAGACAAGATTTAGCCCAAATGTCTTGCATTTTCATTCATTGAGTTGGGAACCAAAAAAGTTACTGTTTAAGTTTGAAAATTAGGGTTAGGGTTTAAGGAGGGATTTGACAGATCTGATGGTGCGCTGGGCCTTGCATTTTCATGGATTTGACAGATGTGATTGTGCGCGGTAGGGTGGAGTGTGGTCAGGTCAGTACTATGATTAAATTCAATTTGAAATATCACTTGATGAATTACTATCTTGTAAAAGTATGTGAAATAGAACTTCATTTGTTTAAAACTTTATGGGGAGTGAAAATATGAAATGCTCCTCTCCATAAAGTTTTAAACAAATAAAGTTTTATTTCATTAAGTGATATTTCAAATTGAATTAGTAATAATAGTATTGACCTGACCACGCTCCAAACTACCCATCCTAACTCTCAACCCATCATCTATCGCGCACCATTTTTGATTTTTATTTCAACTATTTGGGCCAAATCTTGTCTTTTTTGTTAGTTGGCTTTCACTGTTTTGAAAGCCCAGGTCAGACCCAAATTTGGATCCGAATCTAACAACCTGGGAATTAAATACAATTTTCTGTTCACTAGCCCAAGTGATTACCAACCTATCTTAACCTATCTTAGAGTTTGTCCGAAGTACCCTCTCCAATTTTTTGGGGCCTCAACCCAAATCTTAAATTGGAGCCTTTTTTTTACCATTCAATATTAAATTAAATTACTATCTATGATTTTTTTTAAATTATAATTTCATTTTTCTTGCCTTTCACCTAATTTTTCTGTGATATTTTTTTTATTACTGATAACAATTTTTTCAAAAACTCCGTTTTGGGATTCAATTAATTTTTTTACTGTTCTTTTTTTTGATACCCAATGCTTAAAAAACAAGTAACAAGCCAAAAATACAAATAACAAACATATACTTTTCAGCCAAATAACAACAGAACTTTTTCCGCTAAAACGAGTAACAATAGTACCTATTTAATAAGTAAAATTTAATAAAATTAAAATATAATAAAATTAGAATAGAAAAGTATAGAACAATAGAACCTGATTATGCCGATTCAGAGTAAGAAATATTAATTTACAAATCCTAATTGAAAAGGAAAAAAATTACACGAGTAAAGATTGATATTATTACCTATTGATGTGGTGAATTTAATTTTTGTAGAGCCAGAGGATCTCAACACTCAACTCCTCAAATTTGAAGCAAACAAAAAATACAATTGTAGTTAGAGAAAAATACTTATTTAGAGAGAGAGAGGCGTATAAAGAGGAAGAGACAGAAGTAGAGTCACTGGTAGTCTAGGTAGAGGGAGAGTCGCTGTTCTAATCTCGATATTACTGATTTGTTTGGGAAAAATAATTTGGATTTTTTAATGGTCTCTAACATAAGGATTATTAAAATTTGGGGGAAAATAATTTAGGCTTTTTTAATGGGGTTTTAACAAAAAGATTATTAAATTTTGGGGGCCTTCTCAATTTTGGGGCCTCGAGCAATTGCTTAATTCGCTTAATTGTAGGACAGGCCCTGGTAGCCTTGCAAACTAATGAGGAGAATGCAATGGGGAGCTGTTAGGGTTTAAGGATTTTCAATTACCGTGGTTAGAAGTTATGGTTTAAGGAGAAATCAGTTTGGGAGTTGTTAGGGTTTAAGGATTTCCATCGTGGTTGGGATCGAGTGGGGAGTTTATGGTGGGGCGACGATGTACCAAGAGTAGGAGTTGATAGTTGGAATGGGTAGGGTTCTATTTGTACCACGCAGGAAGTCTGTGCCGTGGGGCGTGGTCAGGTCCGTACTGTACTGTGATTACTAATTCAATTTGAAATTTCACTTGATGAATTACTATCTTGTAAAAGTCATGTGAAGTAGAACTTCATTTCATAGATACTAATTTAATTTAATATTGAATGGTAAAAAAAAGGGCCCAATTTAATATTTGGGTTGAGGCCCCCAAAAAGTTTGGACCGGCCCTGATAACAGTTCAGAACTTACTGTTTTATGAATGAAATACATCACCTAATTTATCAAGAGTCGGGCACCATCTTGCAATACAATGAAGAAAGTAAAATATAATCCTACTCAATTGCTGAGGAGTGACAGGTAGTTATTTAGTACGCAATGTTGGACTTGGGGAGACTTGGGGTTTTCATTGCTTGCTCAGCTCATGAGCAAATTGCTGGAAGTTTGGATGTATCTCACTTTTTTGTTTGAAGAAGATTGAAGGAGGTTTCATATAAATAGCTGCATTCCATCCTCCTTACACCAAGTGTTAATTCTATGGAATACAAACAATAATGGTGAAAAGGAGGTAGATATATTTAAGGGGGTCCTTTAGCCACAGAACATCCATATGCCCCGGCTCATCCCAGATACTCTTATGAATGGCGATCGGAGGTCTATCCTTGCGCCAACCTGACGATAACCATACCTGGCGGTCGTCCCTTGATTTATAAGATGAATATCAGAGGATTAATGAACTTACACCAGAGTTTCACTAATTACTTTTGAAGCTTAGCTATTTTTATGAAATTCCTATCCTTATAATATCAATAGCTAATCACTTGAATGTAATGTTGATCTTCTATAAGTAGGTATTGAAATAGAATGTTTCTTGTTGATTAGTAGTTTTGTTTCCATGAAGTGGTGTTTAATTATTTACTATACCTTGGTAAGATGTTATTGTCAAACTTTGTTGTGTTTTCAGTTCTGACTAATAAAAAAAATATAAATTCAGTTATTGTTGTTGCGAGTAATACTGTTTTCGGCTACGAATGATTAATTAGTAATGATTCCTTCGTAGGTTCTCCCGTCGTTCAGCTCAGACCACCCTTCCTCCAAATAGAAATACAAGAACAGGTCGCCTCTGTAGCTCATATGATGATCAAATTAAGAATCTTGAAAGAGATGCATTAAATGTACAAGAACAAGCTCAACAAGGTCAAGGAAAGAAAAGGAATTTGGAGGAAGCACGTCACAATCTTCAAGATAAATTACAATGTGCAAAGGTGAACTGCCTTCTGTTTTTTAGTTTGGGTTATCATTTGAGCTCACCTATTCCCTAGCAGCTTTAACTTCCCTTTTACACAGAATTAGAAATGAGATGATCTTTAGAGAGTGAGAGACATTTGAAACCTGAAAGCATGTCTGTAGAACAGACTTGCAGTACGAGGATATAACAAAAAGGAGCGAGTAGTGTAAAAAAAATAGATAGTAAAAAGGTTTTTGAATCGAACGAGTCTTGAAATTTCTGTACGGATTTCAATAATAATTTTTACATGTCATTTCTTTTTCTTTTACCTTCCTTTTCTCTTGTGTTTTCCAAGTTTTAAACGTACCTCAAGTGTTCCAAACAATTGAAATCTGATTTTCAGCTCCATTTCCATGAAATCCCTTTCCAAATTATCTTTTTCAAATCCAAAGGTTTTCTATGAATTGCCTGATTTTACATTGAATGTTCCCTTAATTTTATGCAAAGTTGCAAACTTCTATCCTCAACTGTATTTTGTTTTTATGCACAAATACATACTGATTCATACTAATGTTTTGTATGGATACTTACCGTTATCATGCTAGTTTACTGATAAGTTTTCTTACTTTATATGTAGAGGAGGCGTGTAGATGCGGAATGGATCTTGAGGTCTAGGAAATTTTCTTTGCAAGATGCACAGAAGTCATATGCGTTAGAATCTAGTTCTGCACCTGCATCTTCTGTTGATGAGCTCCATCAAGAGATCTCAGTTTGTACCCGTGTCTCTCTTACACCTCTCTCCTTTCTCTCTCTCTCTCTCTCTCTTTCTCTCTCTCTCTTCAGCTGTTTTTGATAATTTCTTTTTGATTATATATTTATTTTGAAATCTCATCCAGCATGTCCAAAATGAAATACAAGAAAGGGAAATTTTGTTAGAGAAGTTCCAAGTGAAATTAAGTGAAGCAAAATCCAAGGCCAGCGATCTAAAATCATCTTTTGAAAATCTATGTGGTATGCTATATATATATATATATATATATATTTGCATGACATATCTACTATTTGTGTGCATATATACATCCAATTTTAAGTGTTTCTTTGTTCATATATAGAGTCCGCAAAAGCAGAAATTCATGCTTTCGAGGAAGAAGAGAAGGAGATGATGCAGATTGAAGAAGATCTACAATCTGCAGAAGCGGTCCGTCTCATACTTTACTCATGTTACCATTATTTAGCATGTTCAACTTTTTGAAAATGGAAGACATTAACCTTTTCCTAGGAAAAGAGTCGCTTTGAAGTTGCAATGAATGAGAGGGTCCTTCCTAAAATCAAAGAGGCGGAAGCACAATATCTGGATCTTGAACAAAATCGTAAGGTGCATCATTTATCCTCTTTACATACACAAGTCATCACTTTAAACAGCAAGTCCAAGTTGATTCTTTGAGTTCCAACAATCATAATTTAGAAAAACACATCCCCTAGCCCCCCACCCCAAAAAAAAGGAAGGTGGAATTCTAGGTTCCTAGTATATCTTTGATCCACTCTGCATCCTTCTCTCATGGTTTTTGCTTCCCATGCTCGATTTAGTTTTTATTTAGATATTGGAATGCATCCTGCAATCATGCCTCTGCATTATGGAGTACTCTGTCTTTTCAAGATTAAGACAATGATAATGGGTAGGTGTCTGACTGGTCCTGATGTTATTTGTGTGATTAATTGCAGGTGAGTTACAAAAAGGCTTCTATTATATGTCCAGAGAGTGAAATTGAAGCTTTAGGGGGTTGTGGTGGGAGCACCCTAGAGCAACTCAGTGCGCAATTAAGTAGGCTTAACCAAAGACTCCAGCACGAGAGCCAAAGGTATGGACGTGATATGCACTGGACTATTAAACACCACACAAATATTAGCTTCATGTAGGAAGCTTCCTTTGCAGATTTCCAGAATCTATTGATGATCTCAGAATGATGTATGAGAAGAAAGAGCGCAAGATATTAAGAAAACAGCAAACCTATAAAATGTTTCGTCAGAAACTAAGCGTAAGTTCATTACCTTGTTTACCATAAATAAATATTTTTTCAGGGATAAGTTATTTTTATTCTTTGATATTGTTTCCTTTTAAAGCTCTCTAGGTGTTATAATTCATGAATATATTGATCATGATTCCAGCCCACAAATATTCTGTAAAGGCTTCTTTTTTTGCAATAAAATAATTAACCATATTGGATTCAAGAATGGCCAGATTTCAATTACTTTTTTTTTCTTTCTGAAATTCCAGATTTAATTTCTCTAACATTTAAAGGCCAGTTAATGATAAAACTTAATCAAGACTGACTAGGCATGTATTATTCCATTCTTTATGGAACCTGTATATTTAGTTGTTTTGCAATTTGCATGAATTAAAAAGTTGATACTCGTTTATATCTGCGGAACCAAGTATAGGAGACGAGTCTCCCTCATATAAATTTTATTTCGGTATGTTACTTAAATTTTGTTTTGGCTCCATGTAGCCACACCTCTTGGAATTGCCTACCTTGTTGTTCGGTTTACCTTGTGGAGATTTTATATTTTCAATTTCTTCGTTTCTTATTTAAGTTGAATTTCAGGCATGTCAGAAATCCCTAGAGTTGCGATGGAGCAAGTTTCAAAGGAATGCAACTCTTTTGAAGCGTCAGTTAACTTGGCAGTATGATCTTTCTTGCATATAATTATATGATGTTCTTTATTGAGATTCCCTTCTTTTCTTCCCTTTGTGGAAAAATTAAAGAGTTATCTTTTAAGTTGTTTGCCTCTTTATCCACATTGCAATAGATTTAATGGTCATTTGAGAAAGAAAGGGATCAGTGGCCACATTAAAGTTAGTTATGAAGACGAGACCCTCTCAATTGAGGTAAGTGGATTATTTGTAATGATTTGCTTCTGTAAGTTTAGTTTTTTTTTCTTTTTCCTTTTGGGTCCTAGTCTACTATAATAGTTACAAGTTTACCATGCTCTAGTTTACCTGGGAAAACTTTTGTTTTTTAATTAAACTTTACTTTATGTTAATTTACTTACTTTTCAGGTAAAAATGCCTCAGGATGCATCAAACAACACTGTTCGTGACACTAGAGGGCTTTCAGGTTTCCTCTTGATTTTATATACAGAATCATATGCTCCTGATCTGTGTTTTGCAAATTTAACTATATATAATTTCTATCTCTAGTCATTGTGGAAGCTTCCAGATTGACCATGAAGAACTTAGTTAAATTCTGAGGTCAATTTAGCAGAGGGATGGAGAGAAAAAGAAGAGAGAATTGGCCAGAGGGGTGTGAATTTCAGTATCAATCTTCTGGGGAAACTAAGGAAAAAGAATTAAATCCACATTGCCATTGTGAAATTACTAATCAAGATGATTTTCGTAAATTTTTGGAGGAATGCTCTATATTTCATTTTGAGTTATCAAGTCATACAAGTCAAAGTCATGTTACATACACTTTGTTTAAGTTTCTATAATTAATCTTGAAAGCTTGTGGCTGCTCACAATTTATTTTTTAATGCTTAATTAGGTGGGGAACGTTCTTTCTCAACTTTATGCTTTGCACTAGCTCTTCATGAAATGACAGAAGCCCCATTCCGAGCAATGGATGAATTTGATGTATTTATGGTAGGTTATCAGGCTCAAAAGCTTTCCATTTCTTTTAAAACAGAAAATTGAGCATATTGGTTGTCTTTTTCAAATTTTGAAGGAATTACCTCAAACAATTTTATTGCCCTATTATTTTATCAGGATGCAGTTAGCAGGAAAATTAGCCTAGACACACTTGTGGATTTTGCATTGGCACAAGGATCCCAATGGATATTTATCACCCCTCATGACATCAGGTAATCATTTAGAAGTAATAAATGTTTCTCAAACTCCATTTAACTCGAGGATAACTTGTCATTTGATTCTAGGTGCTGGTACTGTCTTTATGTTTGCTAACTTAAATCTGAATAGATATTTGACTAGCCCTATTCACCTGGATTGTGACAAAAATGGGAACGGAAACGTTACTCTATGTGGCACAAAGTACGGTAGTTGTAGGTTTCTTCGAATTGCTTAGTTGGTATAAAATACGTTAATAGCTAGTTGGATATAGGTATAAGAGGTTGAGTTGTTTCCAAGTGTAGTCCCCCAATATATGCATTTTCAAGGTGGTGACGCCAAGTTATTGTGTTTTGAACCCCCATATGAATCTCATTGGCCTACATTAGTTGGCATTCCCATGTGATAATTATGCTTGTTAATATTCTAGATAATTTTAGAGGATGATTCTATATAGTCAACTAGCCATTGGTGGAGATATATGAGGATGCTTGTCATTTTTTTTATTTTATATTATTGATTGATTTTATGGCCGAGTTACATATGTAATACACTAACAAATTGAGGAGGAATATATTGTTGAGATTTTAAGGAGCTTCCACTTGTACTCCATGGCTGAATTAAACATTAGTAAATTTTGGAGTTCACTTGCCATTTGGTATCTTACTTGGAAGTCTTTAAATTTATTTTTGATGTTTTGAACTGAATTCTGCATTATGGATATATTTTCCAGAATGTTAGAGCATAGTATACATGGATTCTTGAACCTTATGAATCAAACTTGTATGATTTTATTTCAGCATGGTAAAGCAAGATGAGAGGATAAAGAAGCAGCAAATGGCGGCTCCTCGTTCGTGATTATTCTCATTTCTTGAATTGTGCTTATTTTAGAATTAGTGGGTGTATTTGTAATCTGCACATTCCTGGGCTCTGGCAGGGATTGAGACCTCTTCACACACATTAATCTGGCTGTGTTCAAATTCCTTTAGAGCTTAATGGTATTATTTGAAGGTGGTGAACATTTAGCCATTTAAATGTATATGTATTAATGAATTTTACATTCAATGAATGTAGCCTGGATGCTAGTAGTTTCAGACCGTTGTACATATTTGGGATAGCCGTGCCCAGCATACAATGATAAGGTTAGAATATGGCTGTTGCCATGTTGTAGTAGAGTAGCAAGTGTATCACTTGACTTGCGGAGCACCGTCAGAATTCTTTTATGTCGAGTGATGGAATTTTATAGGCAAGTCATTTTGTTTGTTTGAGTGTATCCTAGTGTTTTGATTTTGACATTGATCATTTCCTTTTCCTTGACCTTGCTGCTGCAGAATAGGAGAGCAAGATTTAATATTCAAACAGCTATTAAACTTATTTCAGCAAAGCAGCCGAAGAGAAGATTTAATATAAGTTGTGTTACGCAACTCATCTGATGTTCAGTTCAACTACTTGTATTTAGTAGCTTCCTTCCGTATTTCAATGGAGATGCTTGATATATAATAATTTCTTAATGCCATGAGAAACTTGCACTGTTGCAACAGGAGGACGGTCAAGGGTTGGGCGGGAGTTTCATGCAAGTTTCCTTATCCGAACAAGCGGTGTTCAAGAAAAGATGCATCAACTAGAGGTCGGAATTGATATCACTAGTGTGAATTATATCAATTTATTTGATGAACAAATAATTATGACGGCGCCTTGGAGGGAGATGTTTGTTTCAAAATTTGAGGTTTTTTTTGTATGGTGCTTTATTAATCGACTTTTGTCCCCACTTTGAAAGGGAATCTTGAAGTTTGAAAAGGTTGCATAACGGCTAAGTTCATCCCTCTGGACTTCTGTGTGATATATTCATGGAAACACTATTTTTTGTAGGTATTTTTGATATTTTTATATGATTTTTTCTCGCATGAAAGTGAGACTTATTTTATGTTGATATGAGAGAAAATTATATAAAAATATTAAAAATACATGTAAAAATATCAATTCTCTATATATTATTCCTCGTTTTATTGCCTCATTGTCACTAAAATCAAAAGAAAAAAAGCAAGTGATTTTGAGTCTTTTATATCTCTATTTTTTTCTGTTCTTTTCCTTTTTTATCGTAGTCAACATCACTGCAAGAAGCTTTGAAAAAAGAATACTTGGTAGGTATATATTTTTAAGATAAGTTTTATTTTATTAAAACATATTTTTAATATTGTTAAAAATTTTGTAACAGTGAGGTATTAGAATTCAATATACAATTTTTTGCGTATAAGCATAATATATGGAATGAAAGGTTAAGAATTCTATATTGTTTTATTGTCTACAAATAAATTTTTTTTAAAAAAAAATAATTTTAATAAAATATATTTTTAATTTTATAACGGAGGTAGTAATAAGCCAAATCCGAAATTTCACAAAGAGCAACTTTAGAAACGCCCCCCAAAGTCCAAAAGACCCGTTGTAACTTGTAAGCCAATTTTTTAGTTTTTTAATTTTTATTAAAAAGGAAACAAAAGTAACAAATGGCAGATGTTTCAAAAAAATTCAGACCCCACTTCACTAGATGTCCGTTTCCGTCGGCAACAAAAAGAAAAACCAGAGAGAAAATTCAGAGAGGAGGGAAAAATTCAAGAAGATCCCCAGGTAGAAAGGAGAGAGAGAGAGGTAATGCAGAGAACTGAGAGAAGCAAGCACCAGCAGCTCAGAAGAAGCAGAGCATAAGGCAGAGGTGTTAATGCTCCAAGTTTAAGAAGACGACTGGACACAAAAAATGTCTTCTTCACCAGAAAAAACAAAACCTTACCCGAAACCCACAAGCTGGTGGTTCAAGAACAGTAAAGCTCTTAACAACATAGTCTACTCCATGCACCTTCAAAATCTCACCAAACAATCACCACCCAATAATCTTGCTGCTCCTCAACCCAAACAAGCCCTAATCTTTGATCACCCAAAACTCGTCTCTGATCGAACCTCACTCCTCTCTGATGAAATTCTTCTTCAAATCCTCTCAAGATTATCGGGATCCCAAACGAATACAAATTCCCTCGTTTCCAAACGGTGGTTAAATCTTCAAGGCCGCCTTGTTAGGTCAGTAAAGCTTCTTGACTGGAATTTTCTTTTATCAGGTCGTATATTTAATAGATTCCCAAATCTTATTCATGTTGATCTGGTAAATGGGTGTGTTATTTCACCTCAAAATTTGGGAACTTTGTTGACTCACAAGCTTGGGTCTTTTCATATTGATTCCTATGTTTCAACGGACGGATTCATTTCTCAAAGATGTGTTTTATCTGTTGATGAAATTGAGTTGGGCTTGAAAGTTTTAGCTAGTGGGTATCCAAATTTGAGGAAACTTGTGATTGTTAATGCTTGTGAAATGGGGTTGTTGGGTGTTGCTGAGGAATGTTTTATATTGCAAGAACTGGAGTTGCATATGTGTAATGATCAAGTTCTACGTGGAATTGCAGCCTTTCCGAATTTACAGATATTGAAATTGATTGGAAACATTGATGGGTTTTATAGTTCTTTAGTTTCGGATATTGGGTTGACTATTTTAGCTCAAGGGTGTGAGAGATTAGTGAAGCTTGAGCTGAAAGGATGTGAGGGCAGCTATGATGGGATGAAAGCGATTGGGCAGTGTTGTCAAATGCTTGAAGAGTTGACTCTGAGTGATCACAGGATTAAAAATGGGTGGCTGTCAGCTCTTTCATACTGTGACAATTTGAAGACTTTGAAGTTTGTTTCATGTAAAAGTATTGATTGTGGTTTGGAGCCTGATGAACGTTTGGGTTTTTGCCCGACCCTCAAAAGATTACATTTGGAGAGGTGCCAATTACGGGAGAGGCAAAGTGTTAGAGCTTTGTTTATTGTTTGTCAGGCTGTAGGAGGGGTGGTTTTTAGGAATTGTTGGGGATTGGATGATGACATTTTCAGCACGGTAACTATATGCAGGTATTTGGCCTACTCTATTCATTTACTTGTCATTTCTCCATGTCCTTGCAAACTTTTTAGATTCTAATTATAGGTTTTGGACTTTCTGTGTCAGTTGTTTCGGTTGCCTGATACTGTTTAAATGTTATTAATGGAATTATAAATAGGCACATATCCAGCATACTTCTTAAATTAAACTAAATACAGGTAAATTGTAACTTGATATATTCTTAGTTGACTTCTATAATATTTGGTCAATTGCTAGGAGGATAGTAATTTGAAAGATTATTTTTCGTGGTAGCATATGTACCTACCTGTGAGAGATAAAGAGTAGTGACAAAGATGTTTATTACACCTATGTCTATGAATATCATAGAAATGTACATAGGAGAGCTCTCTATATATAGATAGAGCTGCAAGCTACATATGGAAAATAAATCAATGAATCCCCATAATTATGCCTCTGAAATAGTCCTAGAACTATACTTATGTCCTACCTAGAATCCTCTTAACACTCCCCCTCAAGCTAAAAGTCTTATACTTTGACTTAACATAAAATATAATTATGTTATCTCCAACACTCTCTCTCAAATTAATGCCCTCATCCATCCATTTGCATGAAGAAAAAAGAAAAAAGGTAATAACTTCAAAATATATATAAAAAGTGATGTTTACATCCAAAGTTGATTTCTGACTCTCAATACATAACTTAACACAACCACTTTCCAAGGATATTATGTGCAAGCAATAACGGAGAACACTTGTCTCCAACAACAACAACGAAGGACTCTTTGCCTTCCTCAATAACAGAGGACTCTTAAGCCTCCCAACTAATTGAAGAACACACACCTTCCAGTGGAACCAAGAACTTTTGATTTGATTGAGAAGATCAACCTAGCTTTGATACCATGTGAGAGATAAAAGAGTAGTGACAAAGATGATTATTATATCATAAAATTGTACACATGAGAGCTCTTTATATCTTTATATATAGATAGAGCTGCAGTTACATATGGAAAGTAAATTAATGAATCCCCACAATTATGCCTCAAGAATTATCCTGGAATCCCCATAATTGTGCTTCTAAAATAATCCTAGAATCCCTATAATTATGTCCGATAATTATCCTAGAATCTTCATATATAACACTACCTATACACGTGTAGATGGATTTTGTTGTGGAAGTATATAGATGACTTGAGCACTGTAGATTCATAATGCAGAAGCTTGGTATAGGATAGTCCATACCAACCAAATTATCTTGTTATGGTCGATCAATATGATTGTACAGTCATTCTCGCTTACTCAGAATGCTGGATATGTAGAGTGAATATCGACTAAATATTTGGCATGCATTTTCACATAGTTACTTGCTTCTAAACTCGAACCCCTCTTACTTGCGCCTGGCAATGATACAATATATGTGTATGTATATATATATATATATATATATATAATTATGTAACATTAGACCTAGCAATGATGTTCAAATAAACAAAGCAGTGACTGTGACAATAAATTGTATGTATATACTTGGTTTTGGTGTGTGGGTCATGTCTCAATGACTTTGAATCATATGCATTTAGAATTCAATTTTCTACACGAATAAAATCATCAAAGTTGCAACTTATTGTGACAGGAGGGTTAAATTCCTGTCTCTGGAAGGCTGCTCGAGGCTAACAACAGAAGGTTTGGAGTCTGTAATTGTTTCTTGGAAGGAGCTTGAGAGCGTCAGTGTGATATCCTGTAATAATATAAGTAGGGACTGTGAAGTAACTCCTGCTGCGATTGGAAACTTGTTTTCTACTCTTAAAGATTTCAAATGGAGGGCTGATACCAAATCTCTTCTGTCTGCAAGTCTTGTCGGAACTGGTATGGGTAATAGAGGCAGATTTTTCAGAAAGACGCAAGATTGGAAGAAGTTACCTGGTGCTTAGATTCCAAGCAGTAAACTAGCACAAATCTGAGAAAATCTTACAATATGGCGTGAGAAATGTAAACAATTACTTCGTTTCTTTTTGCATTTACTCTTTCCCATCCTATCCAGGAGCGGAAACTCTTTGCTTAACTCAAGTCTCGTTCCACTTGTCATGACTCATAATTACCTCTTTACAAGTTTGATAACAGATTCATAACAGTTTATTAAACTACTCTACAGTTTAATTAACTATCCTACAACTAACTTAAATTAATTGTGGCTAGATCAAATCAACATATCTACATCTAGCTCCATCTCAAAAACGCAACCACAGTAAAGGAGAAATTGAAATTAATTGATGCATTGCTATTTCAACAAGTACAACTGACATTGTTGCATACTCGTATTTTACCTTCTCTATATAACCGGAGGATGACATCACACCTTTATCTGGCGCAAATTTGTTGATACCTTTGGATCCATTTGACATGTATTCAATAGCAAAAGAATAATCAATAATTCGCATTTTGATCAGGTCTATTGTGCCTTCTTCTTCTTCATGATGATGATCTTCCTTGCATAAACTTAATCGAAGTATATGGTTTGATAAAATTTTCAAGAAGTATGCTCCTCCTTTTTTTAACTTGTACTGAACTGAGATATTTGTAAGGAAAAAAATAGGCTTTAATTGGCAATAGAAAGGCCTAAAGAATAATTTTCACTACGTGGCTGCTTCTGGCAAGGATTACAAAAAAACATAGTATTAAACAAAAATTTAACAATCATCCTCCGAGGGGACCGATCATTCCGATCCGTCCAAAAAAACTGATTTTTTTTTATATAAAATTCAGTGATTTTAGTATAATTTTATATATATTTAAATTATACTTAAATTATTAAATTTTATAAAAATTTCAGTTAAAAAAATATTATATATTTTTTGAGAGTCGAAATAAAAATAAAATAAAATATTAACCGATCAGCGTAAAAGACCGAAAATTTATTTTATGAACGTGAGAATGGAGGGAATTCATTCGCCTATTTTTTTAATTTCCAAATTATTGTGATTATTAATAAAATAATTGGTTATGCTTATTTATCAGCATAATCTAATTTTAATTAACATGTAATGTTGGTGGTGGTATGGAAAATAAAAGAAGAGCATCAGATAATTTGAGCAATCAAGGAAAAAATATTTCATTCTATTTTGTTTGTTTTTTTTGGGAGGAGGGCAGGAAGAACTAAGAAGGAATCTCCCTTTCAACTTCCCCCGCCTCTTTCTTTCTGTGTATCTCTTTCTTCGAATCAGCCTTCTTTTGTTTTCACCCAAACGCTAATAAATTCCATTTTCGGTGGTTCTTTTTGCAAAACCTAACTTGAATTTAGAGAGAGAGGAAAATGAAGAAAGACAAAGGAGTGACAATAGGTTGTAGCCCTAGCAGAAGCAATCTCGAATCTGAAGGCAAAGAAGAAGAGAAATATAGTGTGCCACTTCCTCGATTCTCTGCTCGAAATGCTTCCTCCAAATACGACTTTGTCAAGGTCCCTACTATTAATTTCATAAATTTAAACTTCATTTTATTCATGATTGTTTAATTTGTTTTGTTCGACCAAAACTTGGATGTTTTCTTTTTGTTGGTTCAGGTAAAGGTGTGGTTAGGTGATAATGCTGATCATTACTATGTTCTCTCCAGATTTTTACTCAGCAGAATGTTGACTGTTACTAAGGTCCTTAAATTCCTCCCATTTTCCCATTATTATTTGCCAATTTTGCTTGTGAAAAGCCTATAATTGGATGCTATGATAGGAAAGCGAGGCCCTGGTAGTATCCATTGAAATGTATATATTAATTTTGGATTATCTTCTTTTAGAATTATATTTAGGCAACCCCATTATGTTTCATGCTGCGTGAATGGTGACCTTTGTAAAGTTACACGCTTATGTAATAGTTTTGGTTGTGATAGTTGAAACTTAAGAGGAGAAGGCAGACGGTCAGTTATTTCAAAGCAGGCTTTTGGGAAGTGGGATATACACAACTATTAGTGTGTGTTTGAGTGGGTACGTCTATTATACGTTTTTATGTTTAATATATGTATACTTTACGTATATAAACAAATATGTGCACAATCCCAAGGGTCAAGGGGTTAGCTCAACTAGTGATAAGGGCCTATCAAGGCATGACCACCTTTTAGCTTTGTATGCAAACATGTATCTTATAATCTTAATACCAGATCTATACAGCTAATTTCTGAGATTCCTTAGCATGTGTATCATACTATATGACATGATTGCATTTTTAGTTGTGGGTTGTGGTTTTAGATTTTATATCCTGTTGGAAGGCTAGTGAGTAGTGACGAACCAATGAAACTCTTACAGTTGGTAATCCTATTTTAGCATGCTGACTTTAATATGTTGTATAATTTTACCTTATAAATATCTCTAAAAGATATCTTTTTGTTATTTTATTTTGTTTCTAATTCTAAGGTTTCATTTTCTGTAGTAAATAACTATAAGGACTTTAAAGTTTATATAACATCTTTTTTGGTGCAACTCTAACAAATTTTCTGTTACAGATTCCTAATCACGTGGCCCTAAAGATTGCGCTTGAGCTAAAAAAGCTGCTCATAGACAATAGCCTTCTGGATGTGTATGTCACAAACGCATACTTTTCTAAGTGGCTAGTTCCCGAAATCTTTTTATATCTGTTCTTCATTAATTAATTTACTGTACTCTGACAATTTTGTAGCTCTCAATCTGATCTGGAAGCTAATTTGTTTAAGGTATATCGACATAGTTCCATTTCCTCCCTTTTTTCCCTGGCGTTCATTATAGAAGGTCTTTTTCATTTTTTATGTTGTTTGTAGTTTTCAATCCAAGGAAAGGAAACATGTAGGTGTTCATATGAAAACTACTCTCTTTTTTAAGTTTAGATTGGTGATACATGCTAGGATTGAGATAAATTATTACTCTGTTTTTTGTAGTCGAATGATTCTTAGCTTACATATTATGAAAATTGGATAGCCTTGTGTTCAACTTTAAAGCAGAGTGGTTGGCAGGTTCAACATGACTAAAAGTTGCAATTTTAATGTTTTAAATCACTTCACGCTCTCTTTCTCATCCCTATACATACACACACACACACACACACACACACACACATATATATATATACATGTATAGAGGAATTATCCATAACCAAAGTTGGCTATGGACATTTACCTAGCCAACTGAGTTGAAACCAAGATTGTGCAGCTCAGAATAGAGTCCAAACTAAACCGTCCGTTAAACAGTTTGGGGGATGGATACAAACTGTTTGACGGACTTGGTTATAAAATAAAAAACATCCGTCAAACTGTTTGACGGATGGTTCTTTTTCCCCCAGATTGATATCTTTCTTCTCCCTTCTCTTCCAAATACTTTGAACTAGCTGATATATACATATATACATGCTTTAGGATTCCAATTTTTATACAGGTATCTTTTGCCAATTTTTTATTGCATGAAGTCCAATTATTTGACTTCATTTGCAGCTTATGGAGCGGCGTGGTTATGGGGAAGAGTACATAAATCGTTACAAGATGATGACAAGGTTAGCAAGTGTCTTCGATGTCCTCTTATGTTATCATCTACGCCCCAACAATTTTAGTCTCTATTTCTGTACTTGTGGAATTTTTATCCTATAGTTTTGGATGCCTGAACTTGAATGGACTACTAGCTACTTAGTAGCTCTGTATATATTTAATCTGCTACTAAATTTTTGGTGCTTTTCTTGTTTTATATATATTTATTATATGTGTGTGTGTGTGTGCATGTCTGGATGATTTTGTCCGTTAATGTATTGTTGGGGAAGGAGAGGTGCATCATATTCTTTGTTTAGTTAGCTCTACTGTCTGATCTGTCAATTCATTATTTTCCTCCTTCAGGTGTTATATTGAGTTGCTAATAACTGTCCAACTTGTGGATTCCTTACGTGTAGCAACAATCCATATAACAAATCATTGAATCTTTGAGTGAATAAAAGTATGAAGTTGGCTACTATAGCAAAAAAGTATGAAGTGGGCTATACTTAAGTTCCAATTCCGCATGTTCCCAATCTGGCGGGAAAAGAAAGCATTGACCTGTCCTCAAATCATCCAAACGGAAGGGAAAACAAACATTAGTGCACTTTAGGTGTCGAACAAGAAATGTGGATCTTGTGAAGGGCATGATTACATTTGTTTTTCATGTTGTCAGTCTGTAGGAGCCCTTTGGACTTGGATCCCATAGGACTAGAAGATACACGAATTTGCACGAGTTTGTAACTTTGAGATAATAGATAGGACAGAATTAGATGGAATGAATTTGTGGGTTTTGGGAAGTTTAGCAAAGACAAAAAAGTAAATTTGAGAGGTTTTGGTTAAGTATGGGAGGAATACAATTCTGTGAGCTATTAAAGCTGGTATAAATTGAGAAATACTACTGATTCTATTTTGTTTTGGCCCAAAAGATTCCAACAATACCTTTTATAGGCCTATGGACTTATTATTAGACTTGGAATAATTAATGTAGACATTGGAACTAAACTTGGATGGATATGAAAAGACCCTTGACCATTATAGAATCCCAAATTACTTCGACTTCATATACTAAAAGACTCTTAAAAAAAACTAAAATAGACATAATAAAAATGACAGAAAACTAAACTTAAGGGCCTATGGACTGCCTGATAAACTTTCTAGCTGAACCACAAAGTTCCAAAATCTCTTTTCTCTAATCTTATTCTTTCTTGAACTTGTTGTTGCCTCCATCATTAGAGTTGAATCTTTTTTGAGCTAGCAGTTGTGTCACTTAGATTAGTTGTATGCCCATAGTTCAAGGTCTTGACTGTGTGTCTTCTATTAGCATTAAGGTTATGAGATACCAGATTGCATTTTAATGTTGCTTATCCTCTTCATCTTCTTTTAGATTTCACCATCAAAGAGTACCATTGGTTATTCTTGTGTGTGGAACTGCCTGTGTGGGGAAGTCTACAATTGCTACCCAACTTGCACAAAGGCTAAACTTGCCAAATGTCTTGCAGGTGAGCCTGTCTTAACTAATCCTGTGAGGATCCCCCCCCCCGCCACACACACACACATACACAAACACACACAAAAAACTCCCCACCCTCTCACTCACACATGCGCCTGCATGCGTGTGTTTACATGCACACATACATTTTTCACCAAGGTTGTGACTTTTGTTGATGTGTTTGACGTACCTTCTTCTTAATGTTACAGACAGGTATGGTGTATGAATTGCTACGGACATCTACAGAGTATGTATCTGACCCGTAGCTTATTTTTCTTTTCTTCTTTCTTTTGAAAAAAAAATCTGAAGTGCATGTTGTTCAATATGAATTCTGTTGCAGAAAAAGTTCTAACTCTACAACTATGAATATGAGGGGATTATAAATTCTACAGTCCTGCAATTAAATTCGGTCAACTATTCTTTTGATTGATCAGACCTTCTGAAGGAAATAAGGAAATCAGGAAATCAGTGATAAGTCAACAGAGTCATAATTAGATATAAATGCGTGGAAGAAATAATTTGTGCAATAATTAACTGTTCAAGTTTTGAACCTTTCTCTGTTTTGTGTTTGATATTCTTCGTACATAACATGCGAACACTTTTTAATAAGTATATCTTCGATAAGATATTACTGGTAGAAAATGGATAGACTTCTACAATGATTGACCTTATTTTCTGTTTCTCATTATTACTTTTGATATGGGTTAGTACGTATATTCATCTCATGAAGTAATATTTTCAATTTTATAATTCAATTTGCTGTCTTATTTAAAAAAGAACAGAATGGAATTTCCTGGCTTGTTCTAGTGCTCCCCTCCCCCCTATTTTTTCCCCTTGCCAATATGCTTATGCTCTTCTGGTATCATCTCAGTGCGCCATTGTCATCTTCCCCTGTATGGGCACGAGACTTCAGCTCATCTGAGGAACTAATTACTGAATTTTGTAGAGAATGCAGAATAGTTCGAAAAGGTATTTGCACATCTTCCAGTTGAACTTTTTCGAATAGTTATATGGAATGTGATTTACTTTTGTGAAACTTGCTTTACCTTCTAGGTTTGGCTGGTGATCTGAAGAAAGCAATGAAAGATGGAAAACCGATAATCATTGAGGTGCTGAAAACTACATTTGAAAAAGAAATTTTCTATCAATTTATCTATGGGTGGACTAGTTGTGCCTTCTGCTTTTCTTGTATCCCACTTTTTTTATTAATAAAGTTTCTTTTTCTATTAAATGGAAAAAGCTCTTTATGTTTAATTCTTGCTGGGTTTTCCTTCTCTTTAAATTCTGCTGTTTATAGGTATCTGATTTCTTTTTTCTTCTTCTTTCTGCTAAAATAATCTCTTTTAGAATGCAATGGCATCATATAAGAACAAGATTTTGGGACAAATAATTTTCTTATGAATATTTTTGTTGGATTGCTATTTTTCAAAGAAGGGTTGTCGTGTGGGCAGAAGTGTAGAAACAGCCCCATAAAGAACAAAAAACCACCTTGTACAGCCCCCAGAATTTCGGCCCTTCATCTCACAAGTTTACAAAAACTACCTCACAACAACTTTCTAATCAATTTTAAAGTACTGAGAAAAAAATTTCTGAACCAGCCATTGAAATTGAACACGAGTGGAAGTGATCCTTTTCTTCACTGATCAAGAGAAAATTGCTGTCCCAAAAATGTTTTCTTATCGGAAAAAAGAAGTCCCAATATGCTGCAAACAGGTAAATTAGAAGAATTAAAAGTATGATATTTCAAGGGCTAAGGTGTGCATAGCTAATGATACCAAAATATCAGCATCTGTATATCTAAGTCATGATATAGTCTATTAGTGATGCACTTCTGTCAACTGTTACTGTGAACCTTTTCTTGTTCTGTAATAGCTGATTCACAAGTATGTTTGTGATGACAGGGGATGCATTTGGATCCAAGTATATACCTAATGGATGATGAGAGTAAATTACCAACAAACATGCCAGTAAAAATTGAAGAGCCAAACCCCCTGGAGCCAGTTGATGAAAATGCAGCACAAGCCGAAAATGATTCTATTGCTCGTGGTAGTTACAGTCACCATTCTCATGCAGATGAATTGAGTGAGGTTGTAGATGGCCTGCAGTCGGTTGACATTGTTAGAAGTGCTTCTGCAGATAAAGGTTTAGCTGTAACCCGTATTGTACTTGGTTATTTATCTTTTAAGTAGGATTTGGTTCTTTAATTATAAAGTTTTTTATATGAGATTTCCCTTCTGGACTTAATAAAGAGCAAACTATCCAGGCTGGTAAGATGGCAGCTAAATCCAACAGTTTCTTTGGTCATGTAGGGGAATCAACTAAAGATCCAGAGGCGGATAGAAACCCACTTGTTAAAAAAGAAAAGTCAGGTGCTGCTGAACCAATAATTGTTCCTATAGTACTAAAGATGGCTGAATTTGATCATAAGGTGCACTACCTGAATTTGCTTTCAGAATTGATTTATTTTTGTGATCACGTGACAAGGTTAAGCTTGTTACATTCATTTTCATTTTTCTGAATGTATAAACTTCTTTTATGATTTTCTACTTCTACATCTGGTGGTAGAACTGTAGAAGTAACTCCACCTCCTCATATTGTGTCTCATTGTATTGTTTTTTTTCCCATTTTTTTCTTAGAAACTATGCTGTTTTTTTAACATAACTGTTCTTCTCATGTGCAGGCATTACTGGAGGAATGGATATCCACTCGGTCATTCAGCGACAAATATCCAATACAGGTGTCATGATTTATTAGGCTCTCTGTATCAGCTTTTTTTTCTGGATAGAACCTTGTATATAAGCATTTGAACCGCGCTTTGACAACAGAATTAGATAAGATTGTATTTTGATAATTCTGGATAGTTGAAAATGAAAGTTCAATCTCTTTAGAGTTTGCAAACGTCTTTTGGTGGCCACCAAACACATTGTGCTCCAGTTGCAATGGTTTGGTTTACCCCATTACTGATTCCTGTTTTAGTCAGCCTGCCAGTTTAGTAAGTTTCTTTGATGTTTGGGTTAACTGAGACCAAAAAAAATATTAAATTGATAATACTACGTTCACTTAGTTTCAATGGTGAGCTTCGTTTTGGTTTCAATAGTTAGTAGGTTTTATAGGATTCTGACCTGAGAGGTGAAAAGCAGATGCATCATTACCAGTACTTTTCTTGGTCATACACATTCGCTCAGCATGCTGCATGTCTATCTACACCATAAAACAGGGCTGGAGTCTCGTAATTTGATGAAATGTACTTATATTTGAAGATGCTAGAAAATTTGAAAGCACTATTTGTACTAGTCAAAGCACTTATAATACATAAAGTTTTGTTCGAGTGTCTGTTGAGATAACAGATATCCTTTAGTAGTAGATTTTTTAGGGCTAAATCACTTTCAAGAGAAGCTGAAATTTAGTGCTTTTGAAGCTGCATTTATATTTTAACATTAAAAAATTACCAAAAAATAATCTATAATTTTATACAATGGTTTCAAAATTATTTACCAAAGACTAGAGTTCTTAATCTCCCCTAACCAATCTTTCAAAAGGGCAGTAGATCGTAAGGGCATAAATGACCTGCTTTTTTTTTTCCCGAGAATGGATGCTAGTTCATGACCACTCTAATGTTAGATGTGTACAGTGCATTTTGAGTATGTTAGTGACTTTTATACGTTGGATATGTAACTATTGAATGATGCTGTTCTGAGCTCCATGGTTTTCCTGAGGGAAGCTAATGCATAAACTTGAGTATATCTTGATAAATCTTCATTCCTTGAATGAGGCAGGCTGGTTACTTTGTCTTCTTTTAGTTCTCTTGGTCTTTCAAATTTTGTTGTATATGTTTGTCGATTTGTGTCGATCATTTACTTTCTGAAGTGAGCTTATATTACATCATGCATTTATAACAAGATCGGCTTTCTGACTATTTCCAGGACAAAGATAAGCTAATAAGCAACTTGAAGACCATTCAGGACTATCTCTGCTCATTCAAGTCACAGGTGTAAACTTATTTTAGCTGTTTGTAATGGTTTAATCTTCTCATTGTTCTGTACAAATGCCTCTACTAAAGTCTGAACTTTTCTATAAATCATGTATCATGAATACTTGTATATCCATGCCTAGATCAGTGGATTGCGGTTGTGTGGTTGAAGTTTTTCATCTATGATTGTAACAATGTTAAATCTTCGTTTCTTTTACTTGCATCTTTTCTGATGAACAGGGTCTAAGAGTTGCTAACATATCAGCTACAACATTTCCACAAACATTGGATGGGCTGCATAGTCACCTTCTTCAGGTAAAGAGCTATTCTTCTTATCAATTTTCCCTAATGCCACATCTCCTTTGATATTGAAAGGGAGAAGATTTGAAAGTTTTGTATTTTAAGCTATCAGATCTCAAATATTAGTACTCTCAAATGACATTCTCCAAATGATCTGACAAAAATTATTGGTGTTCATTTTCTTCTTTTTCCCTGAAAAAAGTATTTTATCTTTTGTTTGTTTATTTCTCAGCCAGATTATCCCCTTCAGTATTTCTCCTCAGTAGCTTATATTGTTATATTCTAAAATTGCTCTTGATTTTTCTTTTTAATTTTCTATCCAGTGTATCGAGCAAGGTACATCATCCATTTCTTCCGGAAGTGATAAACAACCAGCTCAAAAGTAGATTACGAGATGATTCAGCATTATGTGTTATGGGTGTGTATCAGACTTTAATCATGTATTCTTTATAATTCATGCGTCTATACTGATTCTAGTGCTAAGCCAACATGAAATCTGTTTACTTGATTGAAATAATGGTGAGTCATTCTGTAGACTTGTTTATTTTACTCAGTAAACAATATGGCAATGCTTGCTCCCATTGGCACCATTCTGCTTTGATTTACATTTGTTTTCCATGTTAAGAAAGCACCTGAGTGTCTTGCCAAACACAAAATAGAAGAAGAAAATACATGTCTCCACATCCAAGATTTATTATTGGTTATATGTTGTTTAGCATCCAAAATGGCAGTCAAGCATTATTCCCTTATGGCACATCTAGATGTATTGTACACGTTATGGAGTATGCGGAGAGTGTAATTGTGGACATTATATCTCTCTTGAAAGTGTTTGTGCTTCTTCGTGATGTTTGTTTTAGTTTCAAATAACATATCTTGTATTTCTTCTTACATCTATCTAGACCAGACCTTGCAATTCTACATGGACTTGATGAGGAATGATGATCCTGTGGTGGTGCTGCAGCATGCAACTATGATGCTGGATGTCCAAGAAGTAAAAAATAAATAAAAAATCAGCCACGTGCAGAGAGTTCTGCCCAATTACTGGCCGAGTACCTGCTGTAAGAACCGTCAGTAAATGTTACAAAATTGTCAGTTGATTAGCTACCCCAATTTATATTCAACTTGTATAATGTAACAAAATTAATTCCTTAAAATTAAATAGATGAAGTCTTTACTCAATAATCACTCATGGGCACCAGAGATATTTCTTTCAGTGTTTTTACATAGATACCTTGTCTACAAGTACTTGGAAACATAACTTGCAATTAATTTCCTATATATATTTGTCCGAGTGGCACTCGCATTGTGTGTTCAATTACCGTAAGAATATAATTAAAAGTTTTATTTAATTTTGGGGATAAATTTTTAAAAATTAAAAAAAAAATTGTAATA
Organism: Panax notoginseng; assembly: GCA_016801055.1. NCBI lineage: Eukaryota > Viridiplantae > Streptophyta > Magnoliopsida > Apiales > Araliaceae > Panax > Panax notoginseng. The sequence continues at coordinate 180,716,649 of CM029021.1, read as the reverse complement.
AAGTCGAACTTATAAAATAAAAAAATCGTGGCACCACTTCAAGAATGAAGTTACTTCTAAAAGTAAAAATGGCACTCAGAGAAATTATATTCTAATAATCAGAGTGAAATTTACAGCCGCTACTAGTGTCAAAAAAACCATTTTGGTCTGTCTTCCTCTTCCTTCTCGGTTAGCTCACGATATTGATACCACTCTCCTCCAGCCTTACCCACTGGCATTGGAGGCCGAACAAAAATCTCAACTGGTTTGGGAACATGAACAGCCAGAAGTAGCTCCTCCGTTGCAGTTTCTTCTAAATTTAAGTAGGATGATTTAACTTCTTTGCTAACTGGCTCAACAGATATCCATCCAAGACCTGATATAGCCACATCACAAGCGGGCCTGCATAAGCAAAAAAGACGAAAACAAATGGAAGATTATATTTCAAACATAATGGCTTGCGGTGATACCATACTAATTCGTGCATAAAAAAGGAAATCAACAATTACCACGGCAAACCATATATAGCAAGCCATTTATCTAATATCATTATAGTACCTCTCTGCGTCTTCAAATTTTATCTGCAACTGCCGTTGTGTTTCAAGTCCTATCCATTTATTTGCTCTTTGTTTTCCAGTAGGAGGTGTCAGCAGGACTCCAACTTCTCTCTGTAACAAGAAGAAAATATACAAAAATATCTTTTGTCAAAGTTACTACTCCTATATGCGATAATAAGCAGCGACCAGGGGCGGATCCAAAAATAAATCTCAGCAGGACGGATTTTAAAAAATCAACTCACAATTCACAAACACAACAAATTCAAAAAAAATAAATTATAATGTGCTCAAGTTGTTGCATTTATGGTTTTCCTTTAAATTGCATTCAAAGTTAAGTAGATACTCCCTCTGTCCCAAATTATCTGCTTTTCTAGAGTTTCACACACATACCAATATGTGTGATAAAAATACTAAAATACCCTTATGTGCTGATTTTTTTGTTTTCTGCACATGAATCCTTATTGGTGGGAATATGAAAAGATGCTTAAAAAAGAGGAAATGCATAAATGAGAGTAATGACTATCATTAATTAGGGTAAAGGGGCAAACTTGGAAAACAAATGGAAAAAATGCATTAAAATCTTGAAAAAACAGATATTGTGGGACAAAATTTATTTGCTAAAACAGCAGATAATTTGGGACGGAGGGAGTAACAATTAAGCATAGAATTTTGAGACGTGTGTGAATCAAAGGCTCAATTCTTACGACAAACTCATACATGTTCATATAATGCATAAGATCACATGAAATAATTGTCGTGCAAAATTCATTAATTGAAAAAAAAATTAAAAAAATACTTCATCATCTAAGACTTTGGATAAATTCATATAATGCATAAGATCACATGAAGTAATTGTAATGCAAAATTCATTAATTGAAAAAAAAATAAAAAAAATTACTTCATCATCTAAGACTTAGATAAATCTCAAATAACATTTACTGCTTAAGAAATCATGTTCTGCATAAAATTTGTTTACTCCCCAATAGCATAGTTGTCAAGGCGTCGCCTAGGCGACACTAAGGCGTCCAGGCGTAGGGAAATCTGCAAGGCAAAGCTCGACTTGGGACATAGTTGCTAAGGCGAGGGCAGCTTCTTAAACTATGGACCCATTAACCCATGATCCATCGAAATTAAAAAGGAGAAAAGGAGAAGGAAAACCCTTATCTCTCGACAGACCTCGCGACTTCAGTTGACTCAGTCTCGAGGCCTCATCGCGCGACCTTCGACGGCTTCTCCGACTGCTCCGACTGCTTCGAACCTCCGACTGCTCCGACCTCGCGGCTGCTTCGAATCTCTGATCTCCGACTCAGTCTCGAGACCTCATCGCGAACCCTCGTGAGTCGCGACTGCTCGTCGCTCGACTTCTTCTCGCTCGTCTATTAACTCTGCTCAACTTCTTCTATCTGCTCGACTGCTCGTCTGGAAGAGAGAACAAGTTTGTTTAATTGTTTCTTCATATTGTATTATGTTACTTGGGTTAAAATACTAATATACTATTCCTGCTCCTGCTATGACCCATGACCCATCTTTTCTGTTATGTTATTTATTTGTGTTAAGTTAACTGTTAATTTATTAATATATTAATCTATTATATATTTATATGTAAAATTGTAAAGTCTTGTTTCTGCTATGACCCATGCTCCTGCTATGTGTTCTGCAGACTGCAAATACTAATATAGTTATAGTTATTTACTTATTTATTAGTGTTAACTTATTACTATACTAGTCTATTATATATTTATTAGTGTTAACTTATTACTATACTAATTTAAAATATAATGTCATATGTTAATTGTTGTCTCTTATATTATTTGTTTGATTGTATTTTGTAGAGGGTCTAGACATTATTTTGACTTATTATGGTGGTGTTTTATTAGTTATTAGACTACATATTTGTAATGGTTGGTTGCAACTTTATTTTCTATGTGGTGTTTATTGAATTCTTCATTTCTTTTACTAATTTTTAATATCAATTGTTTTGTTTTTGGATTGTTATTGCTAAATATTTACATATTTATGTCTTTAATGTTATTCCAAGTGTTATATTTTGAGTTTTAATGTTTATGAAATTTTAGTGTCAATATACTTGTTAAGTAAAATAAATAATATATAAATTGCACATTGTAAACGACTTGTCGCCTTACGGACGCCTAGGCAGTCGCCTTGTCGCCCAGGCATCCAGGCATTTTGTAACACCCCAGTCCCACGTCGAAAGATAGAGGAAAAATTTGTCTGCAAATAAGTAAATAAGTTACTACCAATAGTACCTTCAAGTCATGACTTTTTGGGAGCCTGTGGTGGGCTAAGATGACCCAAGAAGATACTATTGAGCCAGTAGTTTGAGGCCTTATTTTGATGGATTTAATTCGATTCGGACTTGGGATTTGACCCGAGATTTGTTTTGGACTCGGGATTTGATCCGGGTTGTTTCATATGGTATCAAAGCCGACTCTCGAAAGTTCGGATCGGGTCATCCGACCGGATTGCCGGAGGTGGGGACACGAAAGCTGGTGGTATTATCCCACAATGGAGAGATGGAGGTCCGGAGGTGGGGACACGAAGTCAGTCGGTATTCTCCCACAATGGCTAGAGAGGCAAAAGATCTTTGGGCTGTGTGTGTGATCGGATTCTGACGGGGACGTCAGAAATTTAAGTGGGGGAGTTTGTAACACCCCAGTCCCACATCGAAAGATAGGAGAAAATTTGTTTGCATATAAGAAAATAAGTTACTACCAATAGTACCTTCAAGTCATGACCTTTTGGGAGCATGTGGTGGGCTAAGATGACCCAAGAAGATATTATTGGGTCAGTAGTTTGAGACCTTATTTTGATGGATTTAATTCGATTCGGACTTGGGATTTGACCCGAGATTTGTTTCGGACTCGGGATTTGACCCGGGTTGTTTCACAGTTGGCTACCGCCATGACTCGCCGTGGCGCCGTGACAACTATGCCCAAGAGTGAAGAGTAAAAGTCAATTGTCTACTCACCCCAATTCTCTTAACCTTCTTTGATAAAGATTGTAAATTTATTCTATATTTTTCACCAATTCTCCTTTCATAACACATATTTTACAAGCTACTTTTTCTAAGAAGTCGTCCCATTTGCAAACATAGTACCAATTTAGAACTTCTAAAGTTGAAAAAATAAGTGGAGTAAAAAAATTAAACCAAAATATGGAATGGGTAACAACAAACACAAAAAAAATCATTTTAAACTACAACTTGCAAAGGAAATTCATAGTTAAGAAAAAAATGATCATTCAAACAAATAATCATTCAAAGTTAAGAAAACATTTACAATAATCATTTATATATATAACGACTCTACTTAAGAAACTTTTTTTTAAAAAACAAAGCCCTAAAAATTAAAAATTATCAAACAAAAAAAACACTAATTAGCTACCTCTCAAGTCCAATACAACAAATACATCAAATAAATTGAATTGAGTTTAACCCCGTCCCCAACCAACAACAATTTCAAACAAATTACAATTTTAAATTATCAAATCAAAAAGCCCTAAATTTGTTACCTTTTAAGTTTAACTTTTTTATTAATCTGCCCCCTGAGTTTATTAACTTATAAATTCTGACCCTTGAGTTTACCTATTAAAAAAAATGAGCATAGGCAACTGCCTATGCTGCCCTTGCTATACATCCGCCCTTGGCATCAGCCAACCATTTTTATTTTTGCTTTTTATTGGCCTGAATGCAATAAATAACAAAAAAAAGCCTTACCCGGTAAAATTCATCTGCTTTCTTGGTAGGTACAATATGAATTTTTAGGGCCTTGGGACCAAAAAATGTCAAACATGTCTCCGGACAAACCTGAAAACACCAGAGAACAAAATTATGCTGAAAAACATCAAAGCACCCACAATTGATCTACTTACAGAACAAACATGAGATTGAGGGTACTAGACTCTACCTTGAGAATATCAATCTGGACAAGACCTCCCCAAAATATGGAAAATCCGTTCAAGCCATTTGATTCAATTCTGTCAGCCACCAAATCATCTAAGGGAACCTGAGAACTCTGGTAAAGAATCACAAAAGCTATAGATTAATATATATGTATATAGTATAAAAATATGTTTTCCTTCTTCAAATAAAATAAGGCATACTGTAAAAGATTGACCCCTGAGCCGACTCCGGGGGGCAAGTAGAGGTAGATCTTCTGATTGAACCACTGCAGCTTGCCTGTGATGGAGATGAACTCCAGGCGTGTCATATAATTTCTGAATCACAGGAAAACAAAAATAATCTAACAAATTTGGGTTTGAAAGAACAAATCATGTACGGATGTATAAAATCAGAAAAAAAATTAATGCGGAAGACATGGGATTTAAAGCTATGAAGTAGAAGAGAAGTGACGAAGAATAAGTAAGAAAAAAAATTTATATTGATAAATAAAATTTATCTACTTTACATTTACAACCCATTAGTGAATCAGGAAACCAATGCTATAAGAGAAATTAAAGAAATTTATGAACAGAAAACTTTGCTAAACATAGGAGTTTAAGAACATCTACAATTTCAACCTAGGGAAAAAATGGTTGGGGTGATTCTCATGGCTCCTAATAGAAATGAAAATTAAAATCACATACCCCTCCTATGAAAGCATCAATTTGAATTGGACCCACAGTAGTTCCGGGAACAGCAGACTGAATTGGTTTGTATTTCCGTGCCATTGCAGCGACTGGGTCCTTATATGACATCATCTCTGCTTGTACAATGACTAAAGTTAGGAATCTACAACAATGGAGCCAAACACATGTAACAGTGAACAAAAAGATTTAAAAGATCCCCACCAGAAAAAAAAAATTAATTTGCTTGACAAAATTATAGGGCAATTCCAGTTACGCAATTTCTTATAAATCAAATTTCCCTCACTGAGATACTGACACCAGTAACACCGATAATAATAAAAAATAAATAAAATCAGTTCTTCATGAACAATTATAATGGAAGAGATACGAAACACTGTATTCTTGTATAGTCAAATACATCAATAAAAGAATACAAATTAACTAAGCAAATAATGAGGTCGATGAAAAAATAATTCCAAAATTATAGGGAAATGGAAAACAAAAAACAGAGGCATGAACATCATGCTCTTCCCTAATTTCATCAGTTGAAATTTTAAATAAGAGTTTCATAGTAAAACCACTTGACCCAAAGCCACCTATTTTGACCATAGAAACTTTTTTGCTATTAGGCATTCAAAAGTAAATAATCTAAAAATGTCATCCTTGAGAATAAAACATTATGCTTAACCTCTACAAGATATTAATTACATCCAGGAATAGTTAAAGTAAATAGAACGGTTAGTTGTCACCTGAAGCTACAAGTCAAGTGGTGACTTTTACTTACTTAATAAAGCGTTAATGAATGCGGATTTTCCAACATTAGCCGAGCCCTGTACGTATAAACAACAATGTTTTATTTATAGTTGTAATACAAAAGTATCATAAACACTGACAGGGTAAAATTGACCAACTCAGAGTAAAAGAAAAGAAAAATCTATTAAAAAAAACACGGGCCAGAGAACAAGTAACTGAATAAATGATGAGTAAAATTAATCATATATGCTCTCTCATTATACACTTCCTCAAACTAATAGGAAAAGAAAGTGGACAAAACCACATAAAAGAGAGTGCAAAATGTCAAAAGCAACCCGCCTTATTTATTAAAATGATATTCATAAGACATCAGTAAAACATAGCAATATTTTGGGCAAAGCCATGAAATTGAGAAGATATGCCAGTTAGATTTGTACCTACATCCACACGTACACTTACATATCTATAAATACACTCCCATAACGAAAACAACAGGAATAGATTAATAACAATATCTATTTCACTTGATACTTAATATTTAATATAATATATGTGTATGTATGCATGCATGTATGTGGTTTGACTGAGTAAGACTTGGCACCTTTTTTATTTGAATTTTTTGCTGTGTAAAAATTGGAAGACTAAGCAAAAATTAAACAAAAATTACAGCATTGACACTGACAAAAAAAAAGTTAACTACATCTCAACTGTATAATGTGGTTCTATGTTGCATAAACAAACCTATGTTATGTCATTGAACCATATGCATGATTGGAAATGAACCACAACATATCGACCCCACATAATGTTCATTTTGAATGGCCCACGATACTTTTCAAACTTACAAATAAACAGAATGAAACAATTTTAGTTCCCCTCTCACTGACAATTCACACCTTGAAGATATAAGTTACCTTTTTTTTTATTAAGGGGGATATATAATAATATATATGGTAATATAATGCATTTTACATGCAATCAAGCCACTTCATATCCTCCCTAAGTTCCACAACACGCAGGATCCAGAAAGTTTTAATGGCAGTAACCAAATGAGAAATTCACCACATGTAAAGAAATTCACCAATTTTTTTAGAAATACATCCCTCAACACAGGATTCCTCGGGTATGCAAACTTTCCAAAACAAAAATGAATGATGCCACATTGCCATGTGAACCCAGCACAAAATCGACATACAAGAATGTAAATTTAGAGCAGGACCTTGCCGTCATGTCAATACATAGTTCTAAAATCAAAGCCAGTTCCAAAACAACAAGCAAACTACGTTACAAATGGAGGCTGGAGCATAACATAAACCACCAAAAATTTATCTGTAATAAAAACATTCCTTTTATCCACATTACTCTCCATCCAGTGAGATGGCGATCGTACAGTAGCAACAATGCAGTGAGGCAAGTGCAAACACAAGAGTGCATTAATAAAGTAGTAGGTCAAAACATCAGCTTTTAGTACAAGTTTCCAAGTCAGGAGTTTACTAACCAGAATATAAACGTCCCGCCCCTGCACGATAAATTTAAGTGTCAAAAATCAAAACGTAAGTAGAAGAGTGTAAGAATTGAAGGTATGGACAGTTTCATGATAATATGCATTATTAAAAGGAGAAGAAGCTAACCAATGAAACACATATATAGATGAACAAGAACTACAACTGTGAGGGAAAAAGACAAGCAGGACCACACATGAAAATTGTATGTATACAGGTTTAAAGGGAACGAACGAAAGAAAGTAACACATTCCTTATGAAATAACGAGAGAGAGAGTAATACACGTAAATAAAAACATAGTCTTGGATATTCTCAAATAATCGAAACTGTAGTTTTAATGGATTATTTAAATGTGTTTCTTCACTTACCATTTAATATGAATAATCAGGACGATTGACAAATCTAAACAAAACTGTCAAATGTTTTAATGCTGCAGCTGCCCTTAAAGATCATAAAAGATTACAGTAGACAGTAGTGTATAAATCTTGGAATAACCAACCATGGGATTTTATAATGATATCTGAATAATGAGTTGACCCATTTTTTCAGCAAGTTAAAATGCTTGGATACCGTACTCTGCGAAATCCGTGTACAAAAAGGGTGATCATTACAAGAAACCGTTTTTCTTCTTCATTGCTTAATGAAAAAGGGTAGTGTTAGTAAAAAATCTAGAGGACTCTAGATATTATTCTAATAGCATGATTTGGGGGATGGCATGATTAAAGGAAGATTGCATGATTGATTAAGGGATGATTGATTTACTTTCCAAATGTACTGCAGTTCTAAGCCTATATAAAAATGCTCTTTATTGTACATTGTAAGATATATAATAAAATACATCTTCTCTTTTCTCTTTCTCAACAGGTAGAAAAGGAAAGACCCTGGTAGCAATCCCAAGGAAAAACCAGGCCCTAACCAGCACCTATTTTATCCTAACTGACCCAAGTTTAGCTGGACTGCCTCACCACCAGGGACCAAAAGATTCCCAAGCGAAGATGAAGAAATTTGGCACCGACTCCAACTCCAACTCCTTACTTTCATCCTTAATACCAAATATTAGTGACCAGTAGCAATTGGAACACCAGAACCACTATTATTTGAAAATAATCTTGAAACGTAAAATCACACCATTGATGCTCTCCAACAACTTAATTTAAAATGCGTGTATGAATATTGTTCCAGCAGGAAATTATTGGCAGTCAAGAAATGACTGGCAACACCTAATTGGGCAGCCATTGTGAAGTTACATGTTTACTACTGGAGAAGAGACTAACCTTTTTCTCTTTCTGAATTTCTGACACAACTCCAGCAATTCCAACCAAAGACTTTGAACTTGTTAAGTGAACACTAAGGACACTACAAAGAATAGAATGTGTCTTAGATATGACTCTTTTTAGTATATGTGATACTTGTGTCTAAGAAACAAAAACACACACAAAAATGATAGAATTAGAAGTGGTATATCATAGATTATTACAAATCATTGATTTTTCTTTCAATCTGAAAATGAGACATTTAATAATCAGTGTTTGCCTAATGTTAAATGCATGCCAGCTTGTCCTCATCAACTTCAAGTATTCACTAGACATATGATTGCTTCAGTGACAATGGCACATAATCAAATTAAGATCTTGACGTATTAATCATAGAATCCAACTATTTGAAAATTAGGGATTTTTTTTGTACACCTAGTCAAAACTTCAGATGATTGGCTGAATTGGAATCCTAAATGTAGGATATATACCTGCCGCCTCTCCGTCTTCTCTATTCTTAGCAAATACTTGACTCTCTTTTTCTCAACTAGCACCTGGTATTTCTTGGAAGTGTTATATAAACAGATCTTGAATGTTCCTTACTTGTGGGACATCTACAACTAATACTTGACTCTCTTTTTCTCAACTAGCACCCGGTTTTTGTTGGAAGTGTTATATAAGTAGATCTTGAATGTTCCTCGTTGAAAGTGTTATATAAGTAGATCTTGAATATTCCTTCTGGACATCTAAAATCCCCCCCCCAATTCCCCACCCCTATTTTACTTCCCACTAGATTTCCCTTTTCTTTTCTCCCAACTTGGCCAAAATTTATAACATTTCCCTTACGCACTGTTTAATTGTGTAACTAGATAGTAGGCTAATGAGCTGTTTGATAAAAGTGAATGAAAAATTCTAAATGTATAAGAGAATCTAAATGAGCTGAATTGAGTATAATATCTGAATACGGAATGAAATGATGCGTTTGATAATTGTTTGTCTAAAACATTTGAATACGTGTATTATCCTATTTTAAACTTTTGGATTGTTATGAACAAATTTATTATGTAATTGTAAATAAACAATGTTATCTAAAAAAAATTAAATATAAACTTTTGAACATTCTTTGATGGAGTATACTATTAGTAATATAATTTTAGGAATAAAACACTAAAAAATATTAATAACATTCTATAGTGCATAAAATAACAAAAGACTACAACAGCATTTATTAAATTGGTTATTGACCAATTTATTAAAAAAAATCAAAAATAATTTGTACATAATAAAATTTGTTTACAATAGCAAACAAGATGAACATTGAATGTAATTTTTAATTGTCTATGAGAGTATGTATTATTCAGCACTACTTATTCATTCAGTCACAATTATTCATTCAGTCACAATTTTGGATGAATAGTTCAGATGCATTCAGAGTTTAAAAATTATTAAACAAACAGTCAAAATGACTTATTCGGTCAGATTTAGACCCATTCAGAAGTAAACAAACAACCCCTAAGTTTGATTTTGAAAGTAAACTTCGTTGCACTACCAACCCTTACCACCTACTAGATTGATAATCATTCTACATAAGTTAACAGACCCACACTTTCTAAATAGAGAAATCACATACCCACTCTAATTACTCTGATCACATGTCATTATCACATAAAATCAAAAGAAAGTTAGTCACATAGAGTCTATGACTTACTTAAGCTTCTTCTTCATGGTAGCCTCGACAACCCAATCACCAATACAATTAAAATCCGTCCCTTTGGGAAGAAGATCAACCTTGATAAAAATGGCAAAGTTTAAATGATATTAACCAATATCATAGGGAGAAAAAATTGATAAATTCACAGGAAGAAAATAATCAAGAAAAGCTTTCTTTAGATCATATTGGCATGAATAAGAGATTATAGGAAAGATAATACACCTAGTTTTGGGTAATCCAAAATATCACCTTTGTCACAACTAATATAATAGGATTTGCACCAGCAAGATCACGCACACGAGCCAAGAAGCTGCCATTGAAGTCTATTATATCAACCTGCAGATGATTAAGTATAAGGGACAGAGGATCAGATAAAGATTTACCACACAGCAGTACCCCACAATAGAAGAAATGCAACATAAACAAAAACAAATATGGTAATACCAAAAAACCAAAAATGGGAATGTTCTAAGCAATAATTAACTTGCAATATTTCTAAGAGTTATGAGTTGGTCTTTAAGGAGATCAGAAAAGAGAAGAAAATAAATATCTTACTTATGCAACACACACACACACAAACACACACACACACACACACACACACACATATATATATATATATATATATATATCAGTTTCAGATGGAGTATTAGCCTGTTGTGCCCTTCCTACAGAATCAAAATGGGGAAAAATACACAAAAAACAAGATAAAAAGTGAAATAGGAATAACCGAATAATTAATTTTCTATATTTTCTTGAATTAAAAGTTGGCCTCAAGGTGATTTTAATGCACCAACATACAAGAGTTATCTTCTTTTACTTGTTTTTCTTCTTTTTGTCCATAAGAATTGGTAAGATGGTTGCTTGAACTTCATGCGTAAATAGGAAGTCAAGTGCTTGCGATTAGTCCAATGTTTCATCCATTATTATAAGCTAAATCAATAAAATAATTTGTACCTAAATGGAGGGGTTATAGCATAAACAATGTACAACCTCTGTCATAAAAAGAGAGTACCCTTTAACCTTTTTTGTAATTGTTAAGTATATGTTAAGGTTTGCCAATGACACACTTAAACTTAATTCTTTTACATGTATTGCGACTAAATTTACTAATACAAAATAAACAAAAAATATACCCAAGTTCAAAAGGCGTAGTTGAGTTGAGTTGACTTATATCCAAGTCCATGGACAAACGTTAAGATGAGTAAAAAGAAATTAGCACAAGTAAGCTTAAAGCCTTAAAGTACATGACAACTGTTTTTTTGTTCACTACTCCAATATCCAACTGGCTAGTACCCTGAAACATGTTCTTGCTGATGAATATAGCACGACTCCTTAATTCCTCATTACACTTAATTTCTCCTTTCTCCATTCTCTCTTCATTATTAGACAGATTTGATGATGGGAACTCAGAAAAATATTAGATTTCTTCTGCCTTGGATAACATAGTCTAAACTACAAGGCTTTGTCAATTACAGATAAAAAAATATAAGAATTCCACCACTCAAGTATGGCTTGATAAACTGATAGATTTACCCAAGCTAACAGTTCAAGATCACGAATAAAGAATCTATATAATATATATGTGGCAAACATATATATTATCTGAAAAAGCACGAAAGCATTCAGAGTCCTGAGATACATGCACCAAATCACATTTCCAAAGTCTCATTTTTGCATCCAAGAATCAATGACATGTCTGAGGCAAGTTATCACACTCATAAAACTGATAAGAGTAATCCAATAAGGTATCTCTCACCAATTTGACAACCAAAGCCTTCTCATGGCGCAAGTGAGATAGCTTTTCCCGAAGCTCCTCAGCTGAAACAAACTGCTTTCCACCAGAATATCCTCCATTGCCACCAACAGCAGTAATCATATGCCCGTGAGATAAAAGGTGGCACCTTCCACAAAGAACTGTTTTAAGTTGATGATGTTTCTTCTTCTGCAAAATCACCACCCACCAAAAGATAAACAGAAACCAGCATCAGAGCATTGCCATGTGACTCAAGTCAACAAACCACCATATCATAATGCATTATCAAGCATTATCACGTACTCTATTAAATCCAAGAATATCAATACAACAATATAATATACAAGCTCACTTCTGAATCAATAATCAGCAGCTTATGTACTTAGAACTTAGAAGACACTATCATCCTTAAATCAAGCAGTAAATGCCCACACAAAAATTCAAAGTACATAAACCCCTTTTCCAAGCAAGCCACAATTAGACTGCAATATTTGGCTGGCATTGTTGTTTCACTGATCTAAGCCTAAATTTTGGCATAAAAATACATATAATAACCGCCAAAACAAATTGTAAACAGTACGCGTGCTTTTCTTTAAATAACCGAACAATTTATTATTTGTTATTTTATTTTATTTTATTTAAAAAATAGTAAAATTAATAATAAAAAAAGTGCTAAAAAGCATATATATAAAAAAAAAACCAAACTTTTTGTCTACAGAGTAATTTTAACACGATACCGAAAAGGCTAAACTTACAAGCAAATTCCACAATAAGTGCGTACGAATTCAACTATATTCAGTCAAACATTAAATGGTTAAGTTTTTGAGTCTACAACTAGTAAATTAAACAAACCCAGAAAGAATTTCGTACCAATTCATAGGTATCCCGATCTACATAACCCGGGGCATCCGTCTCCATTGTCTGTAAGGGAGCTCCACAACCATAACAACTAGAAATAACTGGAGAACCCTTCATATACCCCTTAACTTTCTCTCTCTTCTTCTTCTTCTTCTTAATGGCTGCGAGGACCGTAGTTGAAGCCGCCAAAGATTGTTGGCGTTCCAGGAAAATCTCTCCTCGCGTTGGAGCGGCGGCGCCGAACCCTTCGGGTTCGGTTTGTGGGTTTTGCTGGGTTTGTGACTCTATAGACTTGCAAATGATTATAAGGGGTTTTGAAGGGTAGAATTTGACGTAATTGGAGTTGGGCTTTCTAAATTGGTGAAAAATAGGAAATGGACAGAGAGGAGATAGAAGGAGGGTTTTAGGCGCCATTGATAACCTTTGTATTATTGGTAGGAGAGTTTTATTGATGATATGTCCTGGACTATGGAGTATGGATGTCCGGTTTCCAATTAAGATTACCCATTAAAAATAAATTTACTGATATCTTTCTAATTTAATCTAGAAAATTTAAATTTAAACAACTTTTTAACGGGTCGGATAATCGACATTAGGCTTAACCGGCCCAATCCACTTGCGTTTCGTTCGAACGAGGTGACTTAGGTCAGGTGAGTGTTTTTTAAATTATACTCCATTATTGTAGTCCCTAAAAATTTGGGGATAAATTAGGGCTTCTTCTCCATTCAGAAAACCTCAAGTATATATAGTATAATATTTACCCAAATACTGTACTCTATTTATTCTTCTCGCCTTCTTCTCCGTTGGTAAGGTTTAATAGTAATTTTGAAGATATGGGGCAGAGCAGCAAAATTCTTCTCGACTTGGAGGCCAACAAATCGTCCACCTCTTCTTCTCTAGGTTCTCTCTCTAAAATCTTACTTAATTTTCTTTTATTTTACTTCATCTCTATGTGTAAATATGTATATAATTAAATGGTATTGTGCTCTATGTGCAGAATCAAGACTTCTTCTTTCCAACAATGATTTATCATTGCAGTCTCAAACCACAAAAATCAACCCGCCTGATACAAAGCCTACAATTTCTTCTGTTCCTAAAAGCCAAAGTACTACTACTTCACTCGTATACCTCATTTCTCTTTATATCTGCATTGCTACAATACATTTTTTTTTAATGGTAGAAAACCTCTTAATATATGCACGCATAAACACAATGTACAGTGAACTTAATTTAATTTTCATAAAGTTTAAATTTTTATTGATTTGCATAGCTGTGGGTTAATTTTGGTGGACGTTTCAAGATGCACACATTATTTAATTGTGTCCAGGTGTTTGTGCAGATTTCAAATTGATGTGAATTTATTTAATTTTAGTTGATACAATTAATATAATTATATATTATATAACAAAAACTATTAATCACAAAATTTATTTCATTCTAAACTTTTATTAGTCATCAATTTTAAAGTTTAATATGTCATCGTTTGACCTCAAAAGTCAAATTGTATCCCTAATTATGGAACGGAACTGAGGGAGTATAATAATATATATTATGTCTGTGACACAAAAAATATTTTTCTGTCTTTAAACAACAATTGGGTCTCACTAATAGCAAGGTTTCTGTTACTTGTAATGGAGTTAGTTGAGGGCCGAGGGTACATACAAGTGGGGATGACAAAGATTGCACAGGGCTTGTGTTGGGTGTGACGGTGTGTGATACTTGTACTAGTTCTATTCTTGGGTGTTAAAAATTCTGATTATCTCGTGAAAGGGACTGAAGCAGTCTTCTACGTGTCGAGTATCGAAAACATCAACCTAAATAAACTTTTATAATAAAATTGTTGTTTTTGTGATTGAACTTAACATCCTGTGTTTCTGCAGTTTTGGGAAAATTGAAGAATTTTTTACCAGTCATGTCAGAAGCAAACAAAAGGCTGCAGCTTGCAGCCATGGTATAGTCAACTTTTAAATTGAATTGAGTTATTAATCCAAAATTTTCTTTCTACCTTTATTTCTCACATGGTTGATTGGTTGTGTATTTGATTAATTGTAGGATAATTCGAAAGACTTTGATATTGAAGCACTCGAAGACAATGATTCTACGCACATTGAAATGGTAAATAATACTCCTCTATTCTCTCTCATTTGGATTCCAGCAACCAGTTGATGTATTGAATTTTGGTGCAACTAACTTGATAGGATTTGATGCTGGGGGTTGCTGACCTTCATACTCCTGAAGCTATTGCTGCTGCTAAGTCTGCTATTGACGGTCATCTACCGGTGATTCCCTTTGCAGCTAGTAATAACAGTGATGAGGATGATGACGATGACAGTATCAGCAGTGATGAGGAGGCTGAGGACAACAAAAAAGTTACATGCTCTCCTATAAAAAGGAAAGGAACTAAGCATGCTGGAGATGAATCATCTGAAGCATTGACAAACAAGCAATCAGAGAAGCGACCAAAGATTATCGAGCTTTTGTGATATCTAAACAACGTTCCGAGTCAGAGTTTTGAAACATCAAGGAGAATTTCTTATATGTTTGGTATTTAAGTAGGATCAAAAAAGGCAAGGGAAATAATCGGAAATTTCAACTGTAGTTGATCCAGAGGTTTAGAGGTTAAAGCGTTTAACTGTAAAATTTGTATCGGTGTGCTTTCACTTTTAGCTTTCCCTGTGTTGTATTTCATCTCATCAATCTGTGTTGCAAAGAACTAAAGAGGGTGTATTCAATTAAGATTTTTAAAAATTTTTAAAGTTTGGTTGTATTCAATCAAGACATTTAAAAAGTTTATAAAAGTTTATTGGCGTTTAATTGTAACTTTTGTAATGTATTTAAAAGTTATATGGTATTCAATTGAGACTTTTATAAAGTATATAAAAGCATTTTGGTATTTAAAAAGTCATATATATTTCAGATTTTTATTAAATGGTAGAGTTTGACCGACTTTAGAAGAAGAGTTATAATTATCAACTCATATTTAAAGTCTAATCTCGTCTCTAAAGACTTCCAAATATTAAACACAAATATGAAAATTCAAATTGCCAATAAAAAAATTGACACAAAAAATTCAAATTGCCAATAAAAAAATTGACACAAAAATTTTATGGAAAATTCAAAAGTCGCAAAACTCTATGATAAATTTTTAACTTAAAATAAAAATAAATTAATCTAATTTTAGAAAATATAATTATTAAAATTATAAACCATTTATATTTTTTTTACTAAATTTATTAAAAATTAGATAAATTACACAAACTTTTATTATAGAAATATCTCGTTATGTCTTTGAAAAAACAAACAGTTAATTTTGATTTTTAATATTATATTATGTATATTTTATATTATATAGATATAGTATATGATATATACGAATCTTGATAAATTCTAAAACTCGTCAAAATTAAAAAAATTAGTTAAAAGATGACAACCAGACCGGTCTGGATCGAACCGAACCGGCCGGTTCGGTACAAAAATAATCGGTTCAGTTTCGGTAAAAAATAAACTCGGTATATATCTGTTTTTCGGTACCGAGTTTTTATGGTTCGGTAATACCGAATCGTACCGGAATATACCAGTTTTTCAATTTCTTTTTTATTATTAATAAATAATTAACAATAATAAAAATAATAATAATAAAATAATGATTATAATAATAAAAATAAAAATAATAATAATTAATAAAAAAATAATAATAATTAAATAACGATTATAATAATAATAATAATAATAATAATAATAATAAAATAATAATAATTATATTAATTTTTGGTATTTATTCGATAAAAATCGGTACCGAACCGGTAAATCGGTTCGATACACCGGTCCAACCGGTATCGGTACCGAAATTTAACTAATTTTGATACCGGTTCGGTTCGGGTCGGTATTTGCCGATTGAACACCCCTAATGATAACGGTCGACTGTTAAACAATTAGTTATGTAGCATTTTAATTAATTAATTTCTAACATCATAAATAAATTAAAAAATCGTACAATTATTTTTTTAACGGTCAATTTTGGTTCACTAACAACTATTAATAATTTTAAGAAAAATAAAATCTCTCTCGCAATTTTGTATGTGACTTACCGACGACTAAAAATCTCTTTGATAAATATTCTATAACTTTGTGGCAATTTACTCACATGTATGAATTTTTGCGACTTTTGATCATATAGATTTTCGTTGTTATATTATTTTGTGAAAAATTGAGTTTGGTACTCTTACGAAAAAAACGTACACATATATAGTATATATAGTTCAATGAAAAGTGAGTTTAATTTTTGTGTTGCGTCTGTAGCTTCTAAAGTTTTATTCGTATTCGAGTATCCAAATTTATCATGAAATGATTAGAATAATATGAATGCTTTCAACATATATAAAATCTCATGCCACAATAATTTAATGAAATAATGAGATTTTCTCTCGTTCATAAAAAAAGAGAGAGAGGTTGTACACATAGGTTAATTAACAATAATATAAGCTGCAAGATATATTTGAAGTATATAAAAGCTGTGACGCCCCCAAAATAGGTATACAACAACCATTATGAGTCGCCAAAATACATGGTACAGAAACAACTACATCTTTATTATTACAACACAAGAACTGTGAGTTTAAATACAAATATTGTCATTTAGACAATATCCACACTCAAATAAGTTCTCATTACAATTATTGATACATTATTTCACAAAAATAGTGAGGACTACTAAAGTAACTTCTAGAACCATCATTCCATACCCCGACTAGTACTCACTACATTCTCGCCTACTGAGAAAAATGGAACAAAAAGAAAAAGGGTGAGCTCAACTAGCCCAGTAAAGAATATTATGACTAAGATAATACAGAACAAATTATCGTTAGTCTTCAACAGGGAAAAATCTAATAGAATACAATAGACAACAAGTTTTAAATCAATAACTGCAGCGGAAACAGCAAACCATTAGAAGAGTCAAGTAGAGAATGAGTTCTACTATCTTCTAAGATTTAAAAGTCCATCATCAATATTTTATCCCTGTAACAACAATCAATAACCATCTTTAATCAAATATTCATCTTTGCACTACAGGCCAAAGATATTTATTTGTATCACCAGTCGGTCATGTTCATCTCAACACCTGTTCATCTTTGCACTACGGGCCAAAGATATTCATCAGTTAATCATTCATGTAAGACCCCGAATTTTATGAAATAAAAGTATTCAATTTTTCTATTCAGTAAATGGTTAAATTGATAAAATTTTAAAGTTATGGGTGAAATATGAATTTTTTTTCAAAATAAGCAAGTGGTTATAAAATAATCATTGTTGTCGGGGAATATTCGTTTGGTCGTGGAATATTCTTTCTGTCGGGGAATATTCGTACGACGGCGCAGCCATTTGTGGGCCCCAAACAGAATAACTGTCGGGTGAAGAAAACGACAAATTTGAGTTTTTACAAATAACGGCGTAGTTGTTACCGTTAACACTGTTGGAATACCCGGTGGTTAAAATACAGTAATACGCGTTATTGCACAGTAGCATACGGTATTGCATAGTATTTTTGAAATTATTGATTCTTACGTAAGAAGGCACTACTCAATAATTGTTACAGTAGTTACTGTTCAATATTTTATTTTATTGATTCAATAATTGCTACGTTGAAATTTTATATTGTTGTTGTTCAATAATTGTTGCTGCACAGTATTTCCCATTATCAGATCAATAATTCATATTATTTGAATAATATTATTAGATAACATTATTGGCAATGACTAGAAAGTTCTGTCTAAGGAGAGGTTTGGTCATCTAATTGCGCGCCAGTAAGGAAAAATCCTTATTGGAAAGCCCCCTCTTTCCTGGGAACGGCCTGGTTGTCATAAATGTGATTCTGTAATATTATTTGTGAATAATTAATTATTGATTTATATGATAAGAAAATATTTATTTTATGTGGATATAAATGAGGGATATATTTTTGTGGTTAAAAATGAAGGAGTTAATGTTATGGTTTTTATCAGTATTTTTGTCGGAATGGAGGTATTAAAAATTAGGGTTTTTGAGATATTTTGCGGGGGTTATAATTTTTAATCCAACCGTTGGATCGTGGTAATTTTTGGATATGTTATACATATATAAGTTGAGTATATGTCCACAAATTTTGAACCGTTAAAAATGAACGTATGATTTATTATGAATTTTACGAGATGACTGGTTCAGAAATTGTTGAATTTTCGGAGTTTATCATTTTGGTGGAAAATTCTAGAATTGGTGGGCCCCACTTGTGGTTGGTGAAGAAATGTGCTGAATTATATTTCAAATGTGGTGGGTGGGAATAGTAGCAGGTAAAGCCATCAGGTTGCAGGTCAAACCTACCAAAATTTTCCTATAAATAGAGGGCTAAGTTAGAATTGAAAATCACACCAGAAACATAAGCTTTCTCTCTTTCTCTCTATATTATGAAGCATATTTTGTGAGTATTTAGATACTCTGTGAGTTTCTATTCATCAGTGCAAGTTTCCTTCAGCCTTATACCGATCAGAAGTACTGCTCTTTTGAGGTAAGGGATAGTAAGGGATAGTAAGGGATTTTAAGAGTTGTTATGTTTTTCAGTTTCGTAATTTTTCTGATCTTCAAAAATTTTGGAAAAATTTAAAATGATATTTTGATGAGTTTTCTTGATTGTCTCCAAAAATGGTGATTTTTGGATGTATAGATTGAGAGTTATGAATTTTATGAGAAAAGACTATTTTAAAAGTAACCGCTTATAATTCCTTGTGGTTAACTCCAAAATTGATGAAATTTTTATTGGGAGTACATGTGTATGATAGAAGTATACTCTGTAAATTTCAGAATTTTTGGACAAAAGTATAATTTTTGATAAATGTCTAAATATTCGGCTATTTTGGCCATATGAAAAATAGTAAATGACTTTTAAAAATTCTGAGAAAAATATATGTTCACTATGGGACTATATTATGTTAAATCCCAGAAAAGAAATATTTTTGGAACTGATTTGGTATTTTTCATGAAAATGGTCTAGTTATGAGTAAATGAATTAAATATGTTTTGTGAAGAAAGAAAATTGGAAAATAGGATTTTATGGCTTGAGAATCCTATATGAGGTATATGCAGATTTTTGATGACGGTTTTTGTTATTGATGATGAAATTGCAAGAGTTGGCATTTTATGATGATTAAATGCATTAATTAGTAAAGTGTAAACAATTAAAATAAATTGTTTATAAATTTAAGTAATGTTATTCTTTCAATATCATTATACCGAAATATTGGTATGAATTTTATTGTAGAATTTCTATCTTTTGTGTCGGGGTTACTATTCATGAGTTACGAATATTACTCTTGAGATTAAATCTATATGTTGATTATATTGATTTTATTATCATATATAACATTTTTATAACCCTGATGTTGAATTTCTCTTTCACTGGAGTGTAAAGATGGGTAGATTATTGGTATGATCATGACTAGGGTTCTCTTTGGCCTGTAGTGCAAAGTTGAATTGTGACTGGTATGATCATGACCATTGAATTTATAAGTGAATATCTTTAGCTTAAGTGCAAAGGTGAATTGATCAACATGGTTATAATTATTGTTTATATAAATTATGAAATGATTATATATTTCTTTGAGATATGAATATATTTGGCCTGTAGTGCAAATATGAATTGTTGATGAATATCTTTGGTCTGTAGTGCAAAGATGAACTGTTGTTGAATATCTTTGGCCTGTAGTGCAAAGATGAACTGTTGTTGAATATCTTTGGCCCGTAGTGCAAAGATGGTTTGTTGATGAATATCTTTGGCCCGTAGTGTAAAGATGAATTTGTTAGTATGATTATAAACAAGAATTGTGATTTGGTATAACCATGATCTTTGATGTTTCAGGTAAAGACAAGTGATGAAAATTATCTTTGTCCTGGATGAGAAGAGGAATTTAGAATCATAATTATGATTATGAGTTATTTATATGATTGTGGACCAGAACTGTTGATTGATGTTACAGGGATAAAACATTGTTGGTGGATTTTTAACATGGAGAAGATAATAGACTTTATAGTCTATTTGACTCTTCTAATGGATTGCTCATTCCGCTGCAACTATGGTTAAAATTTTTATCATTTACCATATGTTCTAAATCTCTGATTTATTGTTGATGAAGGCTATTGATAATTGAATTATCTTTAGTCATGATATTCTTTACTGAGCTAGTTGTGCTCACCCTTTTGCTTCACAATTCCTTTCAGGTAATAAGAGTGTAGCTGGGTCGAGCGGGGGTAACGGGGAAATAGAACGGTGGTCTCTAGCTGTGGATGTTCTCCCGAAGCAGTATAGAAAAGTTCATTTAGTAGTTTTATTTGGTGAATCCAATAGGGTAAGGTGTACCCAACGTTGGAAGGGTGGTTTGCCACTATCATACAAGATGTCTAACGACATACAACCTCGGGTCATCATAAGACAGGGATGTGCTCATCCACTTACTGAGTATATATACGAGCACTACCTATATAATCTTGGTGTTTGTTTGAAGCATAATTCTCAATTAGCGACAGTAGAGATAATGATATGTCAAGAGAAGACTCACCATTGGGAAGAATATGATAGTAATCTTCTCGTTTTTCTTTGGGGTCTATTGGGTCAACCAAGGATAATTCTGTGGCCATATGATATCTATCATAACCTAGACGTGTGGCCTCCCATGTACGAAGGTTTCCTTGAGCACTTCCCAAAGATTCTAATTTCTAAAATAGTTTTTGACTATACCTTTATGTAAGGTGTTATTGTGAGGTGATGTCCACGGTTGGAACATGAGTCACATTTGGTATATATTTGTATCCAAACTCACAGCATATGTGTTGTTGTATTTTGCACGACAATTGTTGTAATAAAGTTGTAGTTGTTTTCTGTACCATGTATTTGACGACTCAGAATGGGTTGGATGGAATGAACCTATTTTGGAATGTCACAATTCATCTTTGCACTACGGGCCAAATATATTCAGTAATATCATCATTTAGGACTGAGGATGATGAAAAATATCTTAAAGAAAACGAATCCAGTGAAACAAAATAACAAATATTAAGGATTCGTATTTCGATTTATCCATGTCCAAAAATACCTTATAATTATTGTAAGACCCCGAATTTTATGAAATAAAAGTATTCAATTTTTCTTATAATTACTATTCAGTAAATGGTTAAATTGATAAAAGTTTAAAGTTATGGGTGAAATGTGAAATTTTTTTCAAAATAAGCAAGTGATTATAAAATAATCATTGTTGTTGGGGAATATTCGTTTGGTCGTGGAATATTCTTTCTTTCGGGGAATATTCGTACGACGGCACAACTATTTGTGGGCCCCATAACGAATAACTGTCGGGTGAAGAAAACGACAAATATGAGTTTTTACAAATAACGACGTAGTTGTAACCGTTAACACTGTTAGAATACCCGGTGGTTAAAATACAGTAATACGCGTTATTGCACAGTAGCACACGGTATTGCATAGTATTTTTAAAATTATTGATTCTTACGTAAGAAGGAACTACTCAATAATTATTACAGTAGTTACTGTTCAATATTTTATTTTATTGATTCAATAATTGTTGCGTTGATATTTTATATTATTGTTGTTTCAATAATTGTTGCTGCACAGTATTTTCCTTTATCAGATCAATAATTCATATTATTTGAATAATATTATTAGATAACATTATTGTCAATGTCTAGAAAGTTCTGTCTAAGGAGAGGTTTGGTCATCTAATTGCGCGCCAGTAAGGAGAAATTCTTATTGGAAAGCCCCCTATTTCCTGGGAACGGCCTGGTTGTCATAAATGTGATTCTGTAATATTATTTGTGAATAATTAATTATTGATTCATATTATAAGAAAATATTTATTTTATGTGGATATAAATGATGGATTTATTTATGTGGTTATAAATGAAGGAATTAATGTTGAGATGTTTTATCAGTATTTTGTCGGAATGGAGGTATTAAAAATCAATCAGGGTTTTTGAGATATATTGCGGGGGTTATAATTTTTAATCCGACCGTTGGATCGTTGTGATTTTTGGATATGTTATACATATATAAGTTGAGTATATGCCCATAAATTTTGAACCGTTAAAAATGAACGTATGATTTATTATGAATTTTACGAGATGACTGGTTCAGAAATTGTTGAATTTTCGGAGTTTATCATTTTGGTGGAAAATTCTAGAATTGGTGGGCCCCACTTGTGGTTGGTGAAGAAATGTGCTGAATTATATTTTAAATGTGGTGGGTGAGAATAGTAGCAGGTAAAGCCATCAGGTTGCAGGTCAAACCTACCAAAATTTTTCTATAAATAGAGGGCTAAGTTAGAATTGAAAATCACACCAGAAACATAAGTTTTCTCTCTTTCTCTCTCTATATTATGAAGCATATTTTGTGAGTATTTAGATACTTTGAGAGTTGCTATTCAGTGCAAGTTTCCTTCAGCATCATATCCGATATCCAGCCAGAAGTACTGCTCTTTTGAGGTAAGGGATTGTAAGGGATAGTAATGGATTTTAAGGGTTGTTATGATTTTCAGTTTTGTAATTTTTCTGATCTTCAAAAATTCTGGAAAAATTCAAAATGATATTTTGATGAGTTTTCTTGATTGTGTCCAAAAATGGTGATTTTTGGATGTATAGATTGAGAGTTATGAATTTTATGAGAAAAGACTATTTTAAAAGTAACCGCTTATAATTCTTTGTGGTTAACTCTAAAATTGATGAAATTTTTATTGGGAGTACATGTGTATGATAGAAGTATACGCTGTAAATTTCAGAATTTTTGGACAAAAGTATAATTTTTGATAAATGTCTAAATATTCGGTGGTTTTGGCCATATGAAAAATAGTAAATGAGTTTTAAAAATTCTGAGAAAAATATATGTTCAATATTGGACTATATTATGCTAAATCTCAGAAAAGAAATATTTTTGGAACTGATTTGATATTTTTCATGAAAATGGACTAGTTATGAGTAAATGAATTAAATATGTTATGTGAAGTAAGAAAATTGGAAAATAGGATTTTATGGCTTGAGAATCCTATATGAGGTATATGCAGATTTTTGATGAGGGTTTTGATTATTGGTGATAAAATCTTATGAGTTTGGTATTTTAGAATGATTAAATGCATTATTTAGTAAAGTGTAAACAATTTAAATAAATTGTTTATAAGCTTAAGAAATATTATTCTTTCAATATCATTATACCGAAATACTGGTATCGATTTTATTGTGGAATTTCTACCTTTTTGTGTCGAGTTTACTATTTATGAGTTACTATTCACGAGTTACTATTCACGAGTTACTATTCACGATAAAAATTGGTTTCTTTTTCTAACCAAATTATAGTTGAGTTATGAATATTACTCTTAAGATTAAATCTATATGTTGATTATATTGATTTTATTATCATATATAACATTTTTATAACTCTGATGTTGAAATTCTCTTTCTCTAGAGTGTAAAGATGGGTAGATTATTGGTATGATCATGACTAGGGTTCTCTTTGGCCTGTAGTGCAAAGTTGAATTGTGACTGGTATGATCATGACCATTGAATTTATAAGTGAATATCTTTAGCTTAAGTGCAAAGGTGAATTGATCAACATGGTTATAATTATTGTTTATATAAATTCTGAAATGATTATATATTTCTTTGAGATATTAATATCTTTGGCCTGTAGTGCAAAGATAAAATATTGATGAATATCTTTGGCCTGTAGTGCAAAGATGAATTGTTGATGAATATCTTTGGCCCGTAGTGCAAAGATGACATGTTGTTGAATATCTTTGGCCAGTAGTGCAAAGATGAACAGATGTTGAGATAAACATGACCAACTGGTGATACAAATGAATATCTTTGGACGTAGTGCAAAGATGAAGTTATTAGTATGATTATGAACAGGAAATGTGATTTGGTATAACCATGATCTTTGATGTTTCAGGTAAAGACAGGTGATGAAAATATTATTCGTCTTGGATGCGAAATTTAGAATCACAATTATGATTATGAATTATTTATATGATTGTGGAAAGGAATTGTTGATTGATGTTACAGGGATAAAACATTGTTGATGGATTTTTAACATGGAGAAGATAATAGACTTTATAGTCTATTTGACTCTTCTAATGGATTGCTCGTTCCGCTGCAACTATGGTTAAAATTTTTATCATTTACCATATGTTTTAAATCTCTGATTTATTATTGATGAAGGCTATTGATAATTTAATTATCTTTAGTCATGATATTCTTTACTGAGCTAGTTGTGCTCACCCTTTTGCTTCACAATTCCTTTCAGGTAATAAGAGTGTAGCTGGGTCGAGCGAGGGTAACAAGGGAATAGAACGGTGGTCATCATTTAGTAGTTAGATTTGGTGAAGAAAATAGGGTGAGGCAAACCCAACGTTGGAAGGGTGTTTTGCCACTATAATACAAGATGTCTAACGACATACAACCTCGTGTCATCATAAGACATGATTGTTATGACAACCCCAAAATAGGTTCATTCCACCCAACCCATTCTGAGTCGTCAAATACATGGTACAGAAAACAACTACAACTTTATTACAACAATTGTCGTGCAAAATACAACAACACATATGCTGTGAGTTTGGATACAAATATATACCAAATGTGACTCATGTTCCAACCGTGGACATCACCTCACAATAACACCTTACATAAAGGTATAGTCAAAAACTGTTTTAGAAATTAAAATCTTTGGGAAGTGCTCAAGGAAACCTTCGTACATGGGAGGCCACGCGTCTAGGTTATGATAGATATCATATGGCCACAGAATTATCCTTGGTTGACCCAATAGACCCCAAAGAAAAACGAGAAGATTACTATCATATTCTTCCCAATGGTGAGTCTTCTCTTGACTTATCATTATCTCCACTGTCTCTAATTGAGAATTATACTTCAAACAAACACCAAGATTATATAGGTAGTGCCCATAGATATACTCAGCAAGTGGATGAGCACAACCCTGTCCTATGATGACACGAGGTTGTATGTCATTAGACATCTTGTATGATAGTGACAAAACACCCTTCCAACGTTGGGTTCGCCTTACCCTATTGGATTCACCAAATAAAACTACTAAATGATGACCACCGTTCTATTCCCTTGTTACCCCCGCTCGACCCAGCTACACTCTTATTACCTGAAAGGAATTGTGAAGCAAAAGGGTGAGCACAACTAGCTCAGTAAAGAATATCATGACTAAAGATAATTCAATTATCAATAGCCTTCATCAACAATAAATCAGAGATTTAGAACATATGGTAAATGATAAAAATTTCAACCATAGTTGCAGCGGAACGAGCAATCCATTAGAAGAGTCAAATAGACTATAAAGTCTATTATCTTCTCCATGTTAAAAATCCACCAATAATGTTTTATCCCTGTAACATCAATCAACAATTCTGGTCCACAATCATATGAATAACTCATAATCATAACTGTAGTTCTAAATTCCTCTTCTCATCCAGGACGAAGATAATTTTCATCACCTATCTTTACCTGAAACATCAAAGATCATGGTTACACCAAATCACATTTCCTGTTCATAATCATACTAATAACTTCATCTTTACACTACGGCCAAAGATATTCATTTGTATCACCAGTTGGTCATGTTCATCTCAACATCTGTTCATCTTTGCACTACTGGCCAAAGATATTCAACAACATGTCATCTTTGCACTACGGGCCAAAGATATTCATCAACAATTCATCTTTGCACTACAGCCAAAGATATTCCTCAACAGTTCATATTTGCACTACAGGCCAAATATATTCATATCTCAAAGAAATATATAATCATTTCAGAATTTATATAAACAATAATTATAACCATGTTGATCATTTCACCTTTGCACTTAAGCTAAAGATATTCACTTATAAATTCAATGGTCATGATCATACCAGTCACAATTCAACTTTGCACTACAGGCCAAAGAGAACCCTAGTCATGATCATACCAATAATCTACCCATCTTTACACTCTAGTGAAAGAGAATTTCAACATCAGGGTTATAAAAATGTTATATATGATGATAAAAATAATATGATCAGCATATAGTTTTAATCTCAAGAGTAATATTCGTAACTCATGAATAGTAACCCCGACACAAAAGATAGAAATTCTACAATAAAATTCATACCAATATTTCGGTATAATGATATTGAAAGAATAACATTACTTAAATTTATAAACAATTTATTTTAATTGTTTACACTTTACTAATTAATGCATTTAATCATCATAAAATACCAACTCTTACAATTTCATCATCAATAATCAAAACTCTCATCAAAAATCTGCATATACCTCATATAGGATTCTCAAGCCATAAAATCCTATTTTTCGAATTTTCTTTCTTCACAAAACATATTTAATTCATTTACCCATAACTAGACCATTTTCATGAAAAATACCAAATCAGTTCAAAAAATATTTCTTTTCTGGAATTTAGCATAATATAGTCCCATATTGAACATATATTTTTCTCAGAATTTTTAAAAGTCATTTACTATTTTTCATATGGCCAAAATAGCCGAATATTTAGACATTTATCAAAAATTGTACTTTTATCTAAAAATTCTGAAATTAACAGAGTATACTTCCATCATATACATGTACTCCCAATAAAAATTTCATCAATTTTAGAGTTAACCACAAGGAATTATAAGCTATTACTTTTAAAATAATCTTTTCTCATAAAATTCATAACTCTCAATCTATACATCCAAAAATCACCATTTTTGGACACAATCAATAAAACTCATCAAAATATCATTTCAAATTTTTCCAGAATTTTTGAAGATCAGAAAAATTACGAAACTGAAAATTATAACAACCCTTAAAATCCCTTAATATCCCTTACAATCCCTTACCTCAAAAGAGCAGTACTTCTGACTGGATATCGGATATGATGCTGAAGGAAACTTGCACTGATGAATAACAACTCACCAAGTATCTAAAAACTCACAAAATATACTCAATAATCTAGAGAGAGAAAGAGAGAAAGCTTATGTTTCTGGTGTGATTTTCAATTCTAACTTAGCCCTCTATTTATAGGAAAATTTTGGTAGGTTTGACCTGCAACCTGATGGCTTTACCTGCTACTATTCCCACCCACCACATTTGAAATATAATTCAGCACATTTCTTCACCAACCACAAGTGGGGCCCACCAATTCTAGAATTTTCCACCAAAATGATTTATAACCTGATTTCTGAATCAGTCACCTCTTAAAATTCATAACAAATCATACGTTCATTTTTAACGGTTCAAAATTTGTGGGCATATACTCAACTTATATATGTATAACATATCCAAAAATTACCACGATCCAACGGTCGGATTAAAAATTATAACCCCCGCAAAATATCTCAAAAATCCTGATTTTTAATACCTCCATTCCGACAAAAATACTGATAAAAACCTCAACATTAACTCCTTTATTTTTAACCACAAAAATATATTCCTCATTTATATCCACATAAAATAAATATTTCCTTATCATATGAATCAATAATTAATTATTCACAAATAATATTACAGAATCACATTTATGACAACCAGGCCGTTCCCAGGAAAGAGGGGGCTTTCCAATAAGAATTTTTCCTTACTGGCGCGCAATTAGGTGACCAAACCTCTCCTTAGACAGAACTTTCTAGTCATTGCCAATAATGTTATCTAATAATATTATTCAAATAATATGAATTATTGATCTGATAATGGGAAATACTGTGCAGTGACAATTATTGAACAACAATAATATAAAATTTCAACGTAGCAATTATTGAATCAATAAAATAAAATATTGAACAGTAATTACTGTAACAATTATTGAGTAGTGCCTTCTTACGTAAGAATCAATAATTTTAAAAATACTATGCAATACCGTGTGCTACTGTGCAATAACGCGTATTACTGTATTTTAACCACCGGGTATTCCAACAGTGTTAACGGTAACAACTACGCCGTTATTTGTAAAAATTCAAATTTGTCGTTTTCTTCACCCGACAGTTATTCGTTTTGGGGCCCACAAATAGCTGCGCCGTCGTACGAATATTCCTCGACAGAAAGAATATTTCACGACCAAACGAATATTCCCCGACAACAATGATTATTTTATAACCACTTGCTTATTTTGAAAAAAATCATATTTCACTCATAACTTTAAACTTTTATCAATTTAACCATTTACTGAATAGTAATTATAAGAAAAATTGAATACTTTTATTTCATAAAATTCGGGGTCTTAGAATCTCCCCTCCTTATGAAATTTCGTCCCCGAAATTTACGTACCTGGTATTTCAAAGAGTTGAGAATACCTTGCTTTCATTTCAGATTCCATCTTTCCTATCATCATGATTTCTCCATTGCTCATCTCCTGTATTTCAGATATCATTCTAGAATACAGCTTCAAAATAAGGGTTAATTGAACAAATTAACATATCACATAATATCCCAATATTATGACTGACCAACAAATAAGCTTAGGTAGGACACACTAGCGAAGGATTTACTCATCTCTCCCCTCCTAGTTGTATTCCCCGATCTCCGCCAGAGATCATATCCCTAAGCTCTGATACCACCTATGACAACCCCAAAATAGGTTCATTCCACCCAACCCATTCTGAGTCGTCAAATACATGGTACAGAAAATAACTACAACTTTATTACAACAATTGTCGTGCAAAATACAACAACACATATGCTGTGAGTTTGGATACAAATATATACCAAATGTGACTCATGTTCCAACCGTGGACATCACCTCACAATAGCACCTTACATAAAGGTATAGTCAAAAACTGTTTTAGAAATTAGAATCTTTGGGAAGTGCTCAAGGAAACCTTCGTACATGGGAGGCCACGCGTCTAGGTTATGATAGATATCATATGGCCACAGAATTATCCTTGGTTGACCCAATAGACCCCAAAGAAAAACGAGAAGATTACTATCATATTCTTCCCAATGGTGAGTCTTCTCTTGACTTATCATTATCTCCACTGTCTCTAATTGAGAATTATACTTCAAACAAATACCAAGATTATATAGGTAGTGCTCGTAGATATACTCAGCAAGTGGATGAGCACAACCCTGTCCTATGATGACACGAGGTTGTATGTCATTAGACATCTTGTATGATAGTGACAAAACACCCTTCCAACGTTGGGTTCGCCTTACCCTATTGGATTCACCAAATAAAACTACTAAATGATGACCACCGTTCTATTCCCTTGTTACCCCCGCTCGACCCAGCTACACTCTTATTACCTGAAAGGAATTGTGAAGCAAAAGGGTGAGCACAACTAGCTCAGTAAAGAATATCATGACTAAAGATAATTCAATTATCAATAGCCTTCATCAACAATAAATCAGAGATTTAGAACATATGGTAAATGATAAAAATTTCAACCATAGTTGCAGCGGAACGAGCAATCCATTAGAAGAGTCAAATAGACTATAAAGTCTATTATCTTCTCCATGTTAAAAATCCACCAATAATGTTTTATCCCTGTAACATCAATCAACAATTCTGGTCCACAATCATATGAATAACTCATAATCATAACTGTAGTTCTAAATTTCTCTTCTCATCCAGGACGAAGATAATTTTCATCACCTATCTTTACCTGAAACATCAAAGATCATGGTTACACCAAATCACATTTCCTGTTCATAATCATACTAATAACTTCATCTTTACACTACGGCCAAAGATATTCATTTGTATCACCAGTTGGTCATGTTCATCTCAACATCTGTTCATCTTTGCACTACTGGCCAAAGATATTCAACAACATGTCATCTTTGCACTACGGGCCAAAGATATTCATCAACAATTCATCTTTGCACTACAGGCCAAAGATATTCCTCAACAGTTCATATTTGCACTACAGGCCAAATATATTCATATCTCAAAGAAATATATAATCATTTCAGAATTTATATAAACAATAATTATAACCATGTTGATCATTTCACCTTTGCACTTAAGCTAAAGATATTCACTTATAAATTCAATGGCCATGATCATACCAGTCACAATTCAACTTTGCACTACAGGCCAAAGAGAACCCTAGTCATGATCATACCAATAATCTACCCATCTTTACACTCCAGTGAAAGAGAATTTCAACATCAGGGTTATAAAAATGTTATATATGATGATAAAAATAATATGATCAGCATATAGTTTTAATCTCAAGAGTAATATTCGTAACTCATGAATAGTAACCCCGACACAAAAGATAGAAATTCTACAATAAAATTCATACCAATATTTCGGTATAATGATATTGAAAGAATAACATTACTTAAATTTATAAACAATTTATTTTAATTGTTTACACTTTACTAATTAATGCATTTAATCATCATAAAATACCAACTCTTACAATTTCATCATCAATAATCAAAACTCTCATCAAAAATCTGCATATACCTCATATAGGATTCTCAAGCCATAAAATCCTATTTTTCTAATTTTCTTTCTTCACAAAACATATTTAATTCATTTACCCATAACTAGACCATTTTCATGAAAAATATCAAATCAGTTCCAAAAATATTTCTTTTCTGGGATTTAGCATAATATAGTCCCATATTGAACATATATTTTTCTCAGAATTTTTAAAAGTCATTTACTATTTTTCATATGGTCAAAACAGCCGAATATTTAGACATTTATCAAAAATTATACTTTTGTCCAAAAATTCTGAAATTTACAGAGTATACTTCTATCATATACATGTACTCCCAATAAAAATTTCATCAATTTTGGAGTTAACCACAAGAAATTATAAGCGGTTACTTTTAAAATAGTCTTTTCCCGTAAAATTCATAACTCTTAATCTATACATCCAAAAATCACCATTTTTGGACACAATCAATAAAACTCATCAAAATATCATTTCAAATTTTTCCAGAATTTTTGAAGATCAGAAAAATTACGAAACTGAAAATTATAACAACCCTTAAAATCCCTTAATATCCCTTACAATCCCTTACCTCAAAAGAGCAGTACTTCTGACTGGATATCGGATATGATGCTGAAGGAAACTTGCACTGATGAATAACAACTCACCAAGTATCTAAAAACTCACAAAATATACTAAATAATCTAGAGAGAGAAAGAGAGAAAGCTTATGTTTCTGGTGTGATTTTCAATTCTAACTTAGCCCTCTATTTATAGGAAAATTTTGGTAGGTTTGACCTGCAACCTGATGGCTTTACCTGCTACTATTCCCACCCACCACATTTGAAATATAATTCAGCACATTTCTTCACCAACCACAAGTGGGGCCCACCAATTCTAGAATTTTCCACCAAAAATGATTTATAACCTGATTTCTGAATCAGTCACCTCTTAAAATTCATAACAAATCATACGTTCATTTTTAACGGTTCAAAATTTGTGGGCATATACTCAACTTATACATGTATAACATATCCAAAAATTACCACGATCCAACGGTCGGATTAAAAATTATAACCCTCGCAAAATATCTCAAAAATTCTGATTTTTAATACCTCCATTCCGACAAAAATACTGATAAAAACCTCAACATTAACTCCTTTATTTTTAACCACAAAAATATATTCCTCATTTATATCCACATAAAATAAATATTTCCTTATCATATGAATCAATAATTAATTATTCACAAATAATATTACAGAATCACATTTATGACAACCAGGCCGTTTCCAGGAAAGAGGGGGCTTTCCAATAAGAATTTTTCCTTACTGGCGCGCAATTAGGTGACCAAACCTCTCCTTAGACAGAACTTTCTAGTCATTGCCAATAATGTTATCTAATAATATTATTCAAATAATATGAATTATTGATCTGATAATGAGAAATACTGTGCAGTGACAATTATTGAACAACAATAATATAAAATTTCAACGTAGCAATTATTGAATCAATAAAATAAAATATTGAACAGTAATTACTGTAACAATTATTGAGTAGTGCCTTCTTACGTAAGAATCAATAATTTCAAAAATACTATGCAATACCGTGTGCTACTGTGCAATAACGCGTATTACTGTATTTTAACCACCGGGTATTCCAACAGTGTTAACGGTAACAACTACGCCGTTATTTGTAAAAATTCAAATTTGTCGTTTTCTTCACCCGACAGTTATTCGTTTTGGGGCCCACAAATAGCTGCGCCGTCGTACGAATATTCCTCGACAGAAAGAATATTTCACGACCAAACGAATATTCCCCGACAACAATGATTATTTTATAACCACTTGCTTATTTTGAAAAAAATCATATTTCACTCATAACTTTAAACTTTTATCAATTTAACCATTTACTGAATAGTAATTATAAGAAAAATTGAATACTTTTATTTCATAAAATCCGGGGTCTTACAATTGTGCACATCCACTTGCTGAGTATATCTATGAGCACTACTTATATAATCTTGGTGTTTGTTTGAAGTATAATTCTCAATTAGAGACAGTGAAGATAATGATAAGTCAAGAGAAGACTCACCATTGGGAAGAATATGATAGTAATATTCTCGTTTTTCTTTGGAGTATATTGGGTCAACCAAGGATAATTCTGTGGCCATATGATATCTATCATAACCTAGACGCGTGGCCTCCCATGTACGAAGGTTTCCTTGAGCACTTCCCAAAGATTCTAATTTCTAGAACAGTTTTTGACTATACCTTTATGTAAGGTGCCTTTGTGAAGTGCTGATACATGATGGTGTCCAATGTCACATTTGGTATATATTTGTATCCAAACTCACAGCATATGTGTTGTTATATTTTGCACGACAATTGTTGTAATAAAGTTGTAGTTGTTTTCTGTACCATGTATTTGACGACTCAGAATGGGTTGGGTGGAATGAACCTATTTTGGGGTCGTTACAATTATTCATAGTGAAGTAGAATTTAAGAATGATCAAAACATGGATACAATCAAAGCTAGTACCCAGAATAGATATTTTGGACGAAAAGAAAAAAATTTTATTTTTCGGTGAATAGTAACTCGTGAATAGTAACTCATGAATAGTAACCCCAACGTGAAAAGTTCTAAATTTGATAAAAATTTCTAACCAATATTTCGGCATAATGATATTGAAGAAATAATATTATTTTTGAATAAAATAACATCCCTTACCTCGTAAAGATAGTACTTCTGGTCGGAATACCGGTATAAGGCTGAAAGACACTTGCTCTGATGAATAGAAACTCTCAAAGTATCTAAATACTCACAAAATACACTCAATAATCTAGAGAGAGAAAGAGAAAAAACTTGTTTCTGGTGTGATTTTCAATTCTAACTTAGCCCTCTATTTATAGGAAAATGTTAGCACGCCGAAGCAGACTTAACCTGCAACCTGATGGCTTTACCTGCTACTATTCCCACCCACCACATTTGAATAAAAATCTCAGCACATTTCTTCACCAACCAAGAGTGGGGCCCACCAATTCTAGAATTTTCTACCAAAATGATTAACTCCGAAAATTCAACAATTTCTGAACCAGTCATCTCGTAAAATTCATAATAAATCATACATTCATTTTTAACGGTTCAAAATTTGTGGACATATACTCAACTTATATATGTATAACATATCCAAAAATTACCACTATCCAACGGTCGGATTAAAAATTATAACCCCCGCAAAATATCTCAAAAACCCTGATTTTTAATACCTTCATTCCGACAAAAATACTGATAAAAACCTCAACATTAACTCCTTCATTTTTAACCATAAAAATATATCCCTTATTTATATCCACAAAAATAAATATTTTCTTATCATATGAATCAATAATTAATTATTCACAAATAATATTACAGAATCACATTTATGACAACCAGGCCGTTCCCAGGAAAGAGGGGGCTTTCCAATAAGGATTTCTCCTTACTGGCGCGTAATTAGATGACCAAACCTCTCCTTAGACAGAACTTTCTAGACATTGCCAATAATGTTATCTAATAATATTATTCAAATAATATGAATTATTGATCTGATAATAGAAAATACTGTGTAGTGACAATTATTGAAACAACAGTAATATAAAATATCAACGCAGCAATTATTGAATCAATAAAATAAAATATTGAACAGTAATTACTGTAACCATTATTGAGTAGTGCCTTCTTACGTAAGAATCAATAATTGGTGCAATACAGTGTGCTA
This sequence comes from Panax notoginseng, assembly GCA_016801055.1. Lineage (NCBI taxonomy): Eukaryota > Viridiplantae > Streptophyta > Magnoliopsida > Apiales > Araliaceae > Panax > Panax notoginseng. The sequence goes on along the minus strand of CM029021.1, from coordinate 180,681,459 downwards.
CTGTGTAACAACGCGTATTATTGTGTTTTAACCACCGGGTATTCCAACAGTATTAACGGTAACAACTACGCCGTTATTAATAAAAAACATATACTTGTCGTTTTCTTCATCCAATCACTTTCCGTTATGGGGCCCACACAAGACTGCGCCGTCGTACGAATATTCCCCGACAGGAAGAATATTCCACGACCAAACGAATATTCCCCGACAACAATGAATATTTTATAACCACCTGCTTATTTGAAATATTTGCGCATTTTACCCATAACTAACCTCATTAATCAATTTAACACTTACTATTTCAAAATAATAAATAGAGGGAATTTAAATTTCATTTATTAATAATTTGGGGTCTTACAACCTCCCCTCCTTATGAAATTTCGTCCTCGAAATTGACGTACGTACCTGGTGTTTCGAAAAGATGAGGATACCTCGCTTTCATTCCCGTTTTTAACTCCCAGGTCATTTCCTCAATAGCATGGTTTCTCCACAAAACTTTAACTTGTGGTATGACCTTCGTGCGTAGGACATGCTCCTTTCTATCCAAGATCTTGACAGGTACCTCTTCGTACGCTAAGTCTTCAACTATCTCGTCCGGTTCTAACTCAATAACGTGGTCTGGGTCTTTCACATATTTACGTAACACAGATATATGAAAAACATTATGAACACGAGACATACTTGGAGGTAACGCGAGTCTATAGGCCACATTTTCTACTCGGTCAAGAATCTGAAATGGACCAATAAATCGTGGATTGAGCTTTCCTCTCTTCCCAAATCTTGTAACCCCTTTCCATGGAGTCACACGCAACAATACATGATCCCCAATGTCAAATTCCACGTCCTTTCGATGAAGATCCGCATAACTCTTTTGTCGATCCTGTGCCGTTTGTATACGTTGTCGAATCGTTTGGATCTTCTCTGTAGTTATGCGTACCAACTCTGGTCCCAACAATATTGCTTCACCCACCTCGTCCCAGCATACTGGAGATGTAAGACCCCGAATTTTATGAAATAAAAGTATTCAATTTTCCTTATAATTACAATTCAGTAAATGGTTAAATTGATAAAAGTTTAAAGTTATGAGTGCAATATGATTTTTTTTTTCAAAATAAGCAAGTGGTTATAAAATAATCATTGTTGTCGGGGAATATTCGTTTGGTCGTGGAATATTCTTTCTGTCGGGGAATATTCGTACGACGGCGCAGCTATTTGTGGGCCCCATAACGAATAACTGTCGGGTGAAGGAAAACGACAAATTTGAGTTTTTATAAATAACGGCGTAGTTGTTACCGTTAACACTGTTGGAATACCCGGTGGTTAAAATACAGTAATACGCGTTATTGCACAGTAGCACACGGTATTGCATAGTATTTTTGAAATTATTGATTCTTACGTAAGAAGGCACTACTCAATAATTGTTACAGTAATTACTGTTCAATATTTTATTTTATTGATTCAATAATTGCTACGTTGAAATTTTATATTATTGTTGTTCAATAATTGTCACTGCACAGTATTTCCCATTATCAGATCAATAATTCATATTATTTGAATAATATTATTAGATAACATTATTGGCAATGACTAGAAAGTTCTGTCTAAGGAGAGGTTTGGTCACCTAATTGCGCGCCAGTAAGGAAAAATTCTTATTGGAAAGCCCCCTCTTTCCTGGGAACGGCCTGGTTGTCATAAATGTGATTCTGTAATATTATTTGTGAATAATTAATTATTGATTCATATGATAAGGAAATATTTATTTTATGTGGATATAAATGAGGAATATATTTTTGTGGTTAAAAATAAAGGAGTTAATGTTGAGGTTTTTATCAGTATTTTTGTCGGAATGGAGGTATTAAAAATCAGGATTTTTGAGATATTTTGCGGGGGTTATAATTTTTAATCCGACCGTTGGATCGTGGTAATTTTTGGATATGTTATACATGTATAAGTTGAGTATATGCCCACAAATTTTGAACCGTTAAAAATGAACGTATGATTTGTTATGAATTTTAAGAGGTGACTGATTCAGAAATCAGGTTATAAATCATTTTTGGTGGAAAATTCTAGAATTGGTGGGCCCCACTTGTGGTTGGTGAAGAAATGTGCTGAATTATATTTCAAATGTGGTGGGTGGGAATAGTAGCAGGTAAAGCCATCAGGTTGCAGGTCAAACCTACCAAAATTTTCCTATAAATAGAGGGCTAAGTTAGAATTGAAAATCACACCAGAAACATAAGCTTTCTCTCTTTCTCTCTCTAGATTATTGAGTATATTTTGTGAGTTTTTAGATACTTGGTGAGTTGTTATTCATCAGTGCAAGTTTCCTTCAGCATCATATCCGATATCCAGTCAGAAGTACTGCTCTTTTGAGGTAAGGGATAGTAAGGGATTGTAAGGGATAGTAAGGGATAGTAAGGGATTTTAAGGGTTGTTATATTTTTCAGTTTCGTAATTTTTCTGAACTTCAAAAATTCTGGAAAAATTTGAAATGATATTTTGATGAGTTTTCTTGATTGTGTCCAAAAATGGTGATTTTTGGATGTATAGATTGAGAGTTATGAATTTTATGAGAAAAGATTATTTTAAAAGTAATAGCTTATAATTCCTTGTGGTTAACTCCAAAATTGATGAAATTTTTATTGGGAGTACATGTATATGATGGAAGTATACTCTGTTAATTTCAGAATTTTTAGATAAAAGTACAATTTTTGATAAATGTCTAAATATTCGGCTATTTTGGCCATATGAAAAATAGTAAATGACTTTTAAAAATTCTGAGAAAAATATATGTTCACTATGGGACTATATTATGCTAAATTTCAGAAAAGAAATATTTTTAGAACGATTTGGTATTTTTCATGAAAATAGTCTAGTTATGAGAAAATGAATTAAATATGTTATGTGAAGTAAGAAAATTGGAAAATAGGATTTTATGGCTTGAGAATCCTATATATGAGGTATATGCAGATTTTTGATGAGGGTTTTGATTATTGATGATGAAATCTTAAGAGTTGGCATTTTATGATGATTAAATGCATTAATTAGTAAAGTGTAAACAATTTAAATAAATTGTTTATAAGCTTAAGAAATGTTATTCTTTCAATATCATTATACCGAAGTATTGGTATGAATTTTATTGTGGAATTTCTACCTTTTTGAGTCGGTGTTACTATTCACGAGTTACTATTCATGAGTTACTATTCACGAGTTACTATTCACGACAAAATTGGTTTCTTTTACTAACCAAATTATAGTTGATTTATGAATATTACTCTTGAGATTAAATCTATATGTTGATTATATTGATTTTATTATCATATATAACATTTTTATAACCCTGATGTTGAAATTCTCTTTCACTAGAGTGTAAAGATGGGTAGATTATTGGTATGATCATGACTAGGGTTCTCTTTGGCCTGTAGTGCAAAGTTGAATTGTGACTGGTATGATCATGACCATTGAATTTATAAGTGAATATCTTTAGCTTAAGTGCAAAGGTGAAATGATCAACATGGTTATAATTATTGTTTATATAAATTCTGAAATGATTATATATTTCTTTGAGATATGAATATATTTGGCCTGTAGTGCAAATATGAACTGTTGATGAATATCTTTGGCCTGTAGTGCAAAGATGAATTGTTGATGAATATCTTTGGCCCGTAGTGCAAAGATGACATGTTGTTGAATATCTTTGGCCAGTAGTGCAAAGATGAACAGATGTTGAGATGAACATGACCAACTGGTGATACAAATGAATATCTTTGGCCGTAGTGTAAAGATGAAGTTATTAGTATGATTATGAACAGGAAATGTGATTTGGTGTAACCATGATCTTTGATGTTTCAGGTAAAGATAGGTGATGAAAATTATCTTCGTCCTGGATGAGAAGAGAAATTTAGAACTACAGTTATGATTATGAGTTATTCATATGATTGTGGACCAGAATTGTTGATTGATGTTACAGGGATAAAACATTATTGGTGGATTTTTAACATGGAGAAGATAATAGACTTTATAGTCTATTTGACTCTTCTAATGGATTGCTCGTTCCGCTGCAACTATGGTTGAAATTTTTATCATTTACCATATGTTCTAAATCTCTGATTTATTGTTGATGAAGGCTATTGATAATTGAATTATCTTTAGTCATGATATTCTTTACTGAGCTAGTTGTGCTCACCCTTTTGCTTCACAATTCCTTTCAGGTAATAAGAGTGTAGCTGGGTCGAGCGGGGGTAACAAGGGAATAGAACGGTGGTCATCATTTAGTAGTTTTATTTGGTGAATCCAATAGGGTAAGGCGAACCCAACGTTGGAAGGGTGTTTTGTCACTATCATACAAGATGTCTAATGACATACAACCTCGTGTCATCATAGGACAGGGTTGTGCTCATCCACTTGCTGAGTATATCTACGGGCACTACCTATATAATCTTGGTGTTTGTTTGAAGTATAATTCTCAATTAGAGACAGTGGAGATAATGATAAGTCAAGAGAAGACTCACCATTGGGAAGAATATGATAGTAATCTTCTCGTTTTTCTTTGGGGTCTATTGGGTCAACCAAGGATAATTCTGTGGCCATATGATATCTATCATAACCTAGACGCGTGGCCTCCCATGTACGAAGGTTTCCTTGAGCACTTCCCAAAGATTTTAATTTCTAAAACAGTTTTTGACTATACCTTTATGTAAGGTGCTATTGTGAGGTGATGTCCACGGTTGGAACATGAGTCACATTTGGTATATATTTGTATCCAAACTCACAGCATATGTGTTGTTGTATTTTGCACGACAATTGTTGTAATAAAGTTGTAGTTGTTTTCTGTACCATGTATTTGACGACTCAGAATGGGTTGGGTGGAATGGACCTATTTTGGGGTCGTCACAGGTGGTATCAGAGCTTAGGGATATGATCTTTGGCGGAGATCGGGGAATATAATTAGGAGGGGAGAGATGAGTAAATCCTTCGCTAGTGTGTCCTACCTAAGCTTATTTGTTGGTCAGTCATAATATCGAGATATTATGTGATATGTTAATTTGTTAAATTAACCCTTGTTTTGAAGCTGTATTCTAGAAAGATATCTGAAATACAGGAGATGAGCAATGGAGAAATCATGATGATAAGGAAGATGGAATCTGAAATGAAAGCAAGGTATTCTCAACTCTTTGAAATACCAGGTACGTAAATTTCGGGGACGAAATTTCATAAGGAGGGGAGATTGTAAGACCCCGAATTTTATGAAATAAAAGTATTCAATTTTTCTTATAATTACAATTCAGTAAATGGTTAAATTGATAAAAGTTTAAAGTTATGAGTGAAATATGATTTTTTTTTTCAAAATAAGCAAGTGGTTATAAAATAATCATTGTTGTCGGGGAATATTCGTTTGGTCGTGGAATATTCTTTCTGTCGGGGAATATTCGTACGACGGCGCAGCTATTTGTGGGCCCCATAACGAATAACTGTCGGGTGAAGGAAAACGACAAATTTGAGTTTTTACAAATAACGGCGTAGTTGTTACCGTTAACACTGTTGGAATACCCGGTGGTTAAAATACAGTAATACGCGTTATTGCACAGTAGCACACGGTATTGCATAGTATTTTTGAAATTATTGATTCTTACGTAAGAAGGCACTACTCAATAATTGTTACAGTAATTACTGTTCAATATTTTATTTTATTGATTCAATAATTGCTACGTTGAAATTTTATATTATTGTTGTTCAATAATTGTCACTGCACAGTATTTCCCATTATCAGATCAATAATTCATATTATTTGAATAATATTATTAGATAACATTATTGGCAATGCCTAGAAAGTTCTGTCTAAGGAGAGGTTTGGTCATCTAATTGCGCGCCAGTAAGGAAAAATTCTTATTGGAAAGCCCCCTCTTTCCTGGGAACGGCCTGGTTGTCATAAATGTGATTCTGTAATATTATTTGTGAATAATTAATTATTGATTCATATGATAAGGAAATATTTATTTTATGTGGATATAAATGAGGAATATATTTTTGTGGTTAAAAATAAAGGAGTTAATGTTGAGGTTTTTATCAGTATTTTTGTCGGAATGGAGGTATTAAAAATCAGGATTTTTGAGATATTTTGCGGGGGTTATAATTTTTAATCCGACCGTTGGATCGTGGTAATTTTTGGATATGTTATACATATATAAGTTGAGTATATGCCCACAAATTTTGAACCGTTAAAAATGAACGTATGATTTGTTATGAATTTTAAGAGGTGACTGATTCAGAAATCAGGTTATAAATCATTTTTGGTGGAAAATTCTAGAATTGGTGGGCCCCACTTGTGGTTGGTGAAGAAATGTGCTGAATTATATTTCAAATGTGGTGGGTGGGAATAGTAGCAGGTAAAGCCATCAGGTTGCAGGTCAAACCTACCAAAATTTTCCTATAAATAGAGGGCTAAGTTAGAATTGAAAATCACACCAGAAACATAAGCTTTCTCTCTTTCTCTCTCTAGATTATTGAGTATATTTTGTGAGTTTTTAGATACTTGGTGAGTTGTATTCATCAGTGCAAGTTTCCTTCAGCATCATATCCGATATCCAGTCAGAAGTACTGCTCTTTTGAGGTAAGGGATAGTAAGGGATTGTAAGGGATAGTAAGGGATAGTAAGGGATTTTAAGGGTTGTTATATTTTTCAGTTTCGTAATTTTTCTGAACTTCAAAAATTCTGGAAAAATTTGAAATGATATTTTGATGAGTTTTCTTGATTGTGTCCAAAAATGGTGATTTTTGGATGTATAGATTGAGAGTTATGAATTTTATGAGAAAAGATTATTTTAAAAGTAATAGCTTATAATTCCTTGTGGTTAACTCCAAAATTGATGAAATTTTTATTGGGAGTACATGTATATGATGGAAGTATACTCTGTTAATTTCAGAATTTTTAGATAAAAGTACAATTTTTGATAAATGTCTAAATATTCGGCTATTTTGGCCATATGAAAAATAGTAAATGACTTTTAAAAATTCTGAGAAAAATATATGTTCACTATGGGACTATATTATGCTAAATTTCAGAAAAGAAATATTTTTAGAACGGATTTGGTATTTTTCATGAAAATAGTCTAGTTATGAGAAAATGAATTAAATATGTTATGTGAAGTAAGAAAATTGGAAAATAGGATTTTATGGCTTGAGAATCCTATATATGAGGTATATGCAGATTTTTGATGAGGGTTTTGTTATTGATGATGAAATCTTAAGAGTTGGCATTTTATGATGATTAAATGCATTAATTAGTAAAGTGTAAACAATTTAAATAAATTGTTTATAAGCTTAAGAAATGTTATTCTTTCAATATCATTATACCGAAATATTGGTATGAATTTTATTGTGGAATTTCTACCTTTTTGAGTCGGTGTTACTATTCACGAGTTACTATTCATGAGTTACTATTCACGAGTTACTATTCACGACAAAATTGGTTTCTTTTACTAACCAAATTATAGTTGATTTATGAATATTACTCTTGAGATTAAATCTATATGTTGATTATATTGATTGTATTATCATATATAACATTTTTATAACCCTGATGTTGAAATTCTCTTTCACTAGAGTGTAAAGATGGATAGATTATTGGTATGATCATGACTAGGGTTCTCTTTGGCCTGTAGTGCAAAGTTGAATTGTGACTGGTATGATCATGACCATTGAATTTATAAGTGAATATCTTTAGCTTAAGTGCAAAGGTGAAATGATCAACATGGTTATAATTATTGTTTATATAAATTCTGAAATGATTATATATTTCTTTGAGATATGAATATATTTGGCCTGTAGTGCAAATATGAACTGTTGAGGAATATCTTTGGCCTGTAGTGCAAAGATGAATTGTTGATGAATATCTTTGGCCCGTAGTGCAAAGATGACATGTTGTTGAATATCTTTGGCCAGTAGTGCAAAGATGAACAGATGTTGAGATGAACATGACCAACTGGTGATACAAATGAATATCTTTGGCCGTAGTGTAAAGATGAAGTTATTAGTATGATTATGAACAGGAAATGTGATTTGGTGTAACCATGATCTTTGATGTTTCAGGTAAAGATAGGTGATGAAAATTATCTTCGTCCTGGATGAGAAGAGGAATTTAGAACTACAGTTATGATTATGAGTTATTCATATGATTGTGGACCAGAATTGTTGATTGATGTTACAGGGATAAAACATTGTTGGTGGATTTTTAACATGGAGAAGATAATAGACTTTATAGTCTATTTGACTCTTCTAATGGATTGCTCGTTCCGCTGCAACTATGGTTGAAATTTTTATCATTTACCATATGTTCTAAATCTCTGATTTATTGTTGATGAAGGCTATTGATAATTGAATTATCTTTAGTCATGATATTCTTTACTGAGCTAGTTGTGCTCACCCTTTTGCTTCACAATTCCTTTCAGGTAATAAGAGTGTAGCTGGGTCGAGCGGGGGTAACAAGGGAATAGAACGGTGGTCATCATTTAGTAGTTTTATTTGGTGAATCCAATAGGGTAAGGCGAACCCAACGTTGGAAGGGTGTTTTGTCACTATCATACAAGATGTCTAATGACATACAACCTCGTGTCATCATAGGACAGGGTTGTGCTCATCCACTTGCTGAGTATATCTATGGGCACTACCTATATAATCTTGGTGTTTGTTTGAAGTATAATTCTCAATTAGAGACAGTGGAGATAATGATAAGTCAAGAGAAGACTCACCATTGGGAAGAATATGATAGTAATCTTCTCGTTTTTCTTTGGGGTCTATTGGGTCAACCAAGGATAATTCTGTGGCCATATGATATCTATCATAACCTAGACGCGTGGCCTCCCATGTACGAAGGTTTCCTTGAGCACTTCCCAAAGATTTTAATTTCTAAAACAGTTTTTGACTATACCTTTATGTAAGGTGTTATTGTGAGGTGATGTCCACGGTTGGAACATGAGTCACATTTGGTATATATTTGTATCCAAACTCACAGCATATGTGTTGTTGTATTTTGCACGACAATTGTTGTAATAAAGTTGTAGTTGTTTTCTGTACCATGTATTTGACGACTCAGAATGGGTTGGGTGGAATGGACCTATTTTGGGGTCGTCACAGGTGGTATCAGAGCTTAGGGATATGATCTTTGGCGGAGATCGGGGAATATAATTAGGAGGGGAGAGATGAGTAAATCCTTCGCTAGTGTGTCCTACCTAAGCTTATTTGTTGGTCAGTCATAATATCGAGATATTATGTGATATGTTAATTTGTTAAATTAACCCTTGTTTTGAAGCTGTATTCTAGAAAGATATCTGAAATACAGGAGATGAGCAATGGAGAAATCATGATGATAAGGAAGATGGAATCTGAAATGAAAGCAAGGTATTCTCAACTCTTTGAAATACCAGGTACGTAAATTTCGGGGACGAAATTTCATAAGGAGGGGAGATTGTAAGACCCCGAATTTTATGAAATAAAAGTATTCAATTTTCCTTATAATTACAATTCAGTAAATGGTTAAATTGATAAAAGTTTAAAGTTATGAGTGCAATATGATTTTTTTTTTCAAAATAAGCAAGTGGTTATAAAATAATCATTGTTGTCGGGGAATATTCGTTTGGTCGTGGAATATTCTTTCTGTCGGGGAATATTCGTACGACGGCGCAGCTATTTGTGGGCCCCATAACGAATAACTGTCGGGTGAAGGAAAACGACAAATTTGAGTTTTTATAAATAACGGCGTAGTTGTTACCGTTAACACTGTTGGAATACCCGGTGGTTAAAATACAGTAATACGCGTTATTGCACAGTAGCACACGGTATTGCATAGTATTTTTGAAATTATTGATTCTTACGTAAGAAGGCACTACTCAATAATTGTTACAGTAATTACTGTTCAATATTTTATTTTATTGATTCAATAATTGCTACGTTGAAATTTTATATTATTGTTGTTCAATAATTGTCACTGCACAGTATTTCCCATTATCAGATCAATAATTCATATTATTTGAATAATATTATTAGATAACATTATTGGCAATGACTAGAAAGTTCTGTCTAAGGAGAGGTTTGGTCACCTAATTGCGCGCCAGTAAGGAAAAATTCTTATTGGAAAGCCCCCTCTTTCCTGGGAACGGCCTGGTTGTCATAAATGTGATTCTGTAATATTATTTGTGAATAATTAATTATTGATTCATATGATAAGGAAATATTTATTTTATGTGGATATAAATGAGGAATATATTTTTGTGGTTAAAAATAAAGGAGTTAATGTTGAGGTTTTTATCAGTATTTTTGTCGGAATGGAGGTATTAAAAATCAGGATTTTTGAGATATTTTGCGGGGGTTATAATTTTTAATCCGACCGTTGGATCGTGGTAATTTTTGGATATGTTATACATATATAAGTTGAGTATATGCCCACAAATTTTGAACCGTTAAAAATGAACGTATGATTTGTTATGAATTTTAAGAGGTGACTGATTCAGAAATCAGGTTATAAATCATTTTTGGTGGAAAATTCTAGAATTGGTGGGCCCCACTTGTGGTTGGTGAAGAAATGTGCTGAATTATATTTCAAATGTGGTGGGTGGGAATAGTAGCAGGTAAAGCCATCAGGTTGCAGGTCAAACCTACCAAAATTTTCCTATAAATAGAGGGCCAAGTTAGAATTGAAAATCACACCAGAAACATAAGCTTTCTCTCTTTCTCTCTCTAGATTATTGAGTATATTTTGTGAGTTTTTAGATACTTGGTGAGTTGTTATTCATCAGTGCAAGTTTCCTTCAGCATCATATCCGATATCCAGTCAGAAGTACTGCTCTTTTGAGGTAAGGGATAGTAAGGGATTGTAAGGGATAGTAAGGGATAGTAAGGGATTTTAAGGGTTGTTATATTTTTCAGTTTCGTAATTTTTCTGAACTTCAAAAATTCTGGAAAAATTTGAAATGATATTTTGATGAGTTTTCTTGATTGTGTCCAAAAATGGTGATTTTTGGATGTATAGATTGAGAGTTATGAATTTTATGAGAAAAGATTATTTTAAAAGTAATAGCTTATAATTCCTTGTGGTTAACTCTAAAATTGATGAAATTTTTATTGGGAGTACATGTATATGATGGAAGTATACTCTGTTAATTTCAGAATTTTTAGATAAAAGTACAATTTTTGATAAATGTCTAAATATTCGGCTATTTTGGCCATATGAAAAATAGTAAATGACTTTTAAAAATTCTGAGAAAAATATATGTTCACTATGGGACTATATTATGCTAAATTTCAGAAAAGAAATATTTTTAGAACGGATTTGGTATTTTTCATTAAAATAGTCTAGTTATGAGAAAATGAATTAAATATGTTATGTGAAGTAAGAAAATTGGAAAATAGGATTTTATGGCTTGAGAATCCTATATATGAGGTATATGCAGATTTTTGATGAGGGTTTTGATTATTGATGATGAAATCTTAAGAGTTGGCATTTTATGATGATTAAATGCATTAATTAGTAAAGTGTAAACAATTTAAATAAATTGTTTATAAGCTTAAGAAATGTTATTCTTTCAATATCATTATACCGAAGTATTGGTATGAATTTTATTGTGGAATTTCTACCTTTTTGAGTAGGTGTTACTATTCACGAGTTACTATTCATGAGTTACTATTCACGAGTTACTATTCACGACAAAATTGGTTTCTTTTACTAACCAAATTATAGTTGATTTATGAATATTACTCTTGAGATTAAATCTATATGTTGATTATATTGATTTTATTATCATATATAACATTTTTATAACCCTGATGTTGAAATTCTCTTTCACTAGAGTGTAAAGATGGGTAGATTATTGGTATGATCATGACTAGGGTTCTCTTTGGCCTGTAGTGCAAAGTTGAATTGTGACTGGTATGATCATGACCATTGAATTTATAAGTGAATATCTTTAGCTTAAGTGCAAAGGTGAAATGATCAACATGGTTATAATTATTGTTTATATAAATTCTGAAATGATTATATATTTCTTTGAGATATGAATATATTTGGCCTGTAGTGCAAATATGAACTGTTGAGGAATATCTTTGGCCTGTAGTGCAAAGATGAATTGTTGATGAATATCTTTGGCCCGTAGTGCAAAGATGACATGTTGTTGAATATCTTTGGCCAGTAGTGCAAAGATGAACAGATGTTGAGATGAACATGACCAACTGGTGATACAAATGAATATCTTTGGCCGTAGTGTAAAGATGAAGTTATTAGTATGATTATGAACAGGAAATGTGATTTGGTGTAACCATGATCTTTGATGTTTCAGGTAAAGATAGGTGATGAAAATTATCTTCGTCCTGGATGAGAAGAGAAATTTAGAACTACAGTTATGATTATGAGTTATTCATATGATTGTGGACCAGAATTGTTGATTGATGTTACAGGGATAAAACATTATTGGTGGATTTTTAACATGGAGAAGATAATAGACTTTATAGTCTATTTGACTCTTCTAATGGATTGCTCGTTCCGCTGCAACTATGGTTGAAATTTTTATCATTTACCATATGTTCTAAATCTCTGATTTATTGTTGATGAAGGCTATTGATAATTGAATTATCTTTAGTCATGATATTCTTTACTGAGCTAGTTGTGCTCACCCTTTTGCTTCACAATTCCTTTCAGGTAATAAGAGTGTAGCTGGGTCGAGCGGGGGTAACAAGGGAATAGAACGGTGGTCATCATTTAGTAGTTTTATTTGGTGAATCCAATAGGGTAAGGCGAACCCAACGTTGGAAGGGTGTTTTGTCACTATCATACAAGATGTCTAATGACATACAACCTCGTGTCATCATAGGACAGGGTTGTGCTCATCCACTTGCTGAGTATATCTATGGGCACTACCTATATAATCTTGGTGTTTGTTTGAAGTATAATTCTCAATTAGAGACAGTGGAGATAATGATAAATCAAGAGAAGACTCACCATTGGGAAGAATATGATAGTAATCTTCTCGTTTTTCTTTGGGGTCTATTGGGTCAACCAAGGATAATTCTGTGGCCATATGATATCTATCATAACCTAGACGCGTGGCCTCCCATGTACGAAGGTTTCCTTGAGCACTTCCCAAAGATTTTAATTTCTAAAACAGTTTTTGACTATACCTTTATGTAAGGTGTTATTGTGAGGTGATGTCCACGGTTGGAACATGAGTCACATTTGGTATATATTTGTATCCAAACTCACAGCATATGTGTTGTTGTATTTTGCACGACAATTGTTGTAATAAAGTTGTAGTTGTTTTCTGTACCATGTATTTGACGACTCAGAATGGGTTGGGTGGAATGGACCTATTTTGGGGTCGTCACAGGAGAGCGACACTTTCGTCCATATAATGCTTCAAATGGGGCCACACCTATACTTGCCTGATAACTGTTATTGTAAGAGAATTCCACCAATGGTACGTACTTATCCCAACTCCCTTTGAAATCTAGGACACAAAGTCTTAATAGATTTTCAAGAGTTTGAATAGTCCTCTCTGATTGTCCGTCCGTTTGAGGATGGTATGCCGAACTAAATCGTAAATCTGTGCCCATAGCTTTTTGCAAGCTAACCCAAAATCTTGAAGTGAATCTTGGGTCACGATCCGAAACTATGGATACTGGCATCCCATGCAGTCTCACAATCTCATCTACGTATATACGAGCAAGACGTTCCAGGGAGTAAGTCTCCCGTATCGGCAAGAAATGAGTAGACTTGGTTAATCTATCAACAATAACCCAAATAGCATTTATGCCTTGAGAAACCGTGGGAAGACCCGTAACGAAATCCATGGTAATGTGTTCCCACTTCCATTTCGGAATCTCAAGTGGTTGCAATGGACCCTTTGGTACTTGATGTTCCGCCTTTACACGTTGACAAGTTAAACACCTCGAGATAAACTTTGCAATCTCTCTCTTCATATTATTCCACCAAAATGTATGTCGTAGATCACGATACATTTTGGTACTTCCAGGATGGATTGCAAATGGTGTATTGTGTGCTTCCATCATGATCTTGTACTTCAAATCAGAATTGTTAGGAACACAGAGTCTAGAGTGGACTCGAAGTATTCCTTCTTCATCGATTCTTGCTTCTGGAATAGAACCTTCTTGCACTTTCTTCTTCATACGCATCAGCTCTATGTCCGTAGCTTGAGCAGCTTTAACTTTATCGATTAAAGTCGGTTCTACTCGTATATTTGATATCATCATGTGGGTACTTGGAGTCTTCATCTCTATCTCCATCCTTTGCAAGTCATACAAAATGGGCCTTTGTGTTAACAACATTGCACTCGTACCCGCATATGATCTTCTACTCAATGCGTCAGCTACTACGTTTGCTTTTCCAGGATGATATTGGATGGTATGATCGTAATCTTTCAACAGCTCGAGCCAACGTCGCTGCCGCATGTTGAGTTCCTTTTGGGTGAAGAAATATTTGAGGCTTTTATGATCTGTATAGATCTCCACTTTCTCCCCATACAGGTAGTGTCTCCAGATCTTCAACGCGAAAACTACTGCTGCCAACTCCAAATCATGAGTAGGATAATTCCTCTCATATTCTTTGAGTTGTCACGAGGCATAGGCTATGACTTTCCCATGTTGCATGAGAACACATCCTAACCCTTTGCCTGAAGCATCACTGTAGATAACAAATCCATCCGAACCAGATGGTATTGTCAGAACAGGTGCCGAAATGAGTCTCCTCTTAAGCTCTTGAAAACTCTTCTCGCATTCCTCGCTCCATACGAATTTGATATCTTTCCGAGTCAGCTGAGTTAACGGAGTAGCGATTCGAGAAAACCCTTCCACGAATCTTCGATAATAACCAGCTAAGCCTAGAAAGCTACGTACTTCGGTCACCGTCTTTGGTTGCTCCCAACTTTGTATTGCTTCAATCTTCGCTGGGTCAACAGATGCTCCATGTTTTGACACCACGTGCCCTAGGAAAGCTACTTCCTCAAACCAGAACTCGCATTTCTTCAACTTAGCATATAACTTGTTTTCACGCAGCCTTTGGAGTACCAGCTTCAAATGATGCTCATGATCTTCACGGCTTTTGGAATATATGAGGATGTCATCAATAAAGACAACAACGAACTGATCCAAATAATCCTTGAATATTCGGTTCATCATATCCATGAAAGCCGCAGGAGCATTAGTCAATCCAAAAGACATGACTAGGAATTCATAATGCCCGTACCGAGTTCTGAAGGCAGTCTTTGGAATATCCTCAGTTTTAACCTTCAGCTGATGATATCCAGAACGAAGATCGATCTTTGAAAAGAATTGTGCTCCTTGTAACTGGTCAAACAGGTCATCAATACGAGGTAGCGGATACCTATTCTTAATAGTGACATGGTTTAATTCCCGGTAATCAATACAAAGTCGCATACTCCCGTCTTTCTTCTTTACAAATAAAACAGGAGCACCCCAAGGAGATGTACTAGGACGAATGAAACCGATGTCCAACAACTCTTGTAGTTGGACCTTTAACTCCTGAAGTTCAATAGGAGCCATTCGATATGGGGTTTTAGAAATGGGCTTTGTACCAGGTTCAAGATCAATAAAGAATTCAATTTCTCGTTCCGGGGGTAGACCGGGAAGTTCTTCAGGAAATACGTCAGGAAAGTCAATAACAACAGGAATATTATTCAAATTTGACGTGTCTTTATTCAAATCCATAACATGGGCTAAGAAAGCTTGACATCCGTTTTTTAATAAACGAATGACTTTATGGTTTGATATAACAGTGATTGATTTTAATGGCTTAGTTGTTTGAATTCGTACAACAGGTTGGTTAGGAATATGAAAACTAACAACCTTACGAAAACAATCAATTTTGGCATGATGAGTAGTTAGCCAATCAATCCCTAAAATCACATCAAAAGCAAGTATCTTTAAAGAGATAAGGTCAACAGGTAAGGTGATGGTGCCAACTTGGATCACACAAGATTTATAAACAGTGGATGTGATGAAAGTTTCTCCTAACGGAGTCTCCACAGATAAATCAAAGTCTAACTTCTCCGGAGTCAAGTTTAAACGTTGAGCACAAGCAGGAGAGATAAAAGAATGGGTAGAACCGGTATCTAATAAGGTATAAACTTCGCATGAATTTATGATTAGCTTACCCGTGATCACCTCGTTTGGGTTCCTCGCATGTTGACCAGTCACGACAAACGCTTTTTCAGGAACCGTTGACTTTATCTTTTCTGGGACAGCTTTTTGAGTCACCATCCCCGCTGGACTTGGTTTTGCTATAGTGCAATCTCGAGCGATATGTCCTTCCTTTCCACAATTATAACATACCTTAAACTGTTGTGGGCAGTTTGGGCTGATATGTCCTTCTTTTCCGCACTTATAGCATATAATCGGTGGTCGTTCTCCTCCCTTGGAACCAGTTGCTGCTGGTGCTGACGTCTTCGTATTGTCATTGTTGAATCTCCTCTTTTTAAAATCTCCTCCCGACTCGCTTTTTCTATTTTCATAGCCACGATTACCACCAGAGTGGTTGCCGTTCTTGTCTGTATTTTTCTTTCTCCGCTGGTTATCATTGTTCTGATGACTGTTGTCACCGATATGATCCTGGTTGTGGTCCCTCAGTTGACCGTACTCATTATCTCGCTCTAATAATTGAGCCCTGTTGACAACATCTGAATAGAGAGAAAATTTATGAGAAATGAGATATTGACGTATGTCAGGTTTCAAACCTCTCAAAAACATCCTCGTCATACGTTCCTCATTCTCCACCAAATGAGGTGCAAACCTGGACAACTCTGCAAACCTCGCCTCGTACTGAGACACCGTCATGTTATTCTGCTCCAGTCTAATAAACTCTACCTCCTTCATATGACGAATACTTTCAGGAAAGTACTTGTCATTGAACAGTTTCTGAAATGTCTCCCAAGACATGCTGAGTGCGGTTGGATGGGTACGCTTCACAGACTCCCACCAGTAATCTGCCTCGCCACGGAACATAAAGGTGGCGAATGGAACCTTCTGTTCCTCCGTGCATCCCAAGACATCGAATATCTTGGTAATTTGCTTGACCCACGTTTCCGCCATGATCGGATCCGGCTTTCCCTTAAATTCTGGTGGTCCCAATTCTTTGAACTGTTTGGCTGTGACAAACCGTGAATTGCTATCATTTTCTCCTGTATTTTGAACACGAGTCTCCCTTGTCTGGTTTTGCATGAATTGCAAAAAATTTCTAAACATTCCATCATTCATCATCTGCTCATTGGTGTTGTTCACAGGAGGAACATTGCCAGCCTGTTGCACGTTCTCCTCGTTGGTAAGCACCAGTGTCTCCACGGTCTCATTTACTCCACTGTTAATATTCTCAGTCGACATTCTCAAATACTGCCATAAAACAAGGGTTAATTAAATAAATTAATAAATCACATAATACCCCTATATTATGACTGACCAATAAATAAGCTTAGGTAGGACACACTAGCGAAGAATTTATTCGTCTCTCCCCTCCTAGTTCTATTCCCCGATCTCCGCCAGAGATCATATCCCTAAGCTCTGATACCAACTGTGACGCCCCCAAAATAGGTATACAACACCCATTCTGAGTCGCCAAAATACATGGTACAGAAACAACTACATCTTTATTATTACAACACAAGAACTGTGAGTTTAAATACAAATATTGTCATTTAGACAATATCCACACTCAAATAAGTCCTCATTCCAATTATTGATACATTATTTCACAAAAATGGTGAGGACTACTAAAGTAACTTCTAGAACCATCATTCCATACCCCGACTAGTACTCGCTACATTCTCGCCTCCTGAGAAAAATAGAACAAAAAGGAAAAGGGTGAGCTCAACTAGCCCAATAAAGAACATTATGACTAAGATAATACAGAACAAATTATCGTTAGTCTTCAACAGGGAAAAATCTAATAAAATACAATAGACAACAAGTTTTAAATCAATAACTGCAGCGGAAACAGCAAACCATTAGAAGAGTCAAGTAGAGAATGAGTTCTACTATCTTCTAAGATTTAAAAGTCCATCATCAATATTTTATCCCTGTAACAACAATCAATAACCATCTTTAATCAAATATTCATCTTTGCACTACAGGCCAAAGATATTTATTTGTATCACCAGTCGGTCATGTTCATCTCAACACCTGTTCATCTTTGCACTACGGGCCAAAGATATTCATCAGTTAATCATTCATCTTTGCACTACGGGCCAAAGATATTCAGTAATATCATCATTTAGGACTGAGGATGATGAAAAATATCTTAAAGAAAACGAATCCAGTGAAACAAAATAACAAATATTAAGGATTCGTATTTCGATTTATCCATGTCCAAAAATACCTTATAATTATTCATAGTGAAGTAGAATTCAAGAATGATCAAAACATGGATACAATCAAAGTTAGTACCCAGAATAGATATTTTGGACGAAAAGAAGAAAATTTTATTTTTCGGTGAATAGTAACTCGTGAATAGTAACTCGTGAATAGTAACCCCGACGTGAAAAGTTTTAAATTTGATAAAAATTTCCAATCAATATTTCGGCATAATGATATTGAAGAAATAATATCATTTTTGAATAAAATAACATCCCTTACCTCGTAAAGACAGTACTTCTGGTCGGAATACCGGTATAAGGCTGAAAGACACTTGCTCTGATGAATAGAAACTCTCAAAGTATATAAATACTCACAAAATACACTCAATAATCTAGAGAGAGAAAGAGAGAAAACTTGTTTCTGGTGTTATTTTCAATTCTAACTTAGCCCTCTATTTATAGGAAAATGTTAGCACGCCGAAGCAGACTTAACCTGCAACCTGATGGCTTTACCTGCTACTATTCCCACCTACCACATTTGAATAAAAATCTCAGCACATTTCTTCACCAACCAAGAGTGGGGCCCACCAATTCTAAAATTTTATACCAAAATGATTAACTCCGAAAATTCAACAATTTCTGAACCAGTCATCTCGTAAAATTCATAATAAATCATACGTTCATTTTTAACAGTTCAAAATTTGTGGACATATACTCAACTTATATATGTATAACATATCCAAAAATTACCACGATCCAACGGTTGGATTAAAAATTATAACCCCCGCAAAATATCTCAAAAATCCTGATTTTTAATACCTCCATTCCTACAAAAATACTGATAAAAACCTCAACATTAACTCCTTCATTTTTAACCATAAAAATATATCCCTCATTTATATCCACAAAAATAAATATTTCCTTATCATATGAATCAATAATTAATTATTCACAAATAATATTACAGAATCACATTTATGACAACCAGGCCGTTCCCAGGAAAGAGGGGGCTTTCCAATAAGGATTTCTCCTTACTGGCGCGCAATTAGATGACCAAACCTCTCCTTAGACAGAACTTTCTAGACATTGCCAATAATGTTATCTAATAATATTATTCAAATAATATGAATTATTGATCTGATAATGGAAAATACTGTGTAGTGACAATTATTGAAACAACAGTAATATAAAATATCAACGCAGCAATTATTGAATCAATAAAATAAAATACTGAACAGTAATTACTGTAACCATTATTGAGTAGTGCCTTCTTACGTAAGAATCAATAATTGGTGCAATACAGTGTGCTACTGTGTAACAACGCGTATTATTGTGTTTTAACCACCGGGTATTCCAACAGTATTAACGGTAACAACTACGCCGTTATTAATAAAAAACATATACTTGTCGTTTTCTTCATCCAATCGCTTTCCGTTATGGGGCCCACACAAGACTGCGCCGTCGTACGAATATTCCCCGACAGGAAGAATATTCCACAACCAAACGAATATTCCCCGACAACAATGAATATTTTATAACCACCTGCTTATTTGAAATATTTGCGTATTTTACCCATAACTAACCTCATTAATCAATTTAACACTTACTATTTCAAAATAATAAATAGAGGAATTTAAATTTCATTTATTAATAATTTGGGGTCTTACAAAAGCCTATCAAAATCTTTGTAAAAAGTCTATTAAAGTATGTCACTTATTTCGTGGAGTCTATTAAAGTCATTTTAAAAAAATCTTTAAAGTCATTAAAATTCATAAACTCTACAAAAGTCTGTCACTTAAAAAAAATATTTAAAAATCTTAATTAAATACACCCCTCTAAACTTTTGATCTTCATAATTTTACCAGGTGTTCCATTTATGTTTGGTAATCTTCATCACCATCTAATCCTTTCTTCAAATTGAGCTCGGGGTGTCATTTAGTTGGAAATTGTTAGCATGAAGTTTATTTTTGAGTAAGTTGGTCAATTGGTCAATAGAGTGTTGACACGCAAGCGATGCTTTATGTGTATCAACATTCTATTGGCCAATTGACCAACTTACCTAAAAATAAACTTTATGCTAACGGGATCCCAACTCCCTTATGGTGTATGCCCCAATTTTATCACCTTCACAATATTTTTCCAAGACAGACACAACGGAATAGAGTAGTTTGTAAGCAGCAAAACAAGAAAATAATTTTTTTTTTGAATTATTATTTTAAACATTCATACAATGTCTTGTTTCATCCAATGAAACTTAAAATCTGATCAATAAGCCAAGCTATTGGGTAATGCATATAATTTTCCTTACGAGTGATGCCATATTTGAACTTCAGTCAAAGAAGACTGTCATGAAACTACGTGTTTATTTTCCGTGTTCCGAACCTTATGTTGTTCTTCGTTCTCGTTTGTAATTTTAGGGGATGTTTGTTTAGAGCTGAATGGAGCTAAATAGCTGAATCGGTCAGTGCGTTTGTTTTGGTCTGAATGGCTGAATAGGTAAGATGGACGAGTTGAATGGCTAAGTCAAATTTTTTTAGCTGGATGGTTGAATGGGCAGAATGAAGTAAAAAAAAATATTAACTATTATATTAAGTAACATTAAATAAATTTAGAAAAATTTTGAATTTTTTCAGAGGGGTAAAATAATAAAGTTTTGTCATTCAGATGTTTCAGACATGTTAATTATCAAACAATTTTTTTCATTCATATTCAGATTCAACTCATTCAGATTCAGATTCAGTTCATTCAAATTCAGATTCATTCCGTTTTTATCAAACACTCCCTTAATTTTGCCGCTATTGAACTGCTGGTACAGAACACCACCTACCAATACTTTAGTCTCGTTTGCTGCTACTGAATCTGCTGGTACAGATTGGGTGAGTCAATGAATTCCCAAAGCCCCTAATAAAAAGACCAACCTAGTTATTTCACTTTAGTCATAATTGTGCTGACTCCTTGCAAACTTTTTAACTTAAAATTATATAATACTCCAGTATTGAATAACTTTATAAAAGTGATTTTAACATTACTTTCATTTATTTCAATTTTCTTGATAAATACCCAAATCAAAATTTTTTTTGTTGTATATTTGGTTTGGTTTGAACTTTGAAGAAGATGAACTAATCTTCAATAAAAGATTAGTCTGTGAAGCAGGTAGCACAGCAGTTAACAGGCAGGGGGGTATGTACGTAATTGAAGAAGCACGAATAACTGTATAAACCCCATGTCTCTCAACCAAGCAAATAAGGCGCGTTACTGGGCGGTTAAATTTTGAATGTGAAACCTTGCGACCTTCTCATAAGTGATCACAACTTCCTTCCTTCTGAGTGTATATATAAACACCAGGACCAGGATCAGGTCCACAAATTTGAGTAGATAGATTATTCAAACTCTTCTTCTTCTTCTTCAGAGAAATCGACACTAGATTGTTTATATAATATAATGACATCTCTCAGAACCCGGTTGGAGCATTCTGTCACTGCTAATGCTCTTAGATCATATCTAGCAGAGTTCATCTCTACGTTCTTCTTTGTTTTCGCTGCCATTGGATCTGCCATGTCGTCCCGTGAGTACTCACTTTAAATTGTAGTTGAACTTATTTAATTTTGTGGTGGCCAGAAATTATCAATGTTTGTTGTTTTGGTTACAGGGAAGTTGTTGGGGGAGGCTGTATCAGATCCATCTAGCCTGGTAGGAAGTGCAATTGCAACTGCTTTTGCATTGGCGGTTGCAGTTTACATTGCGGCCACTATTTCTGGTGGCCATGTAAATCCGGCTGTTACTTTTGGAATGGCCGTTGGAGGCCATATCAGTATTATGATGGCTATCTTTTATTGGATTTCACAAATTCTTGGATCTGTCACGGCTTGTCTGCTTTTGAAAGTTGCAACAGTCGGAGAGGTATGAATTTAGTATGCGCAAAAAGTATTTGGTAGTCTTCAACTTTTTGTACTATAATTGAACCTTCTTAATTTAATGGTGGGGTGCAGCATGTTCCAATACATGGACTTATTCCTCAACAAATGACTGGATTTGGAGCGTCCCTCTTAGAAGGGGTGATGACATTTGCATTGGTTTACACAGTTTATGCAGCTGTGGATCCGAGACGTGGTTCAATGGCAACCATTGGACCGCTGGCTATAGGGTTTATAGCCGGGGCAAATGTTTTGGCATCAGGCCCCTTCACGGGTGGGTCGATGAACCCTGCATACTCATTTGGAGCAGCACTAATTGGAGGGAGCTTCAAGAATCAAGCAGTATACTGGGTTGGACCCTTGATTGGTGCAGCTGTTGCTGCACTGATCTATGACAATGTGGTGTTCCCTTCTCAAGCGCCTGATTCTTTGAGGGGCATTGCTGATGGCGTGTAAATGTGCAATATGTTGTTTGGTTTTTTTTGTGTACTATTATTATGCTTTACTTTTTCCATTAAATCAAACTCTGATGTTGCTAAAATATTGCCCAACGGTTAGTTTGTAGCACGTATGTCCATTTTGATTCGTCATTAAAATTTCTTAATGTTCACTCTGTATAGGCTGCGCTCTTTTTATGGTCTCTAATGTTTATCATATATAATCAGATCTGTCTAATGTTTATCATATATAATCAGATCTGCATTTCTGTTGCACTACCGCTACTTGGTTTTAGGTGGGCATAGTCTGAAGGCAATTTTGTGAAACTGAAATGCTACACATGTTTCTCAACATTTTATGCTAGCAGAAAACAACCAATTGTTAATACGTTTCAATAAATTGGCATGTCCCAATATTAAGTCTGAAATATCCCCTCTATAAAAGAATTTGCACTACAAAAATGTCAATTGTTAACATGACCTAGGAAGTTCTTAATGTAATTCTGTATAAATACAGCTCAATGCTTGCCACCCACCCATAGATAGTATTGGAGCTTTTTTGAGTTTACTTCAAGATCCTACAATGCCTAGCATCTCTAAGTAGGTCTCTGGCCAACGCCATTTGCAGAGGATAGTGCAGAATCCTGGTTTTGATGTTGCTTCAAGATCCCCTACAATGCTTGCATCTCTAAGTTGGTTTGATCAACACCATTTGCTGAGGATGGTGCAGAAACTTGGTTTTCACTGGCAGAGTTCATCTCTTGGACTGGAGGGGGGTTGACAATAGTCATTGGCATTACAGCATTATCTGACAGGCGTCCCTTCATCTCCCTGTGCTCTTGGCACAAAGCACACCAGTGCATGCAGCAGTGCACCATGCATGGGTCACACGGTGAGTTCTGACCATCAGCAGGAAAAAAGTATTAGACTACTACTATAATAAGCAGCACAATTAACAAAGTAGCACCAATAAGTTATGCAGTAATAGAGATATCAGTTTATCCACATGAAAACAATAAAATTACTTGCTAGTAATTAGAATCTACTTGATTTAAACATATTCAGCTTTTCTTAAACTGAAACTGCATATGCTTCGGGCCTGTTCGGGAATGACTTATTTTAAAATGACTTATAAGTTAAAATATAAGTTAATTTATAAGTTGTGACTTATAAGTAAAAGCGTTCGGCTGATAACGAGTTATAAGTCAGAAATTAAGTTCAAACAAGTATACAGAGGTATTATACCGTAGAGGTATTTCAAAAGCATATAGAGATATCCTACCGTAGAGATATTTTATCTATCATAGTGTTGATACGTGGAGTTTGATACACTTGAGAGATTGGTCTAAACGTGGAGTTTAGATCCTAATTTATTTTTCGTCAATTTTTCATCTTAAATCTGTCCTACATCATTATCTCCTTTTCTCTCTCTAAAATTAAACTCAGTACCGGTCTCTCTCCTCTTTGTCCTTGCTTCTCTAATCCTTCTTCTTTATCTTCATCTCCTTTTCTATCTCTAAAAATAAACAGTACTCCTCTCTCCTCTTTCTCCTTGCTTCTCTCTCATATGGATTATGCCGCACCAAATTATGCCCTCAATTTCAACCACCCACCATATGCTAAGGTACAAAATCTAAAAAAATCCCTCTTTCTCTCCTTGTATCTATAATATATATAAATTTTAAAAATCACTAATATTTGTGTTTATTTTGATGAGTATTAGGGTTTTATATGTTTATTTTTGTTTTGTAAATGAGTTGTATCCAGAGGCCAGGGCCATAGAGCCATCGGAGGAGGCAAATGTTTTTCTGGGTAAAGTTGTCATTTTAAAAAATAATGGAGGGTAAGGTTGTCATTACATTTGGTCAAAGCTGCTTATATAAAATGACTTATAAGTCATTTTTCAAGAAGTTTTGTTACTTATGAAGAATGACTTATAAATCAAAAAATAAGTAAAAAAAAAAAGTAGCTCCCGAACAGGCCCAACAGTGAAAACCAACTTATAAGTTGTTCCCAAACAGGCACTTAATCACATGCTGCTGTTATGAACTCTCAGTTGGGCAATAAACTCCAACATTTAAAACTTATATTTATATAAAAAAAAATTATAAAAACAAAAAGGGAATGAAAGGAAGAACAATGAAACGAAGAGAGAACATGAGAGAAAAAGGAGTTACCATATGTTACCTTATGAGACTATATTTCAGAAACCATTACAAGGATATTTTTGATATTTTAATGTCATCCAAGTCTAAGAAAAATTTCCCTTCTAATCTTCCCAAGTTTGGGAAGGAATGTATTTCAAATTTCTCTCCTCTTTTTTCTATCAAAAAAATTTAC
Source organism: Panax notoginseng (assembly GCA_016801055.1). NCBI lineage: Eukaryota > Viridiplantae > Streptophyta > Magnoliopsida > Apiales > Araliaceae > Panax > Panax notoginseng. The sequence continues at coordinate 180,656,406 of CM029021.1, read as the reverse complement.
AAACAAGGGACTTTTAATCTCTTCCCTAAATTTCCCCTTTTTAAAACTCATAGGCATTGAGCTAGATTTCTATGTTCCCCTTATATTAACTATATTGTGTTAGTACGTAAGAAGTATAATAGTGATTACAAAAGGTTTGCTTATATTAATTAGATTTCATTCAAAATCCGTCCATTTTCGATAGAAAACTTTAGAAAGAAAAGTGGCCAACTTTTCCATCATTTTACAATGTAAGTAATCGGAATGATCCTAAATTGCCGAAAGGGTATGTGCCTGTGTGGGCTAGTGCTAGTGAGCATGAATTTGAGAGAGAGAGAAGCAACCCTGACTTTGGTTCCTGGTCAAATTTAAAGTTGACAAATAGTTAAAAATTTCTGTATAGATTGAAAAACTCCATATGAATCATGAATGTGAAGTAATTGATAGAGGGCTTAAGATATTATGATATGTGCTTATTATCATGACCAATCACATACAGCAAACATGAAGATATAGGGATTACCTTGAGATGATATTTTTTCTGAAGTGATTGTCGTATGAGACCAGTGTATATGCCACACATCCACCAACTAAATAGTAAACCCTCGCATATAAGGAATGATGTCCTTGGATCGATACCATGGAATGCTGCTGTTGCTACAGCAAGTGCAATGCCACCCTCTATAAAAATAGCATGACAAATGCATGGGCTGGTCCAAGGCGTATCTTCTCTCAAGCTTTCATAATTATGCCCAAACAAAATACATGGGCAAAAAAGTCCTGTCCAACCTGTTGTTAGGAATTGAGAGAACCATAAGGAAGCAGGGATTTCGATCAAAGCAGGAAATCATGCTCAAAGCTTAAGATTGTTGGAAGAGATACATGGTGCGCCTTTGTCGAAGAAGAGGGATGACAGCACTTAAATTTATTAAATCAATAGTACGACTTTGCTAAACAGAAGAAAGGGATCATATCATTGTGTAGTGTATATTTAAGCAGTACGCTTAGGTTTTCCAAAGAAAAAAAAAGTAGTATGCTTGGGATTTACAATATATATTAAACATCAAGAAGCTTGGAGCTTGACAGGACAGATGCAGCTAATAAAACTTACAGCTTTCTGTATCTTCAGCACAGCCAAAAATCCCAGTTGTCCAAGGTTCATCTGCAGGAGGCTCAAAGCTTTCAGGTAAAGGCTGTCCACATTCATGGCACTTTTGAACATTCAACTGCAGAACAAAGCATGAGTATTTTCTGGTGGATATGAAAATGTGACTTTGGTTGTACTTTTAACTGATAAGGTGATTCCCACCAACAAGCTACGACTAGAAAAGCAACCGACGGTTTTTTTTTGCTTCTATATCCTCTACAACACGAAGAGTTTCATACAAAAGAGAAAGGATCCAAGTACATCCTTTGACAAAGGTTATACAAACTAACACTTTAAAAGCAGTAGTAGTATACAAAGATCCTCGCCCTTTTGATAAACAAGGGATGACCACATTATGAACTAGGTCAGATTCTTTTTAGCGGCTCATATAGACGCCAAACATTGAATCCATCATTTGGCATGCACTTTAAACAATGGTTTTTCTATCACTAGATGGCAGTAAGAACAGCATCCACGTACTACAATCATACCTTTAAGAAGATATAAGCGATAAATAATCATAAATAAATCTATAAGTTTGGACCAGATTCACATAAATAAGTTCTTAACATATAGTTGAAAATACATCCAAACTCTTCTTTTTTCTTTTTCTTTTTTTTTAAAAAAAGTATTGACACATACAAGTAGAACATGCCTTAATTCTTCTTTCACTGCCATCACTCGAACTTTAAAAACCCTACCCCTAATTTGAACTAACAACCATAAAAACCAAGAGGCAAATCCACAAATTGTATAATTAATTCCAAACAAAAATGCACGCATATATCTATAGATCACCGAAAACCTACAATTATATTTCACATAAACATATACTACTACATATAGAGAGAGGGAGAAAATTTAGACCTGAGGAACCTCAATTGGCTGATTAAGCTCTCCAGGTCGAATGTCCTCCAAAGGCCCTTGATCTTTCGTCAACTTCACATAGCGAGATTGAATTCCTCCCTCAGCCATCTGATCTGACACCAAAATATGAAATCAATCAATACAAAGAAAATAAAATAAAAGAATCGAACACACTCAAAATGCTTTCATAAAACACAGTTGATACTCTATCACGTCTTTGACTCCGTCAAGCTCTATACCTTGACAAAATTTGAGACTGGCAAACAACTGAAATATCTGTGATCTCCTCCAAATCTGCAAACAAGCAGTATCTAAGTTTGGGGGAAACTGTAAATCGTATATAAGGGAGAGATTGGGAAAAGAACTGAAAGAATTTAGGGGGGGAATAGAAATTGGAAGTAAATTATAGTGCTTCTCATATTATTTGATTTTAATTAGGAAAGATTGATTAAATTTTAAATACGAAAAGAAGAAAGGGTAAGGTGTTACATATTTTTATAAAATTGTCATTATTGAGTATTGACTTGAAAATTTAATGTTTGTGTTTCTGAAAAGTAAATTGACATTCACGCTCTATTTCTGAGTTTTAAAATAAATAATAAAAAAATAAAATGGATAAAAAGTTTAATTTTTTTTTTAATTCTTATGTTTATGAATTTTTTAATTAACGAAAAAAAAAGAAATAGATAGAAAACTTGATCATTTTTCATGTCAAAGTTTTAATTACAACTTTTAATATAATAAATTTTAAATTACAACTTATGTCCTCAATTTATTTTTATCTACTAAACCTAATCTAATAAAAGTGATATTTTTCTTTTCTTTTCATTAGAACTCAAAAACGTAAGAAAAGAAAAAATTTAAATTTTCTATTATTTACTATTAAAAACTCAGAAACAACGAATTTTCTAATTTTTTTTTGTTCTAATTTAAGTTTTCTAATTTTTTTTTCTGTTCAAAATTCAAAAACAGAGTGTTAGGAAATTTAATAAAACAAGTTTTACTATTCAAACAAAGTTTTCCTTGAGTGGTGAGTTTCCAAATGAGTTTAATTGGAACTATTTGTCATGACTGTTCCCCCTAGATTTAAATTGTTTGAATTGGAATAAAATTTGATTGAATTATTCTAATGATCATAAAAAAAAATGATAAGTTACATGAAATTTGAAATTAAAAACTCTAGTATTTGACCAAGTGGTATGCCCCCAACCCATGAGGTGAGAGGTTCGAATTGTGTGTTCAAACTGGCAAAATAAAAAAAAATCTTATAAAATATTATTTTTATAAACTTTTTTTAATGTCCTTAATTATAGAGATAAATTTCATTTTAGAAAGAAACAAGACAACGTTGTCCAACCACACTATTTTACAACTCTATCCAAACACACCCTAATTTTTGTGGCTCTCCTTGATTGATACTCCATGTAAGTATATTAGCTAGCACGCACGCACGCACACAGAGTGTCTCAATATCAAGCCTAACCAAGTCAGAGCTCTGCTCTAGCTTCAGCCACACCGGCGACCTCTAATTAACACCAAACCATGAATGATGGAGTGGATAAGCTAGTCATCTTCCTAGCAAAAAGAGATGGCATTGACAAGCTTGTCAAAACCTTCCAATACGTCTCCAAGCTCCTCCACTTCCATGTCGAATCCTCGCACCCAAACATCGCCCAAAGAGCTAAGCAATGGGAAGTTGCCTCCGGTTTGAGCCGCAAAGCCTTCCGAACCGGCCGGTTTCTCACCGGCTTCAACGCCCTCCTACGATCCCCCGGCTCCACCCCAACTTTCCGCCTCCTAGCCGTGTTAGCCAATGGCGGGGAGATGGTCTACTTCTTTTTTGACCATTTCCTCTGGTTGTCGAGAATTGGTGTGTTGGACGCGAATTTAGCCAGAAAGATGAGCTTCATTTCGGCATTTGGTGAGGCTTTTGGGTACGTATTTTTTATTATATCCGATTTCATCATGATAAGAGAGGGAATACAAAGAGAGAAATATTATACCAAGGATGAAAAGGAGAATAATAATAATAGTGGTAATGTTATAAGAGTGGATAGAGTGATGAGATTGATGGCGGTGGCGGCAAACGTGGCTGATTTGATTATAGCTCTGGCGGATATAGAGCCTAACCCCTTGTGCAACCATGCCGTTACGCTTGGGATTAGTGGTTTAGTCTCTGCATGGGCCGGTTGGTATAGAAATTGGCCCTCTTCAACAAATAAGTATTAACCGATCGATGTATATGTTTTTATCTTCAATAAACTTGTTGTATGCTACTAGTAATTTAGTAAAAATAGTTATGTTCATTATATATGCAATTAATTAAGATATTATTATAATTAGTAAGTACATAATAATGCGCAGCTAGCTCAGGTATTGATAATTTCTGTTCTATTATCGTACAATAATTGTTGATTTTAAGATATAAATTTTAAGTTTCATTTGAATTACCGTACGTCGCTAACGCATGTCCAACGATTCATAGTTGTATAACATGGAATGAGTTGAATTACGAGATTAAATTAGTAGCATATATCAATCATGGAATAATTGAACCTCGTTTCATTTCATGTATCTTCCAATTTTCGAGACAAAGAACCCAAATTACTCTGTAGATTTTCAAAGAGATTTTAATTAAAACTGATATGAAAATAACAAGTTTTACAATAAATACTCTTTTGATTTCAAATTAAAAATACATTTATAAAACAATAATTTTATTATATACATATCATGCGGGTGTTTAAGGAGCAAAATAGTTCATTTTTCATCCACTAAAATATAGTATTTCCTCTAAATAAAGGAGTTAAACCGTCAGCACAAAATAACTATTTTGCCTCTTAAACGGAGTACAATATAAGTAGACGATTGACTTATTTTGAATAACAGCCAATTTTGCAAATAAATAAAAATAAAACATTAATTATGATATTACAAAAATTGAAACATTAATGTTTATATTGCAGTTCCGTGTCGACTTGAAGTGGCATTCAAAGTATAAATAAGACATAATATTTTAAAACAAAATATTGAAATTCAATTTCAATATGAAGGGGCATTTTAGGATTATGCACGAAATGGTTTAGTGTGATTTTTTGGGTTGAATGACGGCTGATTGGATAATTTTTTTTAACAATATTAACTATTATATTAAGTAATATTAAATAAATTTATAATAATTTTAAATTTTTTTCAGATGGATAAATAATAAAAATATGTTATTCAAAATTTTCAGACATTTCAATTATCAAATAATTTTTTTCATTCAGTATACAGTTTCATTCAACTCATTCAGATTTAAAACCATTTCATTCAGTTTTTATCAAATAACCCCTTAATATTAAAAACAAAAATAATATATTAAAGGATAATGTCAGGCACCTCAAACTTAAAACAAAAGAAATAATACTTTTTTTTAATACTATAATTAATAATATTTTTTTAATACAATAATTAATGAAATAAATAAATCTAGCTGTATATGGCGGTATGTTGTACCACATTCTTTCTCACATATGACAATAATATACATGTGGGGTTGAGGGAGATGAGTGATACGGTACAGTACATATTAAGTCCATAAAAATAGTAACTCATTTATTAAGAATATTTTTATCATTTTATTATTTCACTACAGTATTTTAGAATTTAATACACAAGTGCGAGGTGTAATAATTGTAAGAATATAATAAAAATTTTATTAAAATTAAAAGACACCAAAACATTTAAATTAAAAGGACAAACTTGTAGGGCAAAAAAAAAAGTCGTAATAATACTAAATTTGCATATACAAAAGGAGAATAAATGACAAAAAAAAAATAATTGTTGTAAAAAATTTGTGTCAATTAATAATGTATCTTAATTTATTCTATTTTCTTCTACTTTCTAAATGATTGGGAGAAAATAAATTTATTATTTTATAACACTATGAAACCAAAGAGAGAAAATTTATTTCTATTTACTTTCTGAAAAATATTATACTCATTTCTTTACGCTCTTATGTAAATTTATTTTATTGCCCAGGTATAGTTGTTTGGTTAGGAATTTCCAATCCGTGACGGGAAGCAAGATAACCCACAAACCAAACAGACCTCCTTGAATACCACTATCCCTTCCCTCTCATTAGATTCCATGGGTAACCTCAGATAATATGAAGAAACCCTAATAAAAACCAGACAAAACTTTGACACCTCGATAAGAGTCGCTTAATTAGCCTCTGATCTATCCGCAGAAGTAGGGTTTATCTAATATTTCACCGCTGCAACTTAGCAATGGACGCTCAAAGGGCTTTGCTAGATGAACTCATGGGTGCAGGTAATTTCATTTAACACTACCCTTTACTGAGTTAGGGATTTTTCACTTCGAATTGTTTGGCCTTTGATATCTGATAATTTGATTCTTTATGGAGTTTTTAGCTCATTTTTTTTCAAAATTCCTAATCCTATACTTGGGTTGCATGGAATTGGAATTTAGGGAAAAGCTACTTCTTTTTTTCTTCTTCCTATGATTCTAATTCATGTTGTACGGAATTCATATTTTGCAATTGGATTTAGTTACTATCCTCGTGGCAAGATTTGTTTTTTTCTTTTCTCTTTCAACTGATTCTAATTTTACTGTTTTATTTTTGGGATTTAGCTCGCAATCTAACTGAAGAAGAGAGAAAGGGATACAAGGAAGTAACGTGGGATGATAAGGAAGTGTGTGGATTTTATATGGTTCGATTTTGTCCTCACGATCTGTTTGTGAACACTAGGAGCGATCTAGGTAGGTTATCATTTGTTTCTATTGAATTCTTTTTAGAGCTTTGGTTATTAATTAATAAGAAAGTGCATGAATAGATAAGAAGTCAGATTGTTGGTTCTTTTGCTTTTAATGTTTAGTCTCTTTTTAGACTAACACCAAAAGAACCAAATTTTCAATTCTTAATGCCCAGCATGTTTACTGATTAGAATCCTATTTTCCTTTGTTTGCATCAGGACCATGCCCAAAAATTCATGATCAGAAGTTGAAAGACAGGTAATAATTGAGTATAATGTTGTGTAGATGCTCCATAAGGGTTCTTCATAAGTTTCGGTGTTTAAGGCATTTCAATATTCTTTAGAACTTACTGGAAGAACTTTTATGATGTTTGCTAAGAAGCATGTTTATGATGTGTTTGCATTTGACTTTGCTATATCTATGATAACGATCTTGTTAAATTGAAATTTTGCCTTTATTATTGGATCGTTGTTCTTTTTTTGCTGACTTGTAAATATAGTTGGTTGTCTGGCTATTAAAATATGTTTTGACATAAATAGGTGGTTGGTTTCTACTACTTAAATTGGAAAGAAAAGGTGTTTGATTTTTACTGTTCCCCTTTTTGTTGGTCTTCTGAGTAAAGTTACATGCCTTGCAAATGTGGTGTAGGGTGGAACTTAAATATGAGTAACTCGCGTGGTATGCTAATAAGATTTTGGAGTTCTGACTGTTGCAGGTTTTTGTCTGAGGTAACCAATCTATAGCCTTTTAATGGGATACATGTGAGGAAGAGAATTACAATTCTAGTATTCAAATCAATAATTTTTAAAATAGACTATTTCCCGCTTCTTCTGATTTCACTAATGGTACCATTACAGACTCATTGCATGAGTCCTTTGCCTCTTACCATAGCAAATAGAAAATTGGATCAAAGATGTTGTTTCGCGCATAATAACTGTAGTTCCCTTCTTAATTTTGTTTGTTACAAGCTATGTAGAAACTTTTATTTATTAGATATCCATCTAAAATTGATTGGTTAATATCACAAAGTGGTGCATGATCCTCTAATATCATGCCACCCCACTCTTTTTTCTGTTCTTTTGGCCGTTCTGGATGATGTTTTCCTCTTAACAGTTACCAATGCTTTAACAGCTTACCTTTTCCATAGTCTTGTGTATGTGCTCCAACTTTATATTATAATCATGACAATTATTCGGTTTTAATGCCAGTTGGAGATGGGTTGATAACATTTTCGTTGTGTAACAGCTTATATGCACAATGACGTCATTGATAATAAATCCGAAATATTGTCTATTGTTGTTGTTGTATTAAAATGTCACTGGCACTAATTGCATACTTTTATTTTCCTTTTAATTTCAATATCTTTTAAATCCTTATTTGGCTGTATTTTGTTTACTTTAGTGTTTATTTTAATAATTGTTTACAAATATCCTTGAAGTCCTTAATACCTGTGATATTTTGCAGATTTAGTTTCAATCATTTAGGTAGTTTCGAGTCCCAAAGCATGTGATGACTGTAAATATGGCTGTCTAAGAAGTCAAATATTGATACCTCTGAACCACTTCAAGTTGCTATCCATGGGACTTTCTAAACATTTCATAATATAGAGAGGTAGAATTTCACAACCCAAAAGAAGAAGGTAGTTTACTAGTCCTTAATATATTAAGAAATCCTTATAAGTTTAGCTGATCGTGTTGAAAATGATCTTAAAAGGTTTTATCCTAACCTTCTGAGTTGGTTTGAGTAGTCATTTGCATTTGTTGTTTTGAAGTTGTTTCAAGTTTAAATCACATATGCACCCATAAAGGTTTTCCTATAAAATAAATGTAGAGGATGCTGAGTACAAATTTAGATGCCTAAAAATACCTTTAGAAGAATAGTGATTCCTTGTATTAACTTAGTCTTTTAATGGTATATTTTTACTATAATTTCCTTATTAGTATGAAAAGCATCTTAATTTTTCATTTCATTATGTACCTCAATCATCGGTTTATAGTTTCATGAGAGTTTGCTTTATTCATGTCTTAATTTAGTTTTGAGAGTTCTCCGAGGCATGATTCGTACGTGCCAAAGTTTGAAGCAGACCTGGCTCATTTCTGTGAGAAGTTGGTGAGCTTTTTAATTTTATTAATTTTGAAATTCACTGGCACCACTTTTTGCATATATTCTCTAATCATGATCTGTTTTCCATTCTAGGTAATGGACTTGGATAGAAGAGTAAGGCGTGGGCGAGAACGCCTTGATCAAGAAGTTGATGTTCCCCCTCCACCTCCGGTCCCAGTTGAAAAATCTGAGCAGTTATCTGTGCTGGAGGAGAAAATAAAGAACCTGTTGGAACAAGTGGAGGCCCTTGGTGAAGCGGGCAAGGTGGATGAAGCTGAAGCACTAATGAGAAAGGTGCTAATAATCACAATCTGTTAAAAAAAAATTCATAATTCCATTCTCTACCAATATTGGTAGCTATGAAACTTAACTCATGATATTTAACAATCCTTCACAGGTTGATGCGCTTAACGCTGAGAAGACAGCCTTGACTCAGCAACCCCAGAATGACAAAATTTTAATGCTTGCACAGGAAAAAAAGATGGCTCTATGTGAAACTTGTGGTTCTTTTCTCGTAGCAAACGATGCGATTGAGAGAACTCAGTCTCACGTCACTGGCAAACAGCATATTGGTTATGGCATGGTCAGGGATTTCCTTGCTGAATATAAGGTAATTTTTCTTTGAATTACAGTCTACCATTTTTGGTTCTTTTTATTCTTTTCTTGTCAGAATAATGAGCAAATACTTTGAATAAGCAGGAAGCTAAGGAGAAGGCAAGAGAAGAGGAAAGGTTAGCAAGGGAGAAAGAAACTGAAGAAAGGAGGAAGCAGAGGGAGAAGGAATATGAGAGTAGACGTAGAAGGAGCGATTCAGGTGACAGGGATAGGAACCGTGATCGGGATCAGGACCAAGAGCGGGAGCGGGAGCGGTACCGAGAGCGGGAAAGGTCTCGGGAGAGAAATGGTCGAGGAAGCCGTGATGGGGGAAGAGGGTTGGATTGGAAGTATAATAATTCTAGAAATGGAAGAGAGGGAAGCAGAGATAGATACCGTGAGCGTGATAGGAGCAGGTCGTGTTCCCCTGTTAGGCGTGGACGCAGGAGGTCATCCAGAAGTCCAGTTCGCTCATATTACTGAATTGTGTAGATAAATGTCTGAACTTTGAAGTCAGAAGAGGTAGACATTTTTATAATTTACTATGTTTAATGGATGTGTGCTTTTGGAGTTTAAAATTATTTTCTTCATGGGTGAAATTCTTTTTTGTTCCCACAGCTTTGTTGAGATTAATCTCCCTATCATCAAAATTTAACTAGAGGGCAAAGTGATGAGGTAGGTATAACTTCATTGTTGTAATTCTGTTATGTGGTCTATTTTAGGTTATTTTTTAGCATACTCACTTGAAATATTATTCCTGGAGTTTTTTACCCATTCTCTTTGGGGGACTTGTGGGACCTTAATCTCAAATAGTTAAAAAGAAGAAGGAATCAGTTTATGTGCATGAGTAACCTTGCTGCTGGTAGAGATCACGGTTTTTTCTCAACTGTGAGGTAACTTATAAATCTCAAACTTTTGGTGGTTGCACCCATGGATTGACTTGTAATAATCACAGGATTCAGTTTTCCTTATTTTCTGATCTTTCAGCTAACCTAAGCATTCTTGCCATGTCCTGCACTTTGACATATCGTGAGCTTCACAAATATGGTTTTGCTTTATGCTGTTGATTGCTTTAGTTAGATAAATTAACCTAAATATAACATTATAACCATGAATGGTAGCAGCTAGAGTGGGAAAATTTAGGAAACGAAGCTAAGCCTCGGAATCTAGAGGAATTTTGCAATCAACTCTAATTAATGGAACTTGGAAGGTTTTTCCCTTACGGGTGCACAAGTATTTGTCTAATTAAGGTGATGGTAGGTATGAAATAGACTTTAAAATGGTTGGAAGTGATCTTTAGCTGCTTTTCCGCCCTCATATTGATCCCTTGAGGCTGCAACCGCCAGAAAATTTTGAATTGGAATTGGACTTCACCTATTGGGCAGACATTGGATTTTGCATGGTGCGAGCTACTGCCTGCCTGCCTGCCAGAGAGACCATTCAAACTTTAATATACTATTTTGCAGGGCAAGATAATTCTTTTTCCAGATCCCAGGAGAAGACAGTCTACTACAGGTGAAACCTTATTCGTGTTGACAAAGATTATTTACAAGGGAGTGATTTGTGTGGGTAATCATGCCCGCAAGACTAATTATGTAATGGGGGCTATCAAACTGAAAACAGATATGGCTAAATTTTCTTTTGGGTGACAATTCATTCTTGTTCTTTTGTTTTCTTCCAGTAGTTTCTACAATAACTTGTATTCTTCCTAGTAGTGATGAGAATAAAAAAAAAGTATGAGAAGTTTGTGAAAGCCAGCACAACCTAATAATTTATGGTTGTATTTAAGGTGGATATGGGTTCAATGAAGTTGATGCTATGTAACGAGGTTTGTGTGTTGTATTTAAGGTGGAAGAATGTGCACCACTCTTGACTTCAGTGGAAAGGGGAAGGAAGATTCCGGAGGAAACTTTTTATTTTATATTTTCATTTATATTTTCTTAGTGAGTTTTTGAGGGCAAGGTTAAATTAAGGCAGTAAAAATATTATTATTATTTCGATGCTAACTAAGTAGAGATTGTCCATTTAATCAGAAAAGAAGAAAATGGTGGTGGAGAATCAATTCTCAAAGAGAGTCAAAAGGAAAATAAGATTCACTTGTGTTAAAATTAAACAAAAAGTCTACGCAGACAGGAATATGGGATTGGAGTGTATTTAACTTTCATCTATTTATGTTTTGACCTTTAGAGATAAAAATATAAATAGGTGAAAGTCAAATACATCTCATGTCCAAGATCCCTTTGCGTAGAAGAACTCAAAATTAAAACTTTGTCAAATTTTGATGAATTGTGTTTTTAAAATAAATGATATAAGAAGAGATGAATAATGGATGTTCCATTTTAGAGAGATTTTATGCTGTCTTTTCTTTTAGTTTATTTTTCTAGGGTTTAGTCGGAGAAAATGTTGATATTTATCTAACAAAATACAAATGATTTTGAATTTCTCGCTCACCCTAATAAATCATCATCTGGGCCGTCCAAAGTTTGGAATAAATCTCACCGTCCATGTAGTGCGGAGGCACGGGACACAACTAGTGAATATATATTACTAATGAGTTTTAGAATGTTTAATTGTTTTATTTTCTTGCTTTAAATTATTTATGTGATTGATTATTTTTTGTAACACAATTTTCACTTTAAGTAGGAAAAGAAAGGAATTAAATGAAAAAACAATTCTTAATTTTATTATTCTTTTTTATCCTAAAAAAATATCAAAGTTATTTGTAATTTCTCCTTCAGAAACGACGGTAGTATACTCGAGTCAAGGATTGGATGTCTCTCGTTAATACTGATTTCAGTCAATTATTTCTTTTAATTTAAATAATATAATTTTTATTAATTGTAATATTTATGAATTGAATATTGAAAAACAAGTATCCTTTCTAATGATTTATACAAAACTTTGGTCAAGCAAGCCAACTTTAGTCCAGCCCAGTTTGTGAGAGGCCGCAAAATTAACAAATGATCGAATAAAATAAAATGGGCCATAATAAATAGGATAAAATTATTACTAATTAAGCCTACTCTCACGGAATAAAATTATTTTATCTACCCTCTCTTCTCGAATATAAAATATATTTTGATTTTTTTTAAAATTTAAAATTGATATAATTTATTTAACTTTTAAAATAATAATTTTATAATTAATGTAACATAATAAAATAAGCCTACAATTAATAATATCCATGTAGGGGTCTACACTTTGGATTACTTATAAACTTTGAGAAATTAATTTAATTCATATGGCAAAATTAAGCATAAATTGTGACTTACAATGGAAAGGAATGAATGCCTAATAAATCTAGAAATAATATAATAGATATAAGTGTTTAGAAAATAGAAGCAATTTCCTGATCACACATGCATGCTTGACAGTCCAGATTGGCATCTTCAAACGGTGTCACTGGCATCTTCAAACGGTGTCCAACCCACATGGCTTCCGTAGACATGAGTTTTACAAATTCTTGCTCTATGTTCCGAATTTTCTATCCAAAAGTTGCGTCTTAATTTTTTAAAATTCTCCCGACATTCCCTCACTCTTGTTGTTGTCTTTTTTAATTTCTTCATCTCACTAATAATTTTTATTCCCTCCTGCTGAAATCCATCCCCATGCAACACCAAGATAATCCCGATGGCATATAAAGCTCCAAGGTGTCCTGAATTTGCAGCCCTCCATAAGCACCGGATACCAGACTCCATTCGATCCACGTTGCCCAAATATTCTTTCTAGAGGACCAATGCATGTACGGTATTAGTATATATAATTAAAACGCAATTCATACATATATATAATTTATTAATTCTCATAAAAAGTTGTAAATCATAAATAAATTTAAACAAGTACTAATTAAGCAACTAATTAATATATAAATATACTTACAACTCCTTGGCGGTATAAAGCTTCTGGATTTCCACTTTTACTGCATTGATTCAAGAAGGAAGAAGCTCCTTCCCTTAAACACCATGAAAGCATGGGGATCTTTACTAACGAAATGTGTTGAAATACATATTTATCATGTGCGACTTTGTTTAAAAACTTGCAACTGCGTGCATGTAAAATTTTGATCATAAATAAATAAATTAAAGAAGTAATGTATCATTTAATTAAGTGGGAAAAAAATGTGCATATTTACCTCAACTTGACATTGAAGAAGTCGTCAGATGAAGAGGCAGCAACACGAGCTACAATTTCAGTGAGCAACTCAATTGGAATAGACTCCAAGATCTTGCTTTTCCTGCTTGTTTTTTTCATCACCTTTGAACGTACCATTGTCATATATGATTTCGGGAGAGAGAAAAGGAGAGAGAATACTCTCGGGACGAATACTCTCGGGAAAATATTTGTCGTTAAACAGCTCTTAGAACTTCTCCCAAGACATCTTCAGTGCGGCAGGTTGAGTACGCTTTATCGATTCCCACCAGTAATCTGCCTCTCCTCGCAACATAAAGGCGGCAAAGGGAACCTTTTGCTCCTCGGAGCAACCCAAGACATCAAATATCTTGGTGATCTGCTTTATCCATGTTTCCGCTATAAGTGGTTTTGACTCTCCCTTAAACTCTGGTGGTCCCAGCTCCTTGAACTGTTTAGCGGTGACCGTCCGAGAGTTTTCAGTGTTTCCACCTATATTTTGGACAGGAGCCGCTCTCGCTTGCTGTTGCATGAACTGCATAAAGTTTCTGAACATTCCATCATTCATCATCTGGTCAGTGTTGTTGTTTGCATGAGGATTGTCACCTTCCTGATGCACATTATCCTGATTATTGATATGTGGTGAATCAATAATCGCCTGTGCTCTATTGCTATTCTCAACATTCTCAGATGCCATTTTCAGATACTGCCACAAAATAAAAGTTAATTGATATGTCATATATTATCCTTATATTATGACCGACCAATTAAATACCATGCAAATAAACTTAGGTAGGTCATACTAGCGAAGAAATTCCCCGTCTCTCCCCTCCTAGTTCTATTCTCACATCTTAGCCAGGGATCATATCCCTAAGCTCTGATACCAACTGTGACGCCCCCAAAAATAGGTATACATCACCCATCTTGGGTCGTCAGATACATAGTACAGAATACAAATACAACTTACTAATACAACTGTCGTGTACAATACGACAAAACATAAACTGTGAGTTTGAATACAAATATTATCTTCTAGAGAGTATTCATACTCAAAAGGAGTCCTCATTACATTTATTAACACACCATTACATAGAATAGTGAGGACTACTAACTAATACTATCATTCGGACCATCACTCCGTTCCCCGACTTGCCCCAGCTACGTTCTCATTTCCTGAAGAGAACAGTGAAAGAAAGGGTGAGCTCAACTAGCCCAGTAAGAAATATCATGACTAAGATAATGCACAATAAATTATCATTAGCCTTCAACAATGTTGAACTGATAAAATATAATAGACATCAAGTTTAACTGCAGCGGAACAAGCAATCCATTAAAAGAGTCAAGTAGAAAATAAACTCTACTATTTTTTATGATTTAAAAGATTTTCCAACACTGTGATCGCTGAGACTCAGCTTAATAAAATAATTCACATCATCGAATCACCCCTGCACTACGACCAATGATATTCGTATATTCATTAATGGTCATGATCATGCCAACAACTGTCCATTAATGCACTACAGGCCAATGAGGACTTTTACCACATCATTTGTAACATTACGGTCATGATTATACCGAATAATCCCTGGTCATAATCATACCAAGTCCATCTATGCACTACAGGCCACAGATGACTTTCAACATTTTATAAACATGAGGATGATGACAATGATATAAGAATTCAATAAAACAAGTTCAAGAATTAATTTATCCAAGAATTAACAACGTCCAAATTGTCAACATGATACTGCTTTGTTGAGTAAAATTCAAGAATACTTAGAAGAATATTTTCATGAAAAGATACTGGATGAACCGCAATTATCAAGGATATTCCACAAATTTCATGGAGTATAGAAGTCAAAACTTAATCAACTGAGTACAATAAAGAATAGAATAACAAAAGAAATCACCATGCATGCGATAGACCGCACAGACAGGTTATTCCAACAGAATAATAAATAATGGAACCAGGTCCGGCGTAAACGCACAGACAGGATATTCCGACAGAATAATAAATAATGGAACCAGGTCCGGCGTAAACGCACAGACAGGATGTTCCAACAGAATAATAATAAAAACGGAACCAGGTCCGGTGTAAAACACACAGACAGGATGTTCTAACAGAATAATAATAAAAACGGAACCAGGTCCGGTGTAAAACACACAGACAGGATGTTCGAACAGAATAATAAATAATGAAATCAGGTCCGGTGTAAAACACACAGACAGGATGTTCCAACAGAATAATAATAAAAACGGAACCAGGTCCGGTGTAAAACACACAGACAGGATGTTCCAACAGAATAATAATAAAAACGGAATCAGGTCCGGTGTAAAACACACAGACAGGATGTTCCAACAGAATAATAGAAGAATGTCACCAAGTATAGGGTAGACCACGTATACAAGTTATTCCAACAGAATAATAAGAAATGGAATAACAACGGTTCTTTTCATGAATAAGAAAGAATAACACCCCTTACCGTTTTAAAGACGAGCTGAAATAAGGAAGTAGTTAAGTAGCAGAATACTCTTCTTCTTCTCTCTCTATAGTTTCTCTCTATAGTTTCTCACTCTAGAGTTCAGTGAATTCGTAAGAAATAATGAAGGAATGAGCTGCTATTTATAGAAAAATAGAATGCATAGTAACTAATCCATGAACGGTCCAGATTGATTATTTTAATCTGACGGTCCATATTTAAAGAAAAATCTTTTAAATAAAATATAATATATTCTATTTATAGAATAACTTTAATAAAGTATTCTGTTTTATATAAAAAGATGTTTCTGTTTTATTACGTTAATAATACGAATAAAACAAAACGTCATTATCGATAAATAATTCATATTATTAACTGACAATAATTGAATCAACTGAGTGACTTCTCACATAAGCATTAATAATCAATACTGTGTGCTACTATGCAACCACACGTATTACTGTACTTTTACTACCGAGTAGTTCAACAGTAACAATGGTAAAATTTCCGCCGTTATATATAATAAAATATTTTTGTCGTTTTCTCAATCTGACAATAATTCCGTTGTGGGGTCCACCAATGATTGTGTCGTTGTACGAATATTCCCAGTTAAAACGAATATTCCCCGACCAATCGAATATTATATAACAACTTGCGTACTTTGCAAAATTTATAAATATTACCCACAACTATAACATTATATCAAATTAACTCCATTATATTCAAAAATGATATTTATAGAAAATTCTTCTTTATTTATAAAAGTTGGGGTCTTACAGATAGTGCGCATGGAGCGGCCTAGTGGGCGCTGGATTTTGGAGGAAGACGGTGGCGGAGTATAGTAGCAGTGAAGAAGATGAGAAAGAGAAAATGGAATTGAAAATGGAATATTAGAAATGTTAATTTATGTTTTGATTGTTTTGCCCTTTGTTTAATAAAAGTTGTTTATTTAATAATTAAAAAATATTTTTTTTACCACATAAGCTTGCTCAAGGCCCCACATAATAAGCCACGTCAGCAATTGCTGACGTGGCGTGTTCAATTTGTATAATTAGAAAAAATTGATAGTTTAATAACCTAATTGACAAAATTAAAAGGTGGATCACCGAAGTGGAATATGGCCTATAGTTTAGAGTACTAATTCATATTTAAGCCTAAAAATATTAATATGTTTGATTGGAGGTTGGCTTAATAGTTTGATAATTGTTACGAAATATTTATTATTTTTGTATAAAAATAAATATAAGATCTGGGTTGAAGATGATGAGAGTTGAAGATGAATAAGAGGAAAGAGAGAAAAAATCCACATTAGAAGCCATATTAATATTTAATTTAATTGTTTTTTTATTTTATTTTTTAAAGTCAAGTATGAAAATAAAAGATAGAATTTAGTATAAAAAAATAGATCTGAGTTTAGTATAAAAATAGATCTGAGTTTGGTATAAAAATAGATATTGACTATGAACTTTCTTGCTAGGCTTCTCCAAAAAAGAAAAGAAAAAAAAAAGGACAGTGTAGGCTAGGCGGTCCTATATTTACAAATATTTGAAGATGATGAGAGTTGAAGATGAATAAGAGGAAAGAGAAAAAAAATTCATGTTAGAAGCCATATTAATATTTAATTTAATTGTTTTTTAATTTTTTTTTAAAAGTCAAGTATGTAAATAAAAGATAGAATTTATCGTCCATCTAATTTTTTGGACAGAACGATCTAATTAAGAATTTTTTAAAATTACAGTGTGTCAATTGTATTTTTTGAAAGTACAGTGACTCAATGATTATAACTGGACAAATACAGTGGGCTAAATGTGTTTTTCGCCATTATAAAACAAAGCAAAAGAGCCAATTTAGGCATCAATCAAGATTTAGGAGATGTTTGATAAAAACTGTATGAATCTGAATCTGAATGAGTTGAATTCGAATGAAAAAAATTGTTTGATAATTGACATATCTGAAACATCTGAATGACAAAATTTTATTATTTTACCGCTCTAAAAAAAATTCAAAATTATTATAAATTTATTTAATATTACTTAATATAATAGTTAATATTTTTTTATTTTTTTATTTTTTACTTCATTCAGCTAAAAAAGTCTGACTTAGCCATTCAGCTCGTCCATCTTACCGATTTAGCTATTCAGACTAAAATAAACGCACTGACCGATTAAGCCATTTAGATTTAACTCTAAACAAACACCCCCTCAGTCTCTTTAATTTTCGATTATTATATTTGCTTGATATATTTAAAAAAGTTTCTCCTGAGTGATGGGCCAATGTTTGAATTGAAGAAGTGAATTAAACTTTATTGACCACCAGAAAGTGATAAATTTAATACCTGAAAACAATCTAACACTCCATTTACTTTAATATAAACGAGAAAAGAAAACTATAATTAGATTTTGAAGATGGTGTTGCCTCACGCCGCTTTATATATATATTTTGGAGTCCATTATCAGGGATGTGAACTTTTCCTTAATTATGGAGTAACATGACTGACTGACTGACTGTAATTACTTTCTGGCGGACTTTTGGGTTCGTTAAAACCATAATATTCTTTTACTTGGTGCTTTACACTAGTTGTCTCGTCTGTTTTCTTAGTTTGCCATATAAATATAAGAGTAATTCATAACATGCCTTTCTATGAGGAATATGTTTAGTAGTAATTATGATTTTTCTATTTTCTCATTATAAAATCACAGCCTCTATTTAATACCACTTAATGCCGCCTTCAGCCTTTTAAAAAAAAAAGAGTTGGGTTCTTTCTCGTCTGTCAAGTAGTGAGTTATTTGGTGTTGTTCCAGGGTAAGGATCTTATATCAACGCTGACCATGGAGAAGCAGCAGTCCATTATCCAAGAGAATGAGAAACTTTCATCAAGAACTGGAAAGGAATATGTGAAGGTTTTGGTTGAATAGAATACTCAAAGGCTGAGAAGGAGTCGGCCAAAGATGCGAGTGAAAGGAAGTACAGCAGCACCAGGCAGAGATGAAAAATGGGGTGCTCAAGGTGTTGGTTCTGAAAGAGGAGAGGAGAGGAATGGTGTGTTCCATATTACTGTTGACTGATTCCATTCTGGATATTACTAATTAGTTTTAGAATGTTTAATTGTTTTATTTTCTTGCTTTAAATTATTTATGTGATTGATTATTTTCTGTGTCAAAAGGAAGCGAATAAAAACACAATTTTAAAACTCACAAAGAAACGACAGTAGTAGACTCGAGTCAAGTACAGGAGGATGTCTCTGATTTCAATAATTTCTTTTAATTTAAATAATAAAATTGTTATTAATTGTAATATTAATGAATTGAATATTGAAAAACAAGGTATTAGGTCCAACTTTGGTCCGGCCCAGTTTGTGGCATGATCGAATAAAACAAAGGGTCATTTACATTAATATACGACATTTAAAAAGTAATTACAAAAATAAAACATACACAACATAATTACAAAAATAAAACATAATCCCCTAAAATCACGTGTCATTATCAAGTCAGTTACCCAATTTCATATTTTAAATTAACCGTCCCTAAAATCATGCAACTTGACGTCGACATAACAGATCAACGACGGAGAAACAAAAATACGAAGCCGAAGCCTCCTGTCGCGACTAAACTCGTAATCGGAGAAGACAATTCCAGTTGTCGCGACGCTTCTCTAAGATCGAAAATAGCATACAAAATCAACAACGCCTTCAAGATCGGTAACCAAATACTGCAATGATTGTTAAACACACGATCAACATCAACTTCGATTAATAAATACTGAGGTATGATATTTTAAAATTTATAATCATATAGTTACCTATTGTTACTACGAATTACTATATTGGTTACCTTTCTTAAGTTTTTTGCACTTAAAATGATCACACGGTAAGAATAATGAATGTTTTGATTGCAATATGAATGTTTTAATTGCAAATTTCATGTAAAAATGCAATTGGTTACTGATTAACATTACATTAGTTACTGTCTAACTATGTCTATTCTACTGTTTAATACTGGATTGGTTAATATATATTGGTACTAACTAATGTTACATTGGTTACTGACTAATAATGATTTGGTTACTGGGATCATTACATTGGTTACTGACTAATACTGAATCGACTACTGTATACCATTGCATTGGTTACTTACTAATAATGACTTTGTTACTGTGTAACATTATAATGGTTTCTGATGAAGACTTGGTTACTGACTAATGCTGAATTGGTTACTGCTTAACATTACATTGGTTACTGTCTGACTATGTCTATAAAACTGTTTAATGCTGGATTAGTTAATGCATAATGGTACTAACTAATGTTGCATTGGTTACTAATTAATAATGATTTGGTTACTTTGTACCATTACATTGGTTATTGACTAATAATGAAATGGCTACTGTGTACCATTGCATTTGTTACTGACTAATAATGACTTTGTTACTGTGTAACATTATAATGGTTACTGAGGAAGAATTGGTTACTGCTTAGCATTACATTGGTTACTGTCCGACTATAATATGTAATTGTTACTGACTTGGTTACTGAATAATGATGGCTTGGTTACTGTGTAACATTATATTGGTTACCAGCTAACATAGATTATTGACTATTAATGAATTGGCTACTGTGTACCATTGCATTGGTTACTGACTAATAATGACTTTGTTACTGTGTAACATTGTAATGGTTACTACTGAAGACTTGGTTACTGACTAATGGTGACTTAATTACTGCTTAACATTATATTGGTTACCGTCCGACTGTATATATTACTGACTAATAATGATTTTGTTACTGTGTAACATTGCACTGGTTACTGACTAATAATTACTTTGTTACTGTGTAACATTGCATTGGTTACTGACTAATAATTACTTTGTTATTGTGTAACATTATAATGGTTACTGATGAATACTTGGTTATTGACTAATGTTAACTTGGTTACTATTTAACATTATATTGGTTACCGGCTAACATTGATTTTGTTACTTACCAATACTTATTCTGTTGACAGACAATGGAGATGATTCCAGTTGTACTTTATTTCAACGGCACATGGGCTGATAGTAACCAATACACCAAATTTGAAGTTACCGGCATACTAGTTCCATCAACTATTTCTTTCAAAGAAATGCTAACCAAAATATACAGTGCATTACGGCTAGACACAAACGCAACAACATTGTCAATCAAATTTCAAATTAGAAGCGACATTTCACCGATCAGTATATCAGACGAAGCAACCTTACAATTCTTTCTGGAAATGAGCAGAAAATCTGATGAACAAGGTAAATTCCCACTGATTGTGGATATTGAACACAGAATGGGACGCACAACGATCTTGCATAACTTGACAAATGTAGAAGAATCTACAATTTACGATGTAATGCCAATCAGATCAACACAAGGAAATTCAGCACTAGTTCGACTAGCAAGCCAATCATGCCAATTTGGAACGCAATATGTTGATCATCTTGCAATGGAAATTATTGAACAACAACTAGACAGACAACATGACAAACCATACGCAAGAGAACAATATGATGATGTAATATCGGATCCGAATGAACGTGAAGTAAAATTACATCAAACCTACACAGACAAAAAAATCCTTTCTCAAGCTATGAGGCTGCATTCAATCAGAAAAAACAGATAACACAAAGTCCAACGAACAAGTTATAGAGACTTTGTGCTAGTGTGTGTATGCGATAAAAATTGCAAATGGAAGATGAGAGCATCAAGTTTCAGAAAAACCAGTATGTTCAAGGTGAGAGAATTCAATGATATACACACTTGTTCGGTCAATGTATTATTGGGAGACCACAGACAGGCAAATAGTGAGTTGGTAAGTGAATGCATAATGCAAAAAATAACAAATTTGAAGAAAATATACACACCAACCGATATTGTTGAAGACATGATGTCAGAATATAATGTGTCTATCTCTTACCAAAAAGCATGGAGATCGAAGGAGAAAGCATTGGAAAAGGTGAGAGGAAATCCACACGACTACTCACTCATCCCATCATGGTTATACATGCTGAAGAAAACAAATCCAGGTAACACTCTAAAAACATTTATTGGTTTTACAGCATTAGACAGTAACCAATATGATGTTCAACAGTAACCAAAATATCATTACACGGTAGAATATTACCAATGTAAATTGTTTACTGATTAATATTGTATTGGTTACCTTCAGGCTACATGTTGGTTACTGAATAATGCATTGATTACCAAACATGTGGTTACCAAGCATTATTCATTAATATTATTCAGTAACCAAAATTGCATTAGTTAGTAACCAAATAAGCATTATGCAGTAAACAATAAAATATTACACAGTAACCAATACACCTTTAGACATTATGCGTGTTTAATTATTAAATCTTCAGACCATTTGTATGCAGTTATTATACATGTTTGGTTACCTTAATACGCATGTTTATTTATTAAATATAATATACAAGTTATAATCAATTAACCACATTAACGGTTAACGATTACTAGTGATTTAGATACATTATACTACTTGTAATTCTAATGATATTGCTGATTTTCATATCAGGTTCCGTCACATCCCTTGAGTTGGAAACAAATGGCCGTTTCAAGTATCTATTCTTTGCCATTGGAGCGTCAATTCAAGCATGGCACCATTGTTTTCCAATCATTGTAATCGACGGCACCTTCATACAATCAACTTACGGGGGGACACTACTGATAGCAAGCACACAAGATGCAAATCGAAATATTATTCCCATTGCTTTTTCAGTTGTTGACAGCGAAAATGAAATGTCTTGGAGATGGTTTTTCGTAAATTTGAGAATTGCTTGTGGAGTTAGGGAAGGTCAATGTATTGTTTCAGACAGGCATGAAGCCATTATACAAGGACTGAATTTTGTGTTTCCGGATATCATGCATGGTTCCTGCACATATCATATACTGAAAAATATAAAAAACAAATTCAAAAAGAAAGGAGAAGAAGTTAAACAAGCTTACAACGGGGCTTGTAGAGCTTACACTGTCGAACAATTCAACAAACACATGGCTGAACTCGATGCCATTGATCCTCGAATAAGGACATATCTGGAGGAAGAGGTCAGATTAGATAAGTGCACCAGGCTCCATGGGACTGTAAGTAGATACTCAACGATGACTTCAAACACAGCCGAATCTATTAACAATGCAATCAAGTTTATCAGGGATCTTCCAGTTGCGTCAATGATTGAATGCCTACGTTGTCTGGTTCAGAGATGGTATTTCACAAATAAACAATCAGCCATATCAACATTCACAACTCTTTCCACAACGGCTGAGAGAAAGTTGCAATCTAATATCTTAAAATCAAAGATACTTAAGGTAATTAATATTTGATTTAAATTATTGCGTCCTAATTTACATTTGCAACTTACTGATTATTATTAACTTGGTTACTTAATAAGTGTAAATTAGTTACTGTCAAACATTTTATTGGTTACTGACTATTGCTAGCATGATTACTATGTAACCATATAATGGTTGCTGCCTATTGCTAAGTTGGTTACTGTGTAAAATTATACTGACTAACAGTAACTTGAATACTGACTTGGTTACACACTAATGCAAACTTACTTAATGTGCAACATTATATTGGTTACTGACTACTACTGAATTTCTTACTGTGTAATTATAAAATGGTTACTGTATAATTCTTATTTGGTTACTGTTTCACATCATACTGGTTACTAATCAATACTGACTTAGTTAATATGTAACATTATAATGTTAATGGGATTTATAATTGTTTCTTTTATATTGGTGGTTGCTTATTAACTAAAATTCTTGTTCTAGTTATTTGATTATTGTATATTTGGCATGCAACTATTAATCTGATTGTATGCATTGCGTGTTGTAGGTTGAGACATCAAATTTAGTGATTTTCACTGTTTATGACATCTCTAAACAGTATATTGTGGACATCGAACAAAAGACATGCACATGCCGTAAATTTCAGTACCATGAAATGCCTTGTCCACACGCTGCTGCTGTTATAAGCAAGAGAAATTTGAACTGTTACGATTTTTGCTCAAGAAATTACACTAAAGCAACTTTGGTCGAGACATATTCAGCTTCCATCATGCCATTAGCTGACAAAGAAAACTGGGATGTATCAGAAGAAGTAAGAAACATATGTATAAAACCACCCAACACAAGAAGACCAGCAGGAAGACCAAAAAAAGGGAGGTACAAACACGGATCTGAAATCAAAATTCAAAACAAATGCAGCAGGTGCCAAGAAAAAGGACACAACAGAAAAACATGCAATAATCCCCCGATTTTAAGACCACTAAAAAGGATATGATATAGTGCAGTTATATTAATAGTTTAAATACATGAATGTATTATTGTTTACTTTGAGTAACCATTAAACGATTGGTTTGTACAATTTTTGATTGTGTATAGTAAACAAAATTGTTATTCATTTATATATTGATTTCTGATTTCAATGAAACATTAACAATAACAGTAATCAAATAAATACATAACAGTAACCATGACAGTTTTTAATGGTAACCACATAATTACATAACAGTAACCATAACATTTACCACCTAATAACATAACAGTAACCATACTGGTTTTTAACCAAATAATTACATAACATTAACCATAACAATGTTTAATGGTACCCATATAATTACATAACAGTAACCATCACAGTAACCACCTAAATTCTTAACAGTAACAATACCATTTTATAAAGGTAACCACAATATAAACACCCTGTATATCCAGCAACATGTAATTACCATAACATTTACCACCTAATAACATAACAGTAACCATACCAGTTTTTAACCAAATAATTACATAACAGTAACCATAACAATGTTTAATGGTATCCAAATAATTACATAACAGTAACCATCACAGTAACCACCTAATTTTATGACAGTAACCATACCAGTTTATTATGGTAACCACAACATAAACAACCTTAATATCCAGCAACCTGTAATTAAAAGGGTATTGAAGTTTATGAAACCCATGTATACTAACACATGCACACCTAACATATGACATGTCCTGATACAATATTGTAACTCTCTGGATACTATTAAATCATTAACTGGTTACCTATTTATACACGATTGGTTACCAACTTTATATTACAAAATTGTAATTGGTTAAAATTTTATACATGACAGTAACCATAACACTCACCATACCAGTTTTTAATGTAAACCAAATAATTACATAGCAGTAACCATAACAATAATTAATGGTACCCAAATAATTACATAAAAGTAACCATCACATTAACCACCTAATTTCATGACAGTATCCATACCAATTTATTATGGTAACCACAACGTAAACAACCTTTATATCCAGCAACCTGTAATTAAAAGGGTATTGAATTTTATGTAATCCATGTATACATAACACATGTACACTTAACATATTATATATGGCATAATACAATCTTGTAACTATCTGGTTACTATCAAATCATTATCTGGTTACCCCTTTATACATGATTGGTTACCAACTGTATGTTTGAAAAAAATTCAACAAACACAACTTAAAAAGAAACAAAATACCAACCAACAAACAATATCTCTTTCATTAATGCTAATAAAATCAAATATGTAATCCCATCTACATAAGATCCAATAAACATCAAAAAATCATAAACCATACACAAATGTTGTGTATAACACCAATACTTAATAAAAAAATACATAACAAAATTAATAAAGACAAAACAACAAAATCCGAACTAATCAAAATCTGGAACAAATCTTCCTGGAAATTCTCTATCAGTATCATAGCCCTCCAACTGCTTGTTCCTTGCATGCATATATAGGTTTGTGCATAACTTTTTCCGATACTGCGCAATGGGAAAAGGAATAGGAATCTGATCAAACTTCTGATGAATGACATGCTCAGCAAAACATATTGTGAACATCCCACAATCACTGTAACAACAAACAACATATAACAAAGATCAAAAATAAACTCCACCTATATATAATAATTAAAAAAATGTACACAAAATAACCCTTACCCCTCTACTTGTTCAGGAACCGTCTCAGCAAATTCCAACTCAATTATATCATCTTCGTCCTTGTTGCGATACGGGTCACTGCTGAAGTCAATGTCAGCCCTATCCTTCCAAAAACCAGACTTGCGCAATAGAATGGGAAGAATGAAGATGTACGGCTCACAAACATCAGATATTTTAGTTTGCATGGATTTTCTTTTTGGTTGTAAAGAGTTGTAAACAGTTAGACACCTACGATGCACATCAAAAGTCAACAACAACCAATGGTCCGGTGATGACATATGAATTGGGAACAACACATAGTCAACGTTCCTCCATGGTGTGTTGACATCCATAAACAGCCCACGTATGTATTCAGCAACATCACCCTCCCCAGACAGAACAATTTTGTCACAATTTTTTTTTGTATACTCATCGAAAAGAGCAGTGATCTTGCTGTGAAACCAACAATCCGTGGTCGTTACCCTTATAGGAACACTTTCGGAATGTCTTGCCATTTTACGGAAATAATACAACGCAACATTGATGTGCTGAGCCAAAAAAAAAAAAAAGGATATTAACAGTTGTTGAAAAATGCAAGTATGTGATGAATGTAACTAAATAATGTAAACATAACTATAAAAACATAAATTTTTTAAAAAAATACTCACATCGTCGTCTAACCACTGCCCAGGCGTCTTTAATTTATAGAACCACATCTTCGATGATATTGCAATTGATCCAAATACAAAAGAAGGCAAGATAATATCGTTCTTTCCAGGAAATTTGTCCGTCCTTCAGTATAATAACATAATATTAGTATACAGACTAACATTAATAATTACCGTATTAATATACACACTACTACAAATCAAACTTGCACGTTCAATAATTAACATACTAAACAACCAACTTAATTTTAAACAATACCCTGATAACCAACAAATATTAAAATCAAAACCATAATCAAATAGTAACTAACACATAACTAATAGGTAACCAAAACATAAACTAATATTAATCAGAATATAAAGTAATAGCAACCATAACATTTATTAAGTAAACACCCCATTTATTTAATATTAACATTTATTTAATATTTAACATTATGCAGTAACCAAAACAAAATTAGTCAGTAACCAATTAAGCATTATACAGTAACCAATGCAATATTACACAGTAAACAATACAGCTTTCTACATTAACCAATGACAGTAACCAAAACAGCATTATATAGCATAATGTTGCCCAGAAACCAATACAGCAAACCAAAATCAGTAAATTAAACAACAATTTAATTTTAAACATTAATCTGGTAACCAAACCATAATCACATAGTAACCGAAACATAACTATTAAGTAACCAAAACTTAATCTAATGGTAACCAGAATATAAAGTAATAGTAACCATAACATTTATTTAATAATAACCATATGTTACTACAATAATACAAACTTATTTGTTTCATAAAAAACTATAGCATTGTTAACAACAAAGAACAAACCTTTTTCTGTTGTTTATTCCAATTTTGAACCATTCTTCAAACAATGCCTCTTCAAATTTTGAGGGCATCTCCATGCATGATTTGGGGAATGCACTTAAACGTGCAAGTGTTTGACTAGCAGCACCCACTACAGTACATGATGAACCAGCCGATCCGAACTCTGCTGTATATGGAGAACGTAAAATGGCACTCTTTACAGTTTCACGTACAGGTCTACCACCGGCTTTGTGAAGACTCTTCTCCAATTCGTCACACTTTGCTATGTCCTGAGTGGTGAGAACCATAAAATCAAGAGCATACCTGCTTGCTGCCTCACATTTCATCCCCTTTTTCAGTTGACATAAAAAGGTAATATATACGATTAGTAACCTGAATAACGTAAACTATTAACCAACTGACTGTACAACAGCCAACAAACTTAAATGAACATGATATATTAGTAATCTGAATAACATAAACTAGTAACCAAATCATAATATAATAGTATCCAAATTACAATATAATGGTAACCAAAACATAATATCATAGTAACCAATTCAATATATGATGGTAACCAAAACATAAATAACATTTAAATAAATGATGGCACATAATTATAACACTAACCTTATCAGCATCATACACAACAATCTCTTTCCCAGTACATTGGCTTAATATGTCAAAAGACGGCATGTCATTATAATTGTCAATCTGCGCAAAATAAATAACAATTTAATAATTAAAACAAAAGACATATATCACATAACAAAAACAAACAAATATGTCTAACCTTGACATTTTCTTCATCATCATTATTTTTTTTTTCATCAGGCTCTTCAACCATAACATCACGTTCAACTTCATTAGCAATCTCAATTACATTCACATCATTATTCTCCACGAGAATTGACACATCATCACCAACTTCATTACCCAATTCAATTTCATTCACACCCTTCTTCTCAACTTCATCCAACACATCATCACCATCATTATTCTTATTCACCTTTGAACCATAATCAACAACCTCATCAACATGGACTTCCTCCACCCTAACATTAGCATCCTCATCAGCAGCATCATCAGCAACTTCACCACCTTCACCGCCTTCATCTCCTTCATCGTCATCGTGGTCATCATCATCATCATCATCATCATCATCATCATTATCACCACCACTGTCAGAATCGTCATCATCTGAATCACCATCAAGCTTTTTGCCCCCTACGTCTTTGATAGCACGTAACTCATCTCTAATAATAAACCTAAGATCCCTGCATAACTGAACATGTAAAAGCTGCATTTCATCTTTGATATCAGTTCGCAACTTTCCAAATTCTTTCTTCAATTCATAAACTTCTTTCTTCAATTCAGACACTTTCTTCTCCAACGGCTTAGACCGTACATCAATTGCCTCTTTCACAACAGAAATATCAACGCCAATGTTGTCAGCCTTCACTTTTTTATCTACTTTTTTTTCACCATCCTTCCCATTAAAAAAGTAAAAACCGCCCAAATCAAGCCGATCCTTCTCCTCGGCAGTGGGAATCAAACGGTTTATCCTCAGCTGAAAAATAATAAGTATACTTAAATATATCATCTAACAAACAATGTACAATTACATTGAAATAAACAGTAAATAAAGAATCATAAACACATAATCAGTAACCAAATACATATATACATGTAACCAAATGTATAATAAGTAGTAACCAACTAAATTTATAAATGTAACCAAATGTGTATATTCGGGTAACCAACAACAATGTTGTTAGTAACCTGAATGTAATCTTATCAGTAACAGTATTTGAATATTCAATCAACCAAAAACATTGTTATTATTAACATGCATAAAAAATAATCAGTAACCAAATGTGTATATAAAGGTAACTAACTACATTGTTGATAGTAAACTTCACATAATATTTTCAATTATCAATTATATAACTAAAGGTAAATCAACATACCTGTCCGGAACAAAACACTAATTCATTCAACTTGTCATTTGAAAGCGACTTCATTAACTCCTTCCATTTGAATAAACGGAGATCTGACGGATGCTCGTCATTGCATATACCCCGATTTTTGAATGTCGGAATAGTTTCAAACATAAATACTTGGAATACATACGGAAGCCCGTTCAACTTGTACAACTTGGTATAATGATCCATATAAAAATTGTATGTTGAAACACCATTCTTTCCTTTCCTATAACGCCCCTTCAAAGCATTAGACAAAGAGTACTTTGTCATCTCAAAAGCAACTTTCCCCCAAGGAAAACTACTGACATCGCCATAACACAAAAAATTAACCATTGCCTCATCAACGTAATTTTCAGAAAATGTGCACATAATGAAATTAAAGACCAAAAATATCATAGACATCTTAATAGCCTCGTCATCATCGTCAAAAACTGCCTTCCTATATATCCTACCTATACTACTACGTGTCACAGCTTCGTCACCAAAAAACTTACCAATAATCAAATTATCCATACCTTTATATGGAGTTATATCATCCTCACCCTTCCATCTCAACCCAGATATCATACAAAACTCAGGCAAACCGAACCTGACCCTTTTCTCTCCGAACAAAAACCACATTTCATCGTCATCCCTCTGGTGAACCTCCCTAACAAGAGCGTGGTGAATAATCTGGGAATACATTTGGTGCTCGCCAAACTCAAGAAAATACCCAAAACATGTTGCCTTAAATTTATCCAGCTGACTCTTATTCAATTTTTTTGCAATGATACTGGGGACTTCCATGTCGCACCAATATATCACTTTTCCGTTGAATTTTCTGTTGCATTCTTCATAATAAAGATCCCATAACTGCAAGTAAACAAAATCAGATTTACAAAGTTAACTAACCAGTCATATGATAGTAACCAAAATAACATAAACAAGTAACCAATATAGCTTTAGTCAGAAAACAAAACATCATTAATCAGTAACCAATCTAGCATTAGACAGTAACCAAGACATCGTTACACAATATAATATTTAGACAACAGCCAACAAATCATTAGACATTAACCAAGACAATAACCAAGACAGAATTATACATTAAACATCAATTTGCAAGAAGGTAAACAATGTAAATTGGTTACTTATTAACGCTATCTTGGTTACCTTCATGCAACATGCTTGTTACTGTCTAATACATTGGTTACCAACCATGTGCTTAGCAATCATTAATCATTAACCATTCAGCATTAATCAGTAACCAAAATAATGTTGCACAGTAACCAATACAGCTTTATACAATATACTGGATAGACAGTAACCAATACATCATTAGACAGTAACCAAGACATCATAAGACATTGACCGAGACGTCATTATACAGTAACCAATACACACATAATACAGTAACCAATAAATCATAAGACATTAACCAATACACTCATAAGACAGTAACCAAGACATCATAAGAGTAACCAATACATCATTAGACAGTAACCAAGACATTATAAGACAGTAACCAATACATCATATGACAGTAACCAAGACATCATAAGACAGTAAGCAATACATTAAAAACACAATAACCAAGACATCATTAGACAGTAACCAAGACACACAAGACTGTAACCAATAAATCATAAGACAGTAACCAAGACACTCATAAGACAATAACCAAGACATCATTAGACAGTAACCAAGACATCATAAGACAGTAACCAATACATCATAAGACAATAACAAATACACCATTAGACAGTAACCAAGACATCATAGGACGGTAACCAATACATCATAAGACAGTAACAAAGATATCATTAAATAGTAACCAAGACATCATAAAACAGTAACCAATTCAGTTTTGGTTACCTACATGCAACATGGTGGTTATTATCTAATGCATTGGTTACCAATCATGTGGTTACCAAACATTAATCATTAATATTATGGAGTAACCAATTAAGCATTGTATAGTAACCAACTAAACATTATACAATAAACATTAACAACATTTAAATTAACACACCTTTAAAATTCGTTGAGTTGGAATTATCTTCTGGATAAGCACTTGAGCTTCATTCTTCACAGTGACATCAAAATCAGAATCTAATTGCACTTCGGAATGTTTGACATCGCTATGTATCACCAAACTACTCTCATTCTTACTCGATTTATAACATACATCCTTCCCCTTTCCCTTCCCCTTGCTCTCCACAACAAATTTCTTCAATTTCTTAACGGAACTACCCTCCACAATCCTTTTCCTCTTCCCATCCTTCTTCCTTGTATCAACCATTCTATACAAAACATAAAAACAACAAAAACCAAAACAATGAATACTGCATTCTGTTAGTAAACTACTATAATATATAATACATTAAACTATTAAGAAAATACTCACTTGAAGCAATAATAAACACCAGATTCGATCAATGGAGAAGAATAACGAGTAACAACTACAATGAACCAGACGAGTAAGAACGACAACGACAATGAACTAACGAGTAACAACGACAAGGGCGAACAACTCAACGAGTATGCCGAACAACTATGATATAGACGAAGAACGAACGAACAAGTATGAAGAAGTAACAGATGATAGATGATAGAAGCAATGGTTTCAGCAAGGGTTTGGTAACTGCAGAGGGTTTGGTAACTCCGATTACGTTTAGTCGCAACAGATTGATAAAAGCAAGGGTTTCGGCATGCAAAAGAGGTTCGGTAACTGCACAAGTTATCACGCTATTCAAAAAAAATACAAATGACAAGCGGTTATCACGCTAGTTTCAAACCATTAATATTTATCTTTAATCCTAGATATATTACTATTGTAAATATATATGATAAAATATTATATTTTTGTAATTATTTTATTAATGTATGATTTTTGTAATTATTTTTATAAATGTACTATATTGTGTAATTGTTTCTAAAACAAATGGGCCATAATAAATCAGGATCATCTCTAGTCCATTACTAAGCCTACTCTCACGGAATAGAATAATTTTATCTCTGTTCTCAAATATAAAATAAAATTTTGATTCGTTATAAATTTAAAATTAATGTAATTTATTTAAATTTTAAAATAATAATTTTATAATTAATAACATAACAAAATAAACCTACGATTAATTATTATCCATGTAGAGTCTTTGGAATACTTGTGAGTCCTACGTCAAAATTAGCATAAGTTGTGACTTACAATGAAATTAATTCCCTATAAAATCTAGAAATTAAGTTGCGTTATATATATCTACTAGCAATAGTCCCGTGCCTCCGGTACTATAGACGGTGAGATTTATCCCAAATTTTGGACGACCAAGATGATTTATTAGGGTGAGCGAAAAATTTAAAAGTATTTGTATTTTGTTAGATAGATATATGTCAAGTCGGCATATAGTTAGTTGTGTTTTTGGAGTTCAAATGGAGATGAATATTGTTCGTTCTGATCACAACTTATTTCAAACGTCACGGGTCAAAAGCAAAAGCACAACACCATAACTACAACTAAAAAAAACCTAAATTTTTTGGAATCACAAAATAGAATTAGACATTGGATGAGACAACAAATTTAAGTTCCAAAAAATAGTGTAAAGCTCTCAAGAAATTTATCATAAATTAGTCAACAAATTTGTATTTCATATAAAGTTGTATTTCCAAATATAGGGTAATAGTTACAATAAGAAATAAAAATACAAATAGATAAAATTATAAATGACTCGTGTCCAGGTCTTCATAGAAGAGTTCAAATGATTTATATGTCGACTAATTTATGATAAATTTGAATTGCGAGTAACATTGAAATATAAACGATTAATTTTGAGATAAAAATAAAAAATAAAAAATTGAGACTATTAACATTATTTTCTCCTTTGTTCATTCCGATTTATGTATGAATATACGTTATTTTTAACATTGACATAAATTTGTCGTTATATATAACACTTTAAATTTCTTAAAGTTAATTTGATATATTTTAAAATTAAAATTGATGTAAACTTTCAAAAATATAAATCTTGTAATTAATATTATTTTTTAGATAGTTAGATTTCTTATAATTGTACTGTTTAACGTTAAATAATTCATATTAAGTTTGAATTTAAAAATATCTCAATTTAATTTTAAAAAGTTAAAAATAATCTTATATTTTAAAACATAAAACATTTTTAATTTCAAGATTAATTTTGATGGACCGTTATGAATTTTAATGATACCTGTGATATTTAAAAAAAAATTACAATCCTTTCACCACTTTCTTCCAACTATTCTTATTTTTTAAAGGAAAGTTTTTTTTTGGTGGGACGAGGGGGGGGGGGGATGAGAGTTATATAGAAAAAATAAATATTTTCTTTTCATTTCCCACTTTTTAATAGAGAGATTATTATTTTATTATTAGTTTAATGTTTTTTTTAATATAAAAAATAATAACTGGTGTGACAACCCCAAAATAGGTTCATTCCATCCAACCTATTCTGAGTCGCCAAAAATATTTCTTTTCTGGGATTTAGCATAATATAGTCTCATAGTGAACATATATTTTTCTCAGAATTTTTAAAAGTCATTTACTATTTTTCATATGGCCAAAACAGCCGAATATTTAGACATTTATCAAAAATTGTACTTTTGTCTAAAAATTCTGAAATTTACAGAGTATACTTCTATCATATACATGTACTCCCAATAAAAATTTCATCAATTTTGGAGTTAACCACAAGGAATTATAAGCGGTTACTTTTAAAATAGTCTTTTATCATAAAATTCATAACTCTCAATCTATACATCCAAAAATCACCATTTTTGGACACAATCAAGAAAACTCATCAAAATATCATTTCAAATTTTTCCAGAATTTTTGAAGATCAGAAAAATTACGAAACTGAAAATCATAACAACCCTTAAAATCCATTACTATCCCTTACCTCAAAAGAGCAGTACTTCTGACTGGATATCGGATATGATGCTGAAGAAAACTTGCACTAATGAATAGGAACTCACCAAGTATCTAAAAACTCACAAAATATGCTTCATAATATAGAGAGAGAAAGAGAGAAAGCTTATGTTTCTGGTGTGATTTTCAATTCTAACTTAGCCCTCTATTTATAGGAAAATTTTGGTAGGTTTGACCTGCAACCTGATGGCTTTACCTGCTACTATTCTCACCCACCACATTTAAAATATAATTCAGCACATTTCTTCACCAACCACAAGTGGGGCTCACCAATTCTAGAATTTTCCACCAAAATGATAAACTCCGAAAATTCAACAATTTCTGAACCAGTCATCTCGAAAAATTCATAATAAAGCATACGTTCATTTTTAACGGTTCAAAATTTGTGGACATATACTCAACTTATATATGTATAACATATCCAAATATTACCACGATCCAACGGTCGGATTAAAAATTATAACCCTCGCAAAATATCTCAAAAACCCTAATTTTTAATACCTCCATTCCGATAAAAATACTGATAAAAACCTCAATATTAACTCCTTCATTTTTAACCACAAAAATATATCCCTCATTTATATCCACATAAAATAAATATTTCTTTATCATATGAATCAATAATTAATTATTCACAAATAATATTACAGAATCACATTTATGACAACCAGGCCGTTCCCAGGAAAGAGGGGGCTTTCCAATAAGGATTTCTCCTTACTGGCGCGCAATTAGATGACCAAACCTCTCCTTAGACAGAACTTTCTAGACATTGCCAATAATGCTATCTAATAATACTATTCAAATAATATGAATTATTGATCTGATAATGGGAAATACTGTGCAGCAACAATTATTGAACAACAATAATACAAAATTTCAACGTAGCAATTATTGAATCAATAAAATAAAATATTGAACAGTAATTACTGTAACAATTATTGAGTAGTGCCTTCTTACGTAAGAATCAATAATTTCAAAAATACTGTGCAATACCGTATGCTACTGTGCAATAACGCGTATTACTGTATTTTAATCACCGGGTGTGACGCCCCCAAAATTAGGTATACATCACCCATCTTGGGTCGTCAGATACATAGTACAGAATACAAATACAACTTAATAATACAACTGTCGTGTACAATACGACAAAACATAAACTGTGAGTTTGAATACAAATATTATCTTCTAGAGAGTATTCATACTCAAAAGGAGTCCTCATTACATTTATTAACACACCATTACATAGAATATTGAGGACTACTAACTAATACTATCATTCGGACCATCACTCCGTACCCCGACTTGTCCCAGCTACGTTCTCATTTCCTGAAGAGAACAGTGAAAGAAAGGGTGAGCTCAACTAGCCCAGTAAGAAATATTATGACTAAGATAATGCAGAATAAATTATCATTAGCCTTCAACAATGTTAAACTGATAAAATATAATAGACATCAAGTTTAACTGTAGCGGAACAAGCAATCCATTAAGAGAGTCAAGTAGAAAATAAACTCTACTATCTTTTATGATTTAAAAGGTTTTTCAACACTGCGATCGCTGAGACTCAGCTTAATAAAATAATCCACATCATCGAATCACCCCTGCACTACGGCCAAGGATATTCGTGTATTCATTAATGGTCATGATCATGCCAACAACTGTCCATCAATGCACTACGGGCCAATGAGGACTTTTACCACATCATTTGCAACATTACGGTCATGATTATACCGAATAATCCCTGGTCATAATCATACCAAGTCCATCTATGCACTACATGCCACAGATGACTTTTAACATTTTATAAACATGAGGATGATGACAATGATATAAGAATTCAATAAAACAAGTTCAAGAATTAATTTATCCAGGAATTAACAACGTCCAAATTGTCAACATGATACTGCATTGTGGAGTAAAATTCAAGAACGCTTAGAAGAATATTTTCTTGAAAAGATACTGGATGAAACGCAACTATCAAGGATATTCCACAAATTTCATGGAGTATAGAAGTCAAAACTTAACCAACTGAGTACAATAAAGAATGGAATAACAAAAGAAATCACCATGCATGCGATAGACCGCACAGACAGGTTATTCCAATAGAATAATAAATAATGGAACCAGGTCCGGCGTAAACGCACAGACAAGATATTCCGACAGAATAATAAATAATGGAACCAGGTCCGGTGTAAAACACACAGACAGGATATTCCAACAGAATAATAATAAAACGGAACCAGGTCCGGTGTAAAACACACAGACAGGATGTTCCAACAGAATAATAAACGGAACCAGGTCCGGTGTAAAACACACAGACAGGATGTTCCAACAGAATAATAGAAGAATGTCACCAAGTATAGGGTAGACCGCGTATACTGGTTATTCCAACAGAATAATAACAAATGGAATAACAGAAGTTCTCTTCATGAATATAAAAGAAATAATATTCCCTACCTTAAAAGAACTGGATATTGGAAAAGTGATGTAGCAGAATACTTTTAGTCTCTCTCTCTCTTATTCTCTCTATACTTTCTCTCTTTATAGCTTGAATGAATTCGTGAAAAATAATGAAGCCCTAGGCCTCTATTTATAGAAAAACTGAGGGTGGCTCTTGGTCTTAACGAAGGGTCAAATGACTCTTGGTCTTAACGAAAGGTCAAATGACTCTTGGTAATATTGAAGGGACAACTACTATTGACGAAAGTAATTACTATTGACCAAGGTAAATACTATTGACGAAGGTAATTACTATTGACCAAGGTAAATACTATTGACGAAGGTAATTACTATTGACAAAGAGACTCTTAGATGATGACATATGGCCCCCCATAAAATAACCAAACTTACCACAACGTCTCAATAATATAACATATTATACAGATGATACTATGACAATAATTTAAGAGATATGATGCAGCAATTACTGTAGCAATAATTGAGTATAGCTGAGTGACTTCTCACGTAAGCATCAATAATCAATACCGTGTGCTACTATGCAACCACGCGTATTACTGTACTTTTACTACCGAGTAGTTCAACAGTTTTAACGGTTTTAACGGTAACACCTCAGCCGTTATTTTTATAGAAAGATAATTCTGTCGTTTTCTCCATCCGACAATAATTCCGTTGTGGGGTCCACCAATGATTGTGCCCCGACAAAAAGAATATTCTCCGACCAAACGAATATTTTATAACAACTTGCTTACTTTGCAAAATTTATAAATATTACCCACAACTATAACATTATATCAAATTAACTCCATAATATTCAAAAATGATATTTATAGAAAATTCATCTTTATTTATAAAAGTTGGGGTCTTACAACCTCCCCTTCTTATGAAATTTCGCCCTCGAAATTAGGGTACGTACCTGGTATGTCGAAGAGGTAAGGATACCTTGATTTCATTTCTGATTCTAACTCCCAAGTCATTTCCTCAACATCGTGGTTTCTCCACAAAACTTTGACTTGAGGTATAACCTTGGAGCGTAGAATATGTTCTTTCTTATCCAAGATTTGAACAGGAACTTCTTCATACGTCAAATCCTCCGCTATTTCGTCCGGTTCTAACTCAATAATGTGGTTCGGGTCTTCCACATATTTGCGTAACATGGATATGTGGAAAACGTTATGAACACGAGACATACTTGGCGGTAAAGCGAGTCTATAAGCCACAGTTCCTACTCGATCGAGGATTAAAAATGGACCGATGAATCGAGGATTTAGCTTTCCTCTCTTTCCAAATCTTGTAACTCCTTTCCATGGAGCAACACGTAAGAACACATGATCTCCTACATCAAATTCCACGTCCTTTCGATGAAGATCAGCATAACTCTTTTGTCGATCTTGTGAGGTTTTTATACGTTGTCGGATCGTTTGAATCTTTTCTGTAGTCATACGTACCAACTCCGGTCCCAACAACGTTGCTTCGCCCACCTCATCCCAGCATACTGGAGAACGACATTTTCTTCCATACAATGCTTCGAATGGAGCCATGCCAATACTTGCTTGATAACTGTTGTTGTAGGAAAACTCCACCAATGGTAAGAACTTGTCCCAACTTCCCTTGAAGTCAAAGACACAGAGTCTTAATAGATCTTCAAGAGTTTGAATAGTCCTCTCTGATTGTCCGTCCGTCTGAGGATGATATGCTGAACTAAATCGTAACTCCGTGCCCATAGCTTTTTGTAAACTAACCCAAAATCGTGAAGTGAATCTTGGGTCTCGATCAGAAACTATAGATACTGGCATACCATGCAGTCTTACAATCTCGTTTATGTGTATACGAGCAAGACGTTCAAGTGTATAAGTTTCTCGTATCGGTAAAAAATGAGCAGACTTGGTCAATCTATCAACAATGACCCAAATCGCATCAATACCTTGAGAAACCCTAGGAAGACCGGTAACGAAATCCATGGTGATGTGCTCCCACTTCCATTCTGGAATTTCAAGTGGTTGCAATGGACCTTTTGGTACTTGATGCTCCGCTTTGACTCGTTGACAAGTTAGACACCTTGAGATAAACAACGCTATCTCTCTCTTCATATTGCTCCACCAAAATGTATGACGAAGATCATGATACATTTTGGTACTTCCAGGATGGATTGCAAACGGTGTGTTGTGCGCCTCCATCATGATTTCATACTTTAAATCAGGGTTGTTAGGAACACAAAGTCTGGAGTTGACTCGAAGTATTCCTTCTTCATCGATTCTTGCTTCCGGCATAGAACCTTCTTGCACTTTCTTCCTCATACGCATCAGCTCCAGGTCTGTAGCTTGAGCAGCTTTAACTTTATCGATTAAAGTCGGTTCTACTCGTATATTCGCCATCATCACATGGGTCCCTGGAGTCTTTAACTCTATCTCCATCCTTTGCAAGTCACACAAAATGGGTCTTTGCGTTGTTAATATTGCACTTGTACCCGCATATGATCTTCTACTCAATGCGTCAGCTACCACGTTCGCTTTTCCAGGATGGTATTGAATGGTATGATCATAATCTTTCAACAGTTCAAGCCAACGTCGTTGTCGCATGTTGAGTTCCTTTTGAGTGAAGAAATATTTGAGGCTTTTATGATCCGTAAAGATCTCCACTTTCTCCCCATACAAGTAATGCCTCCAAATTTTAAGTGCAAAGACAACAGCTGCCAACTCTAGATCATGAGTAGGATAATTCCTCTCATATTCCTTGAGTTGTCTTGATGCATAGGCTATGACTTTTCCATGTTGCATGAGAACGCATCCCAACCCTTTGCTCGAAGCATCACTGTAGATCACAAATCCCTCCGAGCCAGATGGTATTGTTAGAACAGGTGCTGAAATGAGTCTCCTCTTGAGTTCTTGAAAACTCTGCTCACATTCTTCGCTTCAACCAAACTTTGTATCTTTCCGAGTCAGCTGAGTTAATGGAGTAGCGATTCGAGAAAATCCTTCCACGAATCTCCGATAATAACCAGCAAAACCAAGAAAGCTACGTACCTCGGTCACTGATTTAGGTTGCTCCCAGCTTTGAATAGCTTCAATCTTTGCCGGGTCAACAGATATTCCACGACTTGATACTACGTGCCCAAGGAATGCTACCTCTTCCAGCCAGAACTCGCATTTCTTCAACTTGGCATAAAGTTTGTATTCACGAAGCTTTTGGAGTACCAGCCTCAAGTGTTGCTCATGATCTTCACGGCTTTTAGAATAAACAAGGATGTCATCGATAAAGACGACCACAAAGTGATCCAAATATTCCTTAAATACCCTGTTCATCATATCCATGAAGGCAGCAGGAGCATTAGTCAATCCAAAAGACATAACTAAGAATTCATAATGCCCGTACCGAGTTCTAAATGCCGTCTTTGGAATATCCTCAGTTCTAACCTTCAGCTGATGATATCCAGAACGAAGATCGATCTTTGAAAAGAATTGTGCTCCTTGCAACTGGTCAAACAGGTCATCAATACGTGGCAATGGGTGTAAGACCCCGAATTTTATGAAATAAAAGTATTCAATTTTTCTTATAATTACTATTCAGTAAATGGTTAAATTGATAAAAGTTTAAAGTTATGGGTGAAATATGAAATTTTTTCAAAATAAGCAAGTGGTTATAAAATAATCATTGTTGTCGGGGAATATTCGTTTGGTCGTGGAATATTCTTTCTGTCGGAGAATATTCGTACGACGGCGCAGCTATTTGTGGGCCCCATAACGAATAACTGTCGGGTGAAGAAAAACGACAAATTTGAGTTTTTACAAATAACGGCGTAGTTGTTATCGTTAATACTGTTGAAATACCCGGTGGTTAAAATATAGTAATACGCGTTATTACACAGTAGCACACGGTATTGCACAGTATTTTGAAATTATTGATTCTTACGTAAGAAGGCACTACTCAATAATTGTTACAGTAATTACTGTTCAATATTTTATTTTATTGATTCAATAATTGCTACGTTGAAATTTTATATTATTGTTGTTCAATAATTGTTGCTGCACAGTATTTTCCATTATCAGATCAATAATTCATATTATTTGAATAGTATTATTAGATAGCATTATTGGCAATGTCTAGAAAGTTCTGTCTAAGGAGAGGTTTGGTCATCTAATTGCGCGCTAGTAAGGAGAAATCCTTATTGGAAAGCCCCCTCTTTCCTGGGAACGGCTGGTTGTCATAAATGTGATTCTGTAATATTATTTGTGAATAATTAATTATTGATTTATATGATAAGAAAATATTTATTTTATGTGGATATAAATGAGGGATATATTTTTGTGGTTAAAATGAAGGAGTTAATGTTGAGGTTTTTATCAGTATTTTTGTCGAATGGAGGTATTAAAAATCAGGGTTTTTGAGATATTTTGCGGGGGTTATAATTTTTAATCCGACCGTTGGATCGTAGTAATAATTGGATATGTTATACATATATAAGTTGAGTATATGTCCACAAATTTTGAACGTTAAAAATGAATGTATGATTTGTTATGAATTTTACGAGATGACTGGTTCAGAAATTGTTGAATTTTCGGAGTTTATCATTTTGGTGGAAAATTCTAGAATTGGTGGGCCCCACTTGTGGTTGGTGAAGAAATGTGCTGAATTATATTTCAAATGTGGTGGGTGGGAATAGTAGCAGGTAAAGCCATCAGGTTGCAGGTCAAACCTACCAAAATTTTCCTATAAATAGAGGACTAAGTTAGAATTGAAAATCACACCAGAAACATAAGCTTTCTCTCTTTCTCTCTCTAGATTATTGAGTGTATTTTGTGAGTATTTAGATACTTGGTGAGTTGCTATTCATCAGTGCAAGTTTCCTTCAGCCTTATACCGATCAGAAGTACTGCTCTTTTGAGGTAAGGGATAATAAGGGATATTAAGGGATTTTAAGGGTTGTTATGATTTTCAGTTTCGTAATTTTTCTGATCTTTAAAAATTCTGGAAAAATTTGAAATGATATTTTGATGAGTTTTCTTGATTGTGTCCAAAAATGGTGATTTTTGGATGTATAGATTGAGAGTTATGAATTTTATGAGAAAAGACTATTTTAAAAGTAACAGCTTATAATTCCTTGTGGTTAACTCTAAAATTGATGAAATTTTATTGGGAGTACATGTATATGATAGAAGTATACTCTGTAAATTTCAGAATTTTTAGACAAAAGTACAATTTTTGATAAATGTCTAAATATTCGGCTATTTTGGCCATATGAAAAATAGTAAATGACTTTTAAAAATTCTGAGAAAAATATATGTTCACTATGGGACTATATTATGCTAAATCCCAGAAAAAAATATTTTTGGAACTGATTTGGTATTTTTTATGAAAATGGTCTAGTTATGAGTAAATGAATTAAATATGTTTTGTGAGAAAGAAAATTGGAAAATAGGATTTTATGGCTTGAGAATCCTATATGAGGTATATGCAGATTTTTTGATGAGGGTTTTGGTTATTGATGATGAAATCTTAAGAGTTGACATTTTATGATGATTAAATGCATTAATTAGTAAAGTGTAAACAATTTAAATAAATTGTTTATAAGCTTAAGAAATGTTATTCTTTCAATATCATTATACCGAAATATTGGTATAGATTTTATTGTGGAATTTCTACCTTTTTGAGTCGAGTTACTATTCATGAGTTACTATTCACGACAAAATTGGTTTCTTTTTCTAACCAAATTATAGTTGATTTATAATATTGCTCTTGAAATTAAATTCATGTTTTGATCATATTATTTTTTCTAATCATATATAACATTTTTATAACCCTGATGTTGAAATTCTCTTTCGCTTGAGTGTAAAGATGGGTAATTATTGGTATGATCATGACTATGGTTCTCTTTGGCCAGTAGTGCAAAGTTGAATTGTTGACTGGTATGATCATGACCATTGAATTTATAATTGAATATCTTAGCTTAAGTGCAAAGGTGAAATGATCAACATGGTTATAATTATTGTTTATATAAATTCTTAAATGATTATATATTTTTTGAGGTATTAATATATTTGGCATGTAGTGCAAATATGAATTGTTGATGAATATCTTTGGCCTGTAGTGCAAAGATGAATTGTTGATGAATATCTTTGGCCCGTAGTGCAAAGATGACCGTTGTTGAATATCTTTGGCCTGTAGTGCAAA
Source organism: Panax notoginseng (assembly GCA_016801055.1). NCBI lineage: Eukaryota > Viridiplantae > Streptophyta > Magnoliopsida > Apiales > Araliaceae > Panax > Panax notoginseng. The sequence goes on along the minus strand of CM029021.1, from coordinate 180,613,316 downwards.
GATGAATTGTTGATGAATATCTTTGGCCTGTAGTGCAAAGATGGTCTGTTGATGAATATCTTTGGCCCGTAGTGCAAAGATAAACTGTTGTTGAATATCTTTGGTCGTAGTGCAAAGATGGATTTATTAGTATGATTATGAACAGGAACTGTGATTTGGTATAACCATGATCTTTGATGTTTCAGGTAAAGACAGGTGATGAAAATATTCTTCGTCCTGGTGCGAAGAAAAATTTAGAATCACAATTATGATTATGAGTTATTCATATGATTGTGGAAAGGAACTGTTGATTGATGTTACAGGGATAAAATATTGTTGATGGATTTTTAACATGGAGAAGATAATAGACTTTATAGTCTATTTGACTCTTCTAATGGATTGCTCGTTCCGCTGCAACTATGGTTGAAATTTTTATCATTTACCATATGTTCTAAATCTCTGATTTATTATTGATGAAGGCTACTGATAATTTAATTATCTTTAGTCATGATATTCTTTACTGGGCTAGTTGTGCTCACCCTTTTGCTTCACAATTCCTTTCAGGTAATAAGAGTGTAGCTGGGTCGAGCGAGGGTAATGGGGAATAGAACAATGGTCTCTAGCTGTGGATGATCTCCCGAAGCAGTATAGAAAAGTTCATTTAGTAGTTATATTTGGTGAATCCAATAGGGTAAGGTGTACCCAACGTTGGAAGGGTGGTTTGCCACTATCATACAAGATGTCTAACGACATACAACCTCGTGTCATCATAAGACAGGGATGTGCTCATCCACTTGCTGAGTATATTATACGAGCACTACCTATATAATCTTGGTGTTTGTTTAAAGTATAATTCTCAATTAGAGACAGTAGAGATAATGATATGTCAAGAGAAGACTCACCATTGGGAAGAATATGATAGTAATCTTCTCGTTTTTCTTTGGGGTCTATTGGGTCAACCAAGGATAATTCTGTGGCCATATGATATCTATCATAACCTAGACGCGTGGCCTCCCATGTACAAGGTTTCCTTGAGCACTTCAAAGATTCTAATTTCTAAAACAGTTTTTGACTATACCTTTATGTAAGGTGTCATTGTGAGGTGATGTCCACGTTGAACATGAGTCACATTTGGTATATATTTGTATCCAAACTCACAGCATATGTGTTGTTGTATTTTGCACGACAATTGTTGTAATAAGTTGTAGGTTGTTTTCTGTACCATGAATTTGGCGACTCAGAATGGGTTGGATGGAATGAACCTAT